>OY856328.1:13600000-14200000 GCA_963693445.1 Agonopterix heracliana
AGCCCATTTCCACTACAATGAAAGGGTGCAAGGAAGAGCCTCCCGAATAAATAATCCCGGAGTTTGTCTGGCGCAAAACACAAACGAACTCTTGCATCCAATTTGATATGATATCGATGAGTAACCGCTACTATCGCAGAAGGTCCAATGCAGTGACTCGGATCGAATTCTTATTCGAAAATAAATGGTTGAAAACAGGATCCATACGGTGAAGGCACACAGTTGACACTTGACAGTGCCTGATTTAGCGAATTTGCTGAAGTAACAAAAACTGTTACATTCATCAATATTAATTATTGCTTTATCTTTGATTTCATGCAGACAATGATATAACAAACGGATTCCTGTCTTATGGTAAATATTAACATTTTCCTAAACTCTGACCGAGTTTAGTGAACCTAACCTAACCTAACTATAAATGACATGATCTCGTATAACAATCTTGTTTACAAAGCAAAAGAAGAAGTGACAAATGAATGATGTTTATTATTTCAGGACACCCATCTTGGGGCATAGCGTGGTACATCAATGATCAGCTGATTCCTGAAATCTACGTGGAGAGGGGCAAAACTTACACGTTCTTTGTTGAAGGCGGCGATGACCGAACCAACCCTGCCAGGTAAGATTATGTTTTACAATACTTGCTTTGTGTCACGTTTTCTACTACTTCATCATCATCATCATCAGCCTATAGTAGATAGATAGACTAATATATTTTTGTATCTATATAGTGTAGTAAAAAAAAAAAAAAAATAGTAACTTATTTCGAGCAACATGGGACTCATAGCGTGTTAGTAACAATATCTTAAACCTAAGTGTTAGTATTTACATGAAGGTTGTTACAGTGCGTTATGTAGGGACAGTCCAGTAAATAAAAAACCTTCGTACCTGAATGACCTATTAGGTGTAAACTTAAATGCATTAAGTACTTTAATCATAATTATAATCTATTATTGCTTTTTATACAAGGTGTTACAAAACTACAAATAAACATTTAAGGGGGTGGTGTAGACCATCAAACTGAACAACTATCTCTATGGGACCAACATCGAAATCGATCAAAATTTGCTCTTTCATACAAAACTGCAAACCTACTCCATTCAAATGTATGGGACAGCTGATTTTTTTTTCGCGATTTCGATGTTTGTCCCATAGAGAAAGTTGTTCGGTTTGATGTTCTGAACATCCCCTTAAAAAAGTGTCAGCATATTAAGAAGGACACTGTATAGGTACTTAAGGGGGTGCTTCAGACCATGAAACTGAACAACATTCAATATGGGAATGGGAGCAACATTGAAAACCCTGTTTAGTATGTAACGCATTTAGGTTTACACCCTGTATTATGTCATTAATTCAACTCTGATCTTTTCGTTAACAGATTCCATCCGTTCTACATCAGTGACTCATCAGAAGGTGGTTTTGGACAGAAGAAAGAGGAAGATCAGAGAAAACAAAGAGTTTTCGCTGGAGTAGCTTTTGACAATGAACAATACCCATATCCTACTGCCGGTAAGTTGATTGTTTTATTTAATATAGTATTTGAGTAATTTTCAAATATCTGGGATCTTAATTTATGCAATGAAGAAAACCATCGGTTTTGGCGAGTCATTTTCAAGATGGACAAAAAACAAAGGGCCTTGAAAAAAACACGTGACTTGCATGGGGACCCAAAAAATACAACCCTTTAGGGCTAGGAGGGACGGACAGCCTAGCTTAGTAATAGGGTCCCGTTGGCACTATTTGGGCACGGAACACTATAAAGGTGCTTATGATGAGACCCCTAACGTGGCTTAACGCATTCACTGCCTCCCCCGTAAGCCTAAATAACCCAGGTGCCACTTCAAAACATAGAAAGCTGTGTGCCCCGAACATTTATAGTTGTTCAAAAAAATGCAATGCTTAGTGCCCTTGAACACTTATGCTTGTCCATATAATTCTTACGCTGGGTGCCTCTCGACACGCAGGATTGTCCGGTTTATTCCACTCAGTACCAACGAGTTAGTATGTTAGAGTGTCTTTTGTGGGACAAACCATGAAGTGCTAATAGGAATATACTTGTATTTCCACGCAGAGTGGTCGAGAGGCACTGGGAGTTTTTTAGGTGTTACCCATTGTTCCACTATATGTGTCGGGGGCATCCGATAAAAGATAAAGAAACCACTAGAGATGACGGTGGCAGTGAATGTGTTAACGAATACTGGTATCTAATGGTCGATTACATTATGTAATTCGTAACACTTAGCCCCACTTGCGCCAACCACAGGTTAGCAATTAACTCCGGATTAAATAGCTCTTTCAGTTGTTTTTCTATACAAAAAATCATGGGTTACCAACTTAACCTAGAGTTTATTGCTAACCCAGGTTGGCGCAAGTGGGGCTTAGTATACTAGAAGACCACTGCCTTTGTACAAGTAATCTTATTTAACTTTATTGTTATTGTATAATTAATTTGTTTATACATTTATTTGTTCACAGTCGGCCGCTATTGCGAATGGACACACAAAACGATAGATCAATCAGCCGTCTCCGAGACGTTCGAGGACTACATGAAGACTCTACAACTGGAGTGCAATGAGGGAGAGCCCGCCGTTTTGAACTGGACCGTCGCGCACGAGACCCCTGACTTGGTCTACTATCAGGTGCACACTATGTTCTAATACTGCAGGAAAAATAGGGTTTTTTGGAGGCAAAATTTGTACTTCAATGAAATTTCATATTTATATCCCTGCTACTTTAGATTTTATTAAAAAGTATGCAAACTTCGTTGATTTCGTCATTAACTCTCTCACTATTGATAATCAAAACATGAGAGGAATTTCCGAATTCCTAGAAAGCTGAAATTGGGTTGGATTTACCCCCTGGAAGGGGACCCAAAAATTTTGAGTGGACTCTGAAGATCCACATTTCTAGTGCCAAGATAATGTTATAAAACAAAGTTTTATAGATGTAAAAATTTTGCCTCCAAACGATCATTATCTTTACCTGTATATGAGCAGTAGCACAGTATAGGTACCTAAGAAAAAGGTGCAGTACCAGACGTGTAAAGGCCTCCGCATATTGCAGCGATATTATCGAGCGATATGTCACGCATGCGTCCCACCACTAAATGTGGTCTAAAGAGATTGCGTCGGAACAAAATCGCAGCGATATTATCGCTCGATAATATCGCGGCAGTGTGTAGGATCGCGCGCGTCCCCATACAAAATGTACTGGAAACAATTATCGCAAAATCGCAGCGATATTATCGCTCGATAAAATCGCTGCAATGTGCGGAAGCCTTAAAAGTAATAGCAATGAATTCGAAGCGAAATCAAGAACTAGCGTATTTAGTATATATTATGTTATGATAAACAAGGCAAGTCTCTTTTACGTCTCAAAACATTGACGACAAACAAACGTCATGCTCCACATGCGGGTAGATGGAGCGCCGGCGGATGAAAGATAATCTACCTAGAAAGTGACAGAGCGTAAGGCAGTGAAGCAGTAGGTACTTAGTAGGTACACAATAATTCAATGATCAGAGATTAAAAAATATTCTACTGCAAAGTTAATTCTAAGTTTTACTTACTTCGAAAGTCACGTGTTCTTTCTTCTCCCAACAGATTATTTGTAGACTGACATGCTTTTGAAAATTTCAGTGCTACACACACAACAATCTTGGCTGGAAAATACACGTGGTCGACCCAGGAGCTCAGATTCCGTTCCCAGTAGATCAGCGCGCTGGATTGAACTCTGCAACAATGCTAACTATTTTCCCGCCACTCACGACTCTAATGTCACTTGTCATTCTGACAGTTCTAAGCAACATGGCGGTGAGGTAAGGATGCGTTCAGGTTTAAGCGAGTTCTGCAGTTCGTGAATCAAATCCAAAAATGGATACTACCTACTACGATTGATAATTTCGATTGCCCCGCTTTGTTCGGTCAAGTACATTATAGCGCCGGGAATATTAAAATGTATGCAAAAATTTTAACTTGGGCAGGCAGGTAGAATTTTTTTGGAATACTTGCTAGAGTAAAATTAAAAAATCTACTATTTAATTGTTTTGTCACTTGACAAGTGGTAGATTTTCTTTTAAGACAATAATATTTTGTTTATACACACACATAGCACACATGCAGAGCTCGCTGATTTCGCTGTACAGGTGATTTAAAATTGGGTAAATAATGTCAATCTACATTAATATCAATTTCATATCAGTCATATAAAAAGTGCGTTGGACACTTTACTCTACAAATCTAGGGTTTGAACTTGAAAGTCTGTAGTTAATTCTACTGAACTTAGTATCTACGCTCATGAGTTTTGTGGAATCAATGGCAAGCACTATGTAGAAAAAACTTATAATGACAATACATTTTGTAACTTGTCGATTCCACTAAGCTTATTGCTATTATACTTATACTTTTAAATAGGCTATTTATTATACAAATATATACCTACTTGTATATGGAATTGATTGAGAAGCGGTACCGATTTGTTTATTCGCGATTTAAAATAATATTTACTTAGAAGAATAATTACTATGCCACAATGGAAATGTTGACAATAAAAGTTGTAAAGGTAAAATTATTAGATTAATTTTAGATTATTAATTTTTGAGCTATATGCTTGACAATAAGAATGTTATAGAATCATAAAAGATTTCCTATTATTATAAAAATCATATTTATTAGAATTAGTGTTTTAAACAAAATAATTTATAACGTTTTTTATGACATTGTACCTACGCATACGCTAGTATCAGTTATTTTAGAAATTAATTATACTACTTACACACATTGACAATCTACAGATAACAAAATTTTAATAGATAGATTTAAGTGTTTTGGGTGTTGAAAGAGCATGTTTTTACAATTTGACATTGGAATTTATGACAATAAATAATAATAATAGGGAACTTTTCGGTCTGTATACAAATATCGTATTGGATAAGTAAAAGAACAACGTGGGAAACGAATGACAATAAATTTCGTCAACTGAAATAGGCTAAGAGTTTATTTTACTTATATCTTTAATTCTGTTACCTATATTTCGAGGATCAAAATGCAAGTTGAATAATTTTCTAACTATGCCAAAAATATTGGATAATTTTATTCATTTATAACACAACCGATATGCAATACTGCATACGTTTAGCTACACGTCACCGTGTAGGTAATGTTTCTACCTATAAGGCAGATTTTGTTTTTATTAATATATTGCTTCAATTAGACAATTTAATTTTATAAAATATTGTCTAAGATGCTCTCTGATTGGGTTACACCTAGCCGTTAAAAATTTCACAAGACAACATAGTTTCAGTCTTAATTAACAAATTGTTTTCTAATACTTACATTTTTAATGTAAAAACTACTGATGTCTACTCGAATAATGCTTAATATTTTAGCAACATTGTTTTCTTATACTTTTATCTACTATTATCGTACTGTAAGAACAAATAAAAAATTAGAAAATAATTTTTAAATACCTATCATTTTACACTCCGTAGATGTAGATGTTGATGCACAAATTTTTGTTAAGTGTAAGGAATTTTACTAGTAGTTAGAAATATTGTAAAGTTAAAGCATATTGTGCAATTACTCACAAAAGCTTGTGCAAATTTTGTGTGAGATTTTTATGCAGCAAATGACGTTTTTGAAAGTACATAACACTTTTTGAACTATAGTTAAAGTTATTTATTGAGCAAATCTGCATTATTATTAGACATGCCGCCTTTTGAAAAATAAGTTTTTATTATTATTAATTGAATCTCGAAAGTAACCGAGTGCCATTAATCATTTTATGAGAATCAATTTTATTGGTTTTAGATTATTAAGATAATATTAATCTAAAACCAATTCAGTGAACAGCAAATAATCCAGTTTTTAATACAATAATGTTGTAATAATCGACAAAATATGTATAATTTGCTGTAGTGTATTTTGTAGTAGGTATGTACAAAATTATCACAAAGATTATGAATGACAATAAAATATCATTATGAATTTAAGCGACAATAAATAATTATAATAGTTAAGACGTAACTTGTTAGAAATGTGGAGTATTTATTTTCTACTTCATGTCCTAATGCCTGTAGGTTAATCATGGTAGAAATTGTTAAAAGATTTTATTTACTTCGTTATTTTTTCAAATTAAAAACTGAGTCATTAACGTTAGAGTTTTTATACTGAACGGAACAAAACTTTAACGACCTTTAACGACCCATTTTCCTGAAACTATCGTTGTAAAATAAGCGATGAGTAATAATAATTGTTTTAAAATAAAATGATAGACGAAAACTAATTTTTGTCAACCCTATGGCCGAGATTCAGAGACGATTTGTAAGTCATAGTTCGAACTCCCCTATGTCAAAATCCATACATTTCTACCATATTTAGCTCGAGCTAAGCCAAAAAAAATCGTCTCTGAATCTCGGCCTATGCGTGCGCAGACCATCTGTAGGTATGTGTAGCCAAGAACTTAATCGATCAGCTGACCAGCAAACTAGGGTTGAAATTTTGTATTTATTGCGTTAAACTTTCAAATCAAATCAAATACTTAGGTATACTAGGTATATTACTTTGTCGAGTTATATTATAATCTCGAAAACCGATAAGATAGTTGCTTGGAGAAAAATGTACTTACCTATGAAAGTGTTAAGTGAGTCGTTTTACGATCCAGTTAACTTAAACAGTAGTTACCGTACCTACATACTTATACGCTTTCAGTTTATCGATTTTCACACACAATTTGCTTATTTGAATTTTTATTAATATTTGTGCAATTAATTAGTTACTCTGCACAATTGTATGCAACAAAATAATAAATAGCATTTAACGCTTTTCACAAATCATTGTAAATACGTATTGAATGTGTTTAATATGTCAGTTTTTGTAAAAAAAAAGCTGTACCTACCTACAGTTTTCAATATAACACACTGTTACTTTTGTGAAATTTATAATAACTTTGACAATAAACCTTTTCCTAAAGTAAACATACTTGTTTTAATTCCTCTAACATTTTGTTTAATTTTATTATATCTGTCCGGTGCAACCGTTGAAGTACTTAATGTTTACATTTTAAATGTAACCTACCCGGAACCGACGAGCTTGTATGAAGAGACTTATGAATGTTGAGGAGGCGAAAGATGTGTGTCAGAATCGTAGCATGTGGCGATCTATTGTCTCTGCCTACCCCAGTAGTGGGACATAGGCGTGAGCATATTGTATGTATGTATGTTTATTCTGACTTAAAAACTTTTTTTAACTATAGTTACAACTTATTTGTATGTATTTTACTATCTAAATCCTAAACCCCGTTGCATCAACGCCATCTATCGACCATTCGGAACTACCATGTCTTTGGATTTTGGAAAATCCCTCATTTCATAAAATAACATTTTCAAATGTGCTAGCTCTCCCGAGAACTTCTCAGCGAAAACTTTCAAGGAAAATTACTAGGCCTCACGAGACGCCACAAGAACAATGAAGGGCATTCACACTCTCGTTCTCGGCGAGAATGTAGTGCCTGCTTTGAAGTCAACGACAAGACTTTAAAAAAATCTACCACTATGGTTGTCTTGTCACAAGACAACCATAATAGTAGATTTTTTTTAAAGTGGTCACCCCAAACTTCGGTCGCGCGTTGTGACTCACGCTTTTTCACAAGTTTTTATTTTTATTTCTAATAAATTCAGTATTTTCTACTCGATTATTAAGCTAACAGTGATACAACTATAATTAAGAATAGTTATGATTAATTTCTTGTGATAAAAACGCATAGTTTTTGTGCAGGAAGTGAAAGCACCTGTGTTTGTTTTTTCGTCGCATTGTTTTTTATAACAAAGCTTTGCTATGGCTGAAAAGGTTCGTAAACTGTGCTTTTTGGAACATTTTTTAACGCTTTCAATCTAATTTCAGTCTCTTTTGTGTGCTAAAAGAGATAATTTGTTTTAAAATATTGTTTTTCGAAGAACAAAAAAGATTTTTGTCTTGATGTTTTTATGCTGTCAAAATGCATCTTTCAATCATTTTGGCAAGAAAAACGAAAATTGCAAGTTGTATTTCATGATTTAAAAACTTTACAATGATTTCGATTGACAAAATTTACTGTAAGGATGTGAAATTCTAGTTTGGCATGCAGGTTAGTATGTTTCAGTACAATCTTTTGTTGACTTTTACATATTGTATAAAACTGGTACAATAGCACACCCCGGACACTGCCTACAAGATGAGCTCGATAAGAAGAAGAAGAAGTTTGATGGTCCAAACCAACAGAAAATTTCGACATGGTTAAAAAAATCATATGGTATAATACAATGTAAATTAAAGAGTAGAGAATCAAATTTAAAACATCCTCTCCACGTCTATCAACAGAAAATACAAGAAAACCCTCTACCGGAAGATCCAGAGCCCACCGACAAGCCGACAATGCCCAAACCCGACAAGCCAGCCACCCCGCCCCGAGTCTCCGTGCCCTTCAGCAAGGCGCCCCCGAGCGACCTGTACAGGAGACTGCTGCCTGCCGTACTGTTCCTGCTTACATTTGTCACCGTTATGACCATGCTACTGATTTATATGGACACCGTTGGTAAGTAGATTGTTTGTTTTATTTTACTTTATTGTACACATAGACACAATAATACACATACATAGTTGAGAAAACATGTTCAAAAGGTGAGTTTTAATGTTGGAACGTTCCACTCAATTTTGGCATCACTAGAGTCGGAGGCTGCAATCACAATGAGATCAGCAAACCCGCAAAATAGGCGGTTAATAATCACAAAGCAAACTGTCGTTTGTTTTAATGAAGAGAATATTGGGCGTTGGCCAGCAGTAGACAGCTGGAAGGTTGGACGTAGTTTCAAGGTTGTCAATTTGTTTGACAGGATAATAACAAGGTGTTACATTCTTGAGTTAATGCCGAAGACTAGGTGGGAAAGAGGTAGCGACGTTATAGATAGATTATCAAAGAAAATATAATATGATAGAATGTCATTGACACTAAAGGCCTGTATTCACTTTGATTAGTGTGAGTGCAGGTGATTAGTAATAGCGTGGCATTACTACAAACATTGAAAGTAAATCAAAGAAAACAAAATGTCATATTCTATCGGTGTAGGTCATGAGCACAGGCGAAGCTTGACCCCCCGTGGTCGTGCGTACAGTCGTAACGGTGAAACGATAAACTGGCTCGTCTCGTGGGTTACCCGCGCAGGCGTAAGGTTGTCGGTGACTCGCGCGGTAAGTCATAAGCACAGCCGAAACGCAATATAACGGACTCGTTACGTGGGTTCTTTAGCACTGTAGCCCATTTGTCGCCGCCCTACGCCGTGGGTCATCAGCAGCGAAAGTGATAATAGATAAAACGTGTATCTCCCGCAGCACTAGGCGCTCAGCAGTTCCGGCTCAACATGTCCCGCGACTACGAGCTGGCGCGCATCCCGCAGGAGTCGCCGCCTCTCGTGCTGTACGTGAGACAGCTGCACCTCGCGCCGCGCGCGACGCGCGTCGCCACCGAGTCGCCCGCCCTCACCGACAGGGTGCGGGTGTTGGACAGACTTTATGGAGAGATCGTGAGTTTGCTTTACACTTGTCTAGATACGATCTGAAGGTATGTCGCCGATTGCATGTCGCCGACAAGGACATCCACACCAAATACGCCCGCGTTCGGCGACCTTTAGGGTCTGTTTCACCACTTCTGAATAAGTTCTTCTGAATAAGTTGTAAGGTGCCCTTACAACCAGCGGTTGACCTTCTTTAAAATGCTCTCTCTCCGGAATCGACGTATATTGCAGGATGTAAGTCTTCTACACAAAGCCACAAATGGCAACATTGATTGCTCACAGATCATTGGCAGGATACCACTTTCGGTCCCACACCGTCTACCTAGATACCCTTTGACGAGAACTTTCCATACACCTTACTGCAGGACAAACCTAGGTCTGAGTTCTCCGCTCATAAGAATATGTCGCGAATACAACCGCGTTGGTGAAGAGATTCAGGATCTGGACATTTTTCACGACTCTCTGAATCGGTTTAAATCCAAGGTGCTGAGGTATTTGACCAGCATCCAATAGTGCGATGGAATAGTCGCAATATTTTATTCCCTTCTCTCTTTTATTGTTGTCATTATTGTTATTTTCCTGTTAGTTTGTTCGATTGTTAAATTGTTAAAATGTTAAAATGTTGAAATTTTCTAAATTTTGTAAGGCAAGTCATTGTAAGGCATTGTAAGTAAAAAGTATAAGATGTTGTATTGATTTATTTATTTATTTATTTTTTGTAGATTACTTGTGTAAATGGCCAATGCTGTGTGCGCCTGTTATATGTATATGTATTAGAATTAGATTTGTAATGTTCCTACGTTATTGTAAATGTTTAAATATGTATACTGTTGGTGTGCCATATTAAATAAAATAAAAATAAAAATAAAGTTCTTGTTAGCTTATCCGACAGATATTTTGACATAATTTCATACAAAATATGTCAAACTATCTGTCGGATAAGCTAACAAGAACTTGCCCAGAAGTGGTGAAACAGGCCCTTAGAATAGAGAACTAACCAGAAGAAATATATGTTTCATGACATACCGTGCATTGTGCCCAGCGACCACACGTGGTCGCTGATTGTGCCCATAAACTAGGAGAAATTTACGTCATCATCATCTCAGCTGACAGACGTCCCACTGCTGGACATAGGCGTCTCCCAATGATCGCCATAACGACCGGTCCTGCGCTGCCCTCATCCAACGTGTTCCCGTCGCCTTCACCAGGTCGTTGGTCCACCTTGTGGTGGGTCTACCCATACCCACGATACGCTTCCCGGTACGCGCTTGCTACTAGACAGCTAGCAGGACCCATCGGCCATCGGTTCGATAATCTAGTAGCGCAGGTTATTTGAGGTGGTTTCAGTCCATACAAAACTTTGACGTAGAACACGCGTAGACGGTATGAATAAAATTGACATTTTATATATGGATAAATAGCTTAGAAAATCTAGATTGCGCGTCTCAAATTATAATGTAATTACGAAGACTTAATTGTTCATACAAAATTTCAAAGCCTTATATTTTCGTAATTACATTATAAATTGTAAATGTTATTTGTGACGCGCAATCTAGATTTTCTAAGCTATTTTTTATTTAGGCAAAAATAGTATAAAGACGTTTGGTTACAATATGCAGACTAATCTACCAAACGGCAGACTAATCTACGCAGAAGCAGATACGCAGCGCCATAGGTACTTATCGCAGCTGTCGCACACAAGTGACGGAGCACTGATAGTTTCCACGGTAACATAGCCCGGTGTTGTTGCAGAACAACGGTACATTCGTGGAGTTCCT
Source organism: Agonopterix heracliana (assembly GCA_963693445.1). Lineage (NCBI taxonomy): Eukaryota > Metazoa > Arthropoda > Insecta > Lepidoptera > Depressariidae > Agonopterix > Agonopterix heracliana. Next base: position 13,611,323 of record OY856328.1, read on the forward strand.
GCCGCGAGGTCCGCGCGAGCTCACCACGCAGTACCTCGAGGCGGCGCGCGCGTGGGACGGCGTCGTGGTCAGGGCCGCGCCGAGGGACTTCCTCGCGCTCAGAGGAGCTACTAGAGCATTACATGCCTGTCTGAGCCTCACCGACCATCCGAGAGAGGCGAGTACCACTAACATTACAGTACAGCCACGTACTGACCACGCAGTACCTCGAGGCGGCGCGCGCGTGGGACGGCGTCGTGGTCAGGGCCGCGCCGAGGGACTTCCTCGCGCTCAGAGGAGCTACTAGAGCATTACATGCCTGTCTGAGCCTCACCGACCATCCGAGAGAGGCGAGTACCACTAACATTACAGTACAGCCACGTACTGACCACGCAGTACCTCGAGGCGGCGCGCGCGTGGGACGGCGTCGTGGTCAGGGCTGCTCCGAGGGACTTCCTCGCTCTAAGAGGCGCCACTAGAGCGTTACATGCCTGTCTGAGCCTCACCGACCACCCGAGAGAGGTGAGTTATAACCACTAACATTACAGTACAGCCACGTACTGACCACGCAGTACCTCGAGGCGGCGCGCGCGTGGGACGGCGTCGTGGTCAGGGCCGCGCCGAGGGACTTCCTCGCTCTAAGAGGCGCTACTAGAGCGTTGCATGCCTGTCTTAGCCTCACCGACCACCCTAGAGAGGCGAGTACCACTAACATTACAGTACAACCACGTACTGACCTCGCTGGAGGTAGCGCGGGTGGGGTGGCGCCGAGGAACTTCCTCGCGCTGAGGGGCGCTACTAGAGCGCTGCACGCCTGTCTGAGTCTCGCCAACCATCCTAGAGAGGTGAGTTATAACCACTAACATTACAGTACAACCAAGTACTGACCTCGCTGGAGGTAGCGCGGGTGGGGTGGCCCCGAGGGACTTCCTCGCTCTAAGAGGCGCTACTAGAGCGCTGCATGCGTGTCTGAGCCTCACCGACCATCCGAGAGAGGTGAGTCATTACCGGGTGTTTCTCCTCTGCATTTGAACTGTCATTATCCTCACCAAATATTTTTGCTTTGTTTATAAGAAAAGTTATACAATTTTATAACGCAGTTATAAAGCCCGCTGGACCCTTGACAGCGCTCAAAATTATACCTTTTCTTATAAACAAGGCGAAATATTTGGTGAGGAAAATGGCAGCGTCCAAACGCTGTGGGGACAAGCACCCACCTAAAAACAGAACAATAACTTACAACGGCACATCCTGTAATTTTAATGTCTAATCATTTGTCTAATCGTGAAACTGAGATGATTGTGCTAGAACAAAATAACCAATGACCTTGAAGTGGCCATGGTCGTGAAATTAGTCAGTAATTCGGTACGGAATTCTGTGATCTTCGTGACCTGCATGTGATTTAGGGCCTGTTTCACCAATTCTTATTGTGTTCTTGTTAGCTTATCTGACAGATTGAATATAGAAAACACTCGGTCAGATAAGCTAACAAGGTCTTATCCAGATGTGGTGAAACCATAAAGGTATTATACCAGGAATAGAGGAACATACAGCTGAGTGAGCGAGATGTACCTAGCGGCACCACTGTATAATAGAAAGAGATACGTGACGCGAGGCAATAGGACCGTTATTTAGTCACTAATTAATTTTTACAATTCGGTTTCCGTGAATAATTGCGAATCTAAAGTGAAATCGTAGATAATTTTATGAAATATACACTTCATTAATTTATCTACAATTTCACGTTAGACTCAGAATTATAGACAATACTCGAATTTTTGCCTGCGAATAGTCTCCAAAAAACATCCAAAAAAGGTTTCATTTGACAACTCATGTTTGCTCTATTCCTGTAAGGTATAATACATTTATGGGTGAAACAGGCCATTATTGACTAGTTTAACTGATACGGAAGACATATAAACAATAATAACCCATCCGCAGGTGACATACCACTCTACGGAGTCCCACGAGGCTGCGTTCAGTTCTCGCGTGCTCTGCCTGCCTCTCTACACCGTGCTGCTCGCTGCGGAGGCCACTAGAGCCAACTACCTGCTGCTCGGCGGCGACAACGTGCTGCCGGCCTTGAAACACGTGCCGTTTGATAAAATACATGTGCAGGTACGTTGTTATACATGTGCTCTTATCATCTTATGATCTGACTTAAAATCCTTCGATCAAAGTTAAATTAATGAATAGGCCCAAAGCGCGTTAAGTTGAAGCACACTACTGGTGCACTTGGTCCATACGAACTGGCACACTTGATCTGTCAACTCGGTACATATTTGACACCAGTCATTTGTTTTGCCTTATTTTTCTGGTTTGAAATATTCGCGCAAGGCCTATCCATTAATTTTACTTTGATCGAAATTAAAATCTGGATAGCTTATGCTATCAATCAAAATCGGTTCAGTTGTTTTTGCGAGATGCTGTTACTAACATACAAACAAACAGACCGACAAAAATTCTATAAAAGGTTGATTTCGAATCAGGAATACCTAAAAACCATATCGTAATCTTTTTCATGCAAATATCTTCAATGTAAAGACACACTTCTGTTACAGTTTTATTCTACTAAATATTAACAGAAACATTTCCATTCCGCAGGTGATAGAGGTCCGTTCGATAGACCCCTCGTCCAGAAACAAGACCACATTGTTCCTGCAGTCCAAGAACTACACCGTAGAGGCCACCTTCCACGACAGCATCATGTATGCGCTCAGAGATTGAGTACAAACTTTACTACGGGTGTTACAGATTCTTTACTTTACTCGTTTGGGTTACTTTCATATAGTGTTGCCAGACTATCGATACGATAGTTTTAATTTAAAAAAGCCACATCATCGATAGTGATCAGTCATCAATACTATTGGACTCCACCCTTCAACTCCCGTGGTCGCGATATCGCCCAATATACATTGTTTAATCAATTGTTATCTTACACTGGGATGCAAGCGGTTAATGTATGCAAGGTGTTACAAAAACACAAATAAACATTTAAGGGGCGTTTAGACCATCAAACTGAACAACTTTTAATATGGGACCAACATTGAAATCGCGAAAAAAATCGGATGTTCCATGCTAATGCTACAAATCTGCTCGAGCTAAATGTATGGGATAGTTGTTTTTTTTTCGCGATTTCAATGTTGGTCCCATTGTGAAAGTTTTTTGATGGTCTTAACAACCCCCTTAAAAATTTTAAATGTTTATTTTAACTTTTGTAACCCCCTGTAGATAGTCTTGCCATCGGTCTACTCTCGATATCGATCGGCGACACTACTTTCATACATTCACAAACTAACGAATAGGGTTGCCAACTTTTTTTTTCTGGTTTAAAAGGGACAACATTATAAAAGCAGCTAAAAACTGGGAATTAATTTTTTTCGATTACCCATATCACTACTTTCTAATAGATTTTGCAGAGCAATTAAAATCTTGTTCTTTTTAATTTGAGAACTTTTAGAAGGTAATTTATTTATTTTCGTTATTGAACATTTTCAAACGGTTCGCTTTAATCAAATTGAACATTAATTTTAGCATGTTATATACAGGTTGAGATACGAGACAGGCCCCGACTGAAAAATACGGGACAGGGCCTGACTTAAAAATACGGGACGTCGTCCCGGGAAATACGGGACGGTTGGCAACCCTACTTACGACTATAATATTAACTTTGCAGGTGGTTAAAAACATTACTACAAATACCAATTATTTTTTAAGCGTGCAGTTATAGCAATAATCTCTTTTAACATATTGAAGGTTACTTGTATCTCAGTAAAAAGAAATACGAAAAAAGTTATTCATTTTGATGAACAAAATCGGTTTTTCCTAGTTGCAGCCTATTATAAGTATGTGCTTATATTTCTTGTGATATTTATCAAATCTGTAATGCCCAGATTGTAATTTACTATTTATTAAGTTAAAAAAACGTTGACGGATTGACTTTTACACAAATGAATTTTAAGATAAGAGAATCTCAAAAATGAACAAATAAAAATGCCATGTCCAGATCGCAGCTACCGAACATGGAATCAAAATAAAGATACAGGTTGTAAAATTAAATGCGTTAAATACCAAAGGGGCACCCCCTTCAGAACAAACTGAACATCTTTCACTATGGAACCGACAACGAAATCGAGAAAAAAATCTGTTTTACCATGTAACATTTAATTTTACACCCTGTATATCGTGAGAATCGAACCTCCTTTCTCTGTCGAACGCGTTTCAACTAGTTTCAATTATTTATCGCAATACGCTTCGGAGTTATAGCACTCAAAGCGTAGGTAAGACACATAATTTGATTCCAGGTTAAAAAATAGGGAAAAAATAGGATTAAAAATTCCAATCACTAGATTGTGACACTAATGATTTTCTAAAAAGTTACCTCTATTTTTTTCTTTTTCTACTTATACAATGGCTACGGAACCCTATCATGGCAAGTCCGACACGCTCTTGGCCGGTTTCCTGTTATCACGCGATATCTGACATTCCCATGTTCTAATGAGTTTTTCTAATTCTATCTTATGTACGTAAATACCGACTGCTCTCAAACGGTGAAGGAAACCTGCATAACTTGGAAAAGAAATTCCAATGCGTATGTGAAGTCTACCAATCCGCATTGTCATGGTGTCCTACCTATCCCATACAAATGAAATTGTTGTTAAAAAAATGGCAATATATGGGGTTATGGTATCGATTTGTAATTAATGTTTACGTAAAAGTCTAAATTGTTACTAAAAATACATGATCTGACTACAAAAAAATCTCATGAGCCTCGGAAAATCAAGCAATTTACTTTGCCCGAAGACTGCCCGCGTTACGGCAGTCGCGTTCCATTGTTTGACGTTGGGCATCTGTACTGTATAGTATTATATAATCTGTGGCATTGTGCACGCGTGGTGGACTAACGTACATACACCATCTCTGAGGGTAGGCCTGTGTCCTGCAATGGGACCTGTATAGGCGGTGATGATGATGATGAAGGCTTCGGAACGTTGTCTTAGTGTCACCATCTAGTGAAAAATAGGAATACTTCTTCAAAAGTCATTTGTTCACGTTTGGTGTAGAATTTTGTTTCACTTACCAAAAATTTAATTCTGTTCAACTTTTCCATGACTCAGGTGTTTTCTCGTTTACACTTATGACTACACATTGGTGTGAGTGAGATCTCTAATAGATTTAAAAAATCAAGTTCACAAATTTTGTAGTTAATCACTAAACCTTTATTGATAGAAACGCTGCATCACAATAAATAATTTGGTAAGTTAAGATTATTCTTGATAATAATTGTAATGTGATAAAAATTTACGTTTTACTCTTTTTATTTTTAATTTATTTTTTTTAAAACTCAATATCGTGCCTTAGAGTTCAGTCTTTTAAATATAATTCAATTTAAAATGCTCATACTAGTTGAACCATGTTTTTAGATAACTAATAGTATTGCACGGTAATTATAATGTTTCAATTTTGTATAGAGGAATGCCTATATAGGGATAATATGTTGTCTATGGGTGTCCTAAATAGACCCAAATGTCATGTTATGTATTTAAAACTTTTCGCTTACGCTGAAACATGGAGCCAAGAAATCAAGAGCGAGATAGCCAGTTGTGAAACCTTATGTAAACAAAAAAGACAAAACTTTATTCTTTGTTTCGGTCACCGTGGCCGGTTTTTGTGTTTGGCTAGCTGTCAATCCTATAGAATGTTTGCCAAACAAATCTTTTAGTATGCAAAAGTTTAAACTATTGCTGTTCCATGTGCGGCCACGATATGGCTTAATCTATAGTGTAAATCTATGGTTAGGACATTAAAGCCTGACCAGGAAAATAAAAAACCTCGCCATGTTGCGGAAAATCATTGGAACTAATTTTTGTACTGGGAACACTAACATTAAAGGTGACAGTCGATTGCAGCGCCCCCAATCCAGGTTTTTTATATTCCTGGTCAGGCTTTACATATGTTTTTTTGATAGTTCATTTCATCGAAAATGTATGAGAAGGCAGATTTTTCGAACCTTATAAAACCAAGGACAAGGGCAAGGAAACAGCTTTAGTGCCTTTTTTGGCCGGCACTTTCATATTTGGTCCATAAATGTATGAAACGCCGCGCCGTCGAATAGTTCGATGCATGGATGAGGGGAGGCGGAGTTCGAGGAAGACTCTAAGTTTTAAGTCTTGCTGACAATAAAAATGTCAGTTCGGACAAAAAATTAGCTAATATTTTACAGCATACTGTTCTAGAAAAGTTCTTTCGATCGATGTTTGGAGCTCAACACTATTTAGGACACCCGTAGACTTGATAGATTGGACAATAATAAGGTTCGTGCGGAAGGTTGTTGTAGCGAGCTAGGATAGATAGACAATTATCAGTATTCAACTAAATTACACGTGAATTTCATGAGATATTTGCATTTATGATATAACTTGGACAACTTATGTTCTCGCACTCTTATCAATTCTTATCCTGTGTGCAACGCGATTTTTTTTCGTCAGTATCCTTCGCATGCCCATAGCAACCCACTAAAGTTTCATCGCAATCTGTTTAGGAACACATATGGGACAAACAGACAGACATTGATATTTATGATTATTTTGATTTATGATTATTTACTTACTTTTGGCACTGTAAATGCAGTTCATTGACCAAGAATTTTCGATTACGCTAGAAGACAATCATACAGTAACCACGTATGAGATAGCGATATGCGGTGTTGGAGATATGCAATTTACATACAAATTTAAGCTTCTTGGTCTAACACATGTGCCTAGAACGAAAATATGGTTACCTAAGCCAATACTGTAGCGATCTCCTTTTTAACTAGAATTTGCTATAAGTATGCATCTCGGTAGAAAGAAAATTACGGAAACGAGACAGGCTTATACGCTAATCGTATTGAGTGAGCAAGAGAACATCTATGTTGCTTGTCCCTTTCTGCGTACTTTTGGTGACTCTGTTGTAATGAGCGTTTTTCTTTTCTTTTTTAAATTTAGTTCCTAAAAAACTCGACAGATGACATGTTTATCGCCCCATAGAGCCGCAAGTGAGATCCTGTCAAAAAACTCAAAATCTGGTCAAGTCTGTGCCTGCCTTTTTTTTTAATGCCTAGGCATCGAGCCCATACAGCCATGTCAGGCGTAAAAGTTTAGAGTTTTCGATTAAAATGATTAGTAAATAATGAAATATGTCATTAAAACATGCGTTGGCATCTTCTTGATCATCTTTTCACGCTTTACTATTTTAAAGAAACACTTTTTGAAATATTGACGTTTCTTCGCACAGACCGTAGCGCCATCTATCGATCCCCTAGAAAACAAAAAGAAACGCTTACAAAATCTTGCAACCGTGCATTTTTCATAAATTTTTGTCAAATCTCCATCCCTTTCCACATGTGATACGAATCAACGCTCAGCGAATCTATAAAATACTCAATCAACGTGCATCTCTAATTAAGTGAATATGTCAAAACACGTTCTCACCTCTAGTCCTTCTCTCTACGTTTTATCATCTTCGGTTACTTTTACGACTTATCTCCGAAAATAATGTTTTAAAGTTGTACCTTTAAATCATATCATATTAATGCTCTCATGAAATTCACTATTAGTTTAAAACCAGGGATCTTTTATTAGTAAATGAATATAGTGGACGTAGATCTCTGGTTTAAATAAATTTTAAAATAAGCTTTCAATTGACACCTTTGAAGGATTTTTACACCAATTTTAAGAACACCATTTTAATTTATATTCTCGAATATCACATTAGCTTTTATAAAACACTGCCATTTTGATTTCAAATTAGTGTTTATTGATTTAATGTATGATTATTTTATTTTAATCAGTATTTTTAAATTCCATCCAAGTTAATGTATGATTATTTATTTTATTTTAATTCTCTTTAATTGTGTTAAGAATCTCTTGATAATTTGTGTAATTTTTTAACAATTTTCATATTTGTGTACAGAGCGATTGTTCTGAGAAAACTGATTGAAATTAACAATAAATGGCGACACATTCGATGTCATTTAGTAATCAAATCAGCCTTATATGCCTGACTTTAGCCGTTTATAGTTACAAGTCTAAGGGCTTGTTTCACCACTTCTGAGTAAGTTCTTGTTAGCGTATCCGACAGATATTTTGACATAATTTCATACAAAATATCTGTCGGATAAGCTAACAAGAACTTACTCAGAAGTGGTGAAACAGGCCCTAAGAACAAGAACCTGAAGTTTGCAAGTATTAATTTTCACAATATCGCTCGACAGCTTGAAAAAAGAGTTTGGGAAAAATGTGGGCGCCACTTTCTTTGAAAGAACGTCATTTTCCACTTGCCACCACTTCAAACTCTTGCCAGGCTTGACGTCAATTTTTATTCCAGTTTTTTGTATCTCTGCTTAGTTGATTTTAATATTTTGTTTCTTATTTTGCGCAAATTTTTTACGTGGTAAATGGTTTCATTCCATTCGATTCCAGATATTTTTAATTTAAAAATTCCAACTTTTTAAACTAAACGTAATTTTAAGACTGAATATCGAATATTTTTTAAATCAAATGTAAACGAACAAATTAATCTTAATTTATTTTTCTCTTATCAATTATTTTGAGTATAAAAAATAATTTGATGGTGATTTTAATGATTCTATAGTTCTTTTGTAGTTTTTAAATTAAGTGAATAATGACAATGATTTAAATTAATTGAGATGATTTAGTTTAGCCTTTAGTTATATTTAAGAAACTTTGTTAGGCTTAGTTTTATATGCGCTCAATTTTTCACAAATAAAAGGCTTTAAATGAAGTAAGACTTTCTTTCATTACCTACCCTCAACCCACCCTAAGCCCGGCTTGCACCAACAAGTATTTAGGGTTTAACGTATTTAGTGATAGTTCTGTCTTTCACACTGCTCATACAAATGACAGTGACAGCATCATATTTAAACATGTTTAAGCCTAAATACCTTCCCGATGGTACCTCTGGTCCGGCGGGACTTTTTGGTGCAAGCCAGCCTAAGTGTAGGAACACATCTGTAACATTCATAGAGAAATTACACGCTCCTCTTGGTAGAGATGGTGTAACCTTAGATAAGGGTGTAACAAAGTGTGCACAGTATGGTTACTATATTGGTTATTTTATTATATTATGGTTATTTTAGAGCGTAGGCGATGTCGCAATTGAATCGCAGCGATTTGTATGAAAATGTACGTTGACTGAGCCACACAGCGTTATCGTCGCGACATGACGTGATCTATCTCGGAAACATCGCAGAAATATCGTTATGTTAAGTCAAGTTAAACATGAAAAGGGGGCCGTGCTTGCAAAAGGTCAGGTCGTTCTGAATTTTTTATATGTTGTTAGGACCTAAACCAATATTAAATTGCCAAATTTGCAATTTCCAAAGTGATGTGCGAGCGGTAGGGTAACCAAAAAACCATAAAATTTTCGGACTTTTTTTCAGTTTTTCGCTTATTTCTCGGAATCTATAATTCGTATCGAATAGTTTTGTAGGGATAATTTTATTCTGACAAAATTTCCTACAAAAAAAGTGGTGTGCACTTTCCTCATAGGACTTAACCTTTGAGGGCTAGAGGGACGAGAAAGTAACATCATTTCAAAAGTTACGAAATTCGTATGGCGACCCTCTTGAAAGTTGAAGATAAAAACAAAATGACTCCATATTCTTAATCAGCGACCCCGAAAACCCCCGGATACAAATTTTCAGTCGGTTCGCTGAACCTTTAAAAGCTGCGTTGGCGTTTGAAATTTCCATGGCAGCCATCTTGGATTTCGCAATTTTGGATTTTTTTTCACCGCCAACAAAATCTGACCAGGGTCCACTATGACATTGTTCAAGGTCCATACCCCTATCTGTCATAGTGTCCGCGGGCCGTTGACCTCATCCGTCAGGATACGACCTTCTGAGGAAGTCGAAATATTCCTTTTAACACCAGAGCATCCATATGATGATCTCCAAAATAATTTTAATATACGTTGGTCGGGGGAAACCCGGCGAACAATTATCCGGGCATCTATCTACTATCTATGAAAAGTGGTGGGGATCGACCAGATACCTCCAATTGATCTCCGGGTTACCTTATAGTACAAGGATGAAATTTAGGGAACATTATAACGATGCCCTGATGTTAAAAGGAATATATCGACTTCCTCCGAAGGTCGAATCCTGACGGATGACGTCAACGGCCCGCGGACACTATGACAGATAGGGGTATGGACCTTGAACAATGTCATAGTGGACCCTGGTCAGATTTTGTTGGCGGTGAAAAAAAATCCAAAATTGCGAAATCCAAGATGGCTGCCATGGAAATTTCAAACGCCAACGCAGCTTTTAAAGGTTCAGCGAACCGACTGAAAATTTGTATCCGGGGGTTTTCGGGGTCGCTGATTAAGAATATGGAGTCATTTTGTTTTTATCTTCAACTTTCAAGAGGGTCGCCATACGAATTTCGTAACTTTTGAAATGATGTTACTTTCTCGTCCCTCTAGCCCTCAAAGGTTAAGTCCTATGAGGAAAGTGCACACCACTTTTTTTGTAGGAAATTTTGTCAGAATAAAATTATACCTACAAAACTATTCGATACGAATTATAGATTCCGAGAAATAAGCGAAAAACTGAAAAAAGCCCGAAAATTTTATGGTTTTTTGGTTACCCTACCGCTCGCACATCACTTTGGAAATTGCAAATTTGGCAATTTAATATTGGTTTAGGTCCTAACAACATATAAAAAATTCAGAACGACCTGACCTTTTGCAAGCACGGATGTACATCTTGACTGAACTACTAAACCCTCCGCGCCGAACTTTCCGTTGAATACGCGCGCAACGTTTTTCCTATACCGGCGTCACACCAGTACCCGCCATTTTTACAGAACGTTCCGCAGGTGTGTCCCTACATTAAAAGTAAGGGCCGTATCACACAAGCTATTTTTATGCACAGGCGTTGCCGGAACGATATATCTGCGATGTTTCCGAGATAGATCAGTGTCGCGACGATAACTCAGTGTGGCTCAGTCAACGTACATTTTCATACAAATCGCGGCGATTCAATTGCGACATCGTCTACGCTCTAAAATAGCGTGTGCGATAGGTCTTCGCTGTTCTGTGGACACCAGGGTGTGGCTATGCTGTCAGTATTGTCGACGGCGCGGCGCGCGGCGAAGTGACATGAACTTCTATCTAAATACCTAAATTTTGAGATTACCCTACTATAAGGGCACTGGGCAAATGCCAATACTCTGGTTTTACTGTCTGTCCTTAGGGTCCGCGCACATTTAGCGGATAAATGCTCGAGCTGTTTTCATTGATAATGAACTCATGGCTTTTAAAATAGATTTGAAAATAGCGTACAAGAGATCACACGCCACAGGGATATTCTTTTGCACAGTATTTTCGGACTTTGAGATAATTATTTTTCACTAAAAACTGTTCGAGCATTTTCTCGCTAGATGTGCGATGACCCTTAATAAAAATATAGGGTCCTTTTTAATATGCTGACACTTTTTTAAGGGGATGATCAGACCATCCAACTGAACAACTTTCTCTATGGCACCAACATCGAAATCGCGAAAAACAATCTGCTGTACCATACATTTAGCTGGTGTAGGTTTGCAATTTCGTATGGGACAGATGATTTTTTTTGCGATTTCGATGTTGGTCTCATAGAGAAAGTTGTTCAGTTTGATGGTCTGATCATCCTCTTAAAAAAGTGACCCTATACAGGGTCCTTAATATGCTGTCCAGACCATCAAACTGTAACATCTGTAGATTTTGATAAAACGAAAGGAAACTCAAAGTTAATGTATAGTTAAGTTTATTAATACATCTTGTCCTTGACAAACACTTGATCCGATTCCTTCCATTAAATACTTAACTACTATCCAAAATCATTAATTCAGTTTAATTATTAACATTCATTTCAAATGGGATCGATAGGTACATTTCATTTTTAACATTTTAGAAGGTAGTTACATAATTTAATAATAAAATAAGCAAACTATAATCTTAATAAAAATAATTGTGCGAATAAATTTAAATATTTAAACAAATGACACAACACTGAAATATACATTTGTTAAACTAAACTAATAAAATCATTTTTATAACCAACTACAAATATTTTTTAACTAATAATTATTGCTTTCAAATCTCAATTAAATTAGAAACGAATTGGAAGAACAATGAAAATTAAAGAAATAGTAACCGTTCTAACCATCTAACGTTACATACGGGGCTATACACAAAGGTCTGCCAAAACACACAACTTGTTATTAAAGGATAAAACATAATTAACATTTCTATACTGCATTTACAAAAAGATGTATGGTCTCCCGAGGTAACTAACTATAGGGCAGTTGCAATTGCAACTATGGAGCATTTGCAATTATAAATCTTGTATCAGTTCTTCTCTTTATTAGATAAGACAATTTTATTTATTCACTCCATAAGTACATATTGTACCTGCCTTTTAAGTTCAATTGCTAAATAGTTGCAATTACCCCGGGAGAAAACATGTTTTTTTGTTAACAAATGTTCGAATAAAGGCACAAACTTCGAAAAGGTAAAAATCGTGGAATTATTCTGCAAACAGACTCGGAAAAAGATCAAATTTTATGGACAATTTGAGTCCAACAGAAAATTATACATTATTATAATTGACTTAACAGACGAAATGCACGAAATATTTATATTTAAAATTAAAGAAAGAAAACTAAAATATAAATATGCACCAAAATTACAAAAGCACGATCAAAACCAAATGCAACGACGTCGATAATCTCCTACAACCCAGATAATATATTTTTTGTAAGTCCCAAGACTTTGGTCCCAATCTCGATTTCTTTATCCAACTTCATCGCATTTGGTTTTTAAAATAAAGAAAAAATATACATCAAATTAGCTGCCGATATTTACACAACGTTTCTGACACGGAATGAATTAAATGCACGAATTTAAAACAAGATCAGTCGTGAAAAGATACGTTTGAAAAAATTATCAAACTTATTGATATTTAAAAACAGTTTTTATATAATATACCAAACTAAATAAAATATTAAATTACATAATTTTTAAGTACATACTAAGGAAAAACAGTAGAATTTAACGTCTTAACTAATTATGTGAAAAATGTTATATTTCTTGAAATCTTTTTATGGTAATAACAATTTTTTTACAGGCTCGCTCTAATTTTCTTTACCTCTTTTCACGTTATAGTCTGGTTCACTTTTCGACGGATTTCAATTCTAGCGGCATTTTGGGTAACGTTTAGCCAAATGTGTTTTTTTTACTAATTCGGACCTGCTGAACACGAATTTCGATGTTGGCACTCCCGAATTTGCGAGCTCGAGGAAGGGGGAGGCTTCAAAGGTGACTTTTTTCAGTTTTTCGCCTATTTCACGGAATGTATAAGTTTTATCGAAAAGTTTTGTATGGACAAATTAAATCTGATAAAATTTTCTACGAAACAAGTTCTGTGCACTTTTGTCATAGGACTTAACCTTTGAGGGCTACAGGGCCGAGAAAGTAAGAGCATATCAAAAATTAGGAATTTTGTATGGCGACCCTCTCGAAATGTTGACACGGCCATCAACGAAATTTGAATATTTTAGTTAAGAATAAAGTAACAAAACTTGTTATGACAAGGTATATCTCTAAACTCAGTCTGATCGGAGATATACTTAACGTAATGAATTTATGTTCAACTTCAAGCCATAGAAGCTATATCTCTAAACTCAGTCCGAACGGAGATATAAAATCTCCGTTCGGACTGAGTTAAGAGATATACTTGTCATAACAAGTTGTGTTTTTTAGTTTATTCTGAACTAAAATATTCATGTTTTGTTTACGGCCGAGTCAAAAATAGGCGCAAAAAAAAGACGCCACTTTCCATACAAAACCCGCATTATTTTCTTTTACTTTTTTGCAGGGACTCCACTGCCAAGTAAAATAATAACATTAACCGTCAAATCTTAAACATTGTCTCAAGAAATGTCAAATATTTGTCACATTATTAGTACCTCCGTACAACACACACTTTGTATACCACGTGTATACTCACTTACCACTTCACGTGTTTTGTTTCTACATTGCATTTATATCCCTATAACACTTATCAAGACAACTTTACATTAATTATTTGACACTACTACATCAATCGGGACCGATTACACCAACGCCAACAATTCACGAGAACTGAACCTTATTGCCTTCAACATAAGATGCACAAAAGTTCTTTATGAGCAGAGATATCTGATTGGAAACTATTCCAAGTGCTCTGATTGGTTTAAATCGTAGTTAGAAAGAGAGCTTCGGTCAAGATGCAACTATTCTCGTCCATGGGCCGCATGCGGTGCGATAAATGTTTTATCGCGTTTTTTATCGTTTTTTTCAGCGATACCTCTAAGGGGTACGCAAGATAAAAGCATACCGCAACTCCCGCGTTAAATATCAAGATACGCATACAAAATTTCAAGATATTCCAACCAATCGCGTGTTGGTTTAAGCAGTCTCGCTTCTATAGTGTACTATTATAAGGAGCGATATAAACGTGCGCGATAAAACGTTTATCGCGCCGCCATGCCGCCCGTGCTACTCTCTTCTACTATACCGCAGTTAGAAATTACCAAACGTCTTTTTGTAGGCCCATTTTTATTGAAAAAAACTCTTAGAAAACTTTTCTAAGATGTTGCCAGTATAAATAGCATTTCATTGGTAATTTGCGGTGGTGCAATCGGATAAGGGTAACACTAAATTTAATATTTAGAAGCGGGTATAAAAATATTCTATCATAGTAACATCAAAATTCAACAACTAGTTGAAACTACAACCTGCATTAAAAGGTACATTTGGGAATTTTGATTATTTTTTATAAATAAATGGAATTTTATATTTTAAACGAAATAATAAAATGTTACCTATACTCCATTCCAAATAGCAACGAAAATTTAAGGCCATTTGAATTACAGAAACAGATTTGAAACACAGGAAGTGTTTCTTAGAACAGCTTTAGGAACGTCCAAGATACGTTGGATAGTATATCTTTCTCATAAATAAATAATATTTGCTAATCAGAATTGCCCAGGAAGCTATACAGGAATCGGAATATCTTTTCGTCCTTATTTGGAATGCAGTATAGTTATTTGATCATGAACTGAGCATGGTGGTAATAGGGGGAGAGTACTTAAAGATCGCAGGTTTCTATGTCATTAAAATGTAAGAAAAAAATTACATTAGCTACAATAAACTGTTACTATTTCCTAGAAACTGCTTAAATTACAATATTTTTATACTTGTAGCATTATTGCACTTGCAAAACAAAAAACATACATAAATTGAGAAATTAAAAGCACATGGCAACATAACAGGAAATCAATTGTTATGACATTTGTAGAGGTATAGACATGACATCAAAATTACAATAATTAACCTTAGAACCGAAAACGAACAATCAATTTTCTATAGTATCTGGAATTGCGACAGTCCATGAGATAAATATTGTCAAGCGAAATTAATCGTGTTCGTCAAGCATTCTATCTCCATCTCTTTTTCAAGCACATAGAAGAGAAAGAAAGGGGCGATCACTCCTGATCAAATAAAGTACAGTATACGTTGTCTGACCAGGAAATTAAAAACCAGCTTTGGGGGCGCTAAAAAAGACCTTTAAAGTTATTGCAAGTGCAAAAATTAGTTCCAATTATTTCCGCAACATGGCGAAGTTTTGTAATTCTCTGGTAAAGCTTTAAAACATCTTGCTTGCTTTCTCCCTAACCGTTAGAAAGAATGAAATGGAAATAAAATACAAGATAAACGTGATCTACATTCTCGCCTGTCAATTTAAAAAAGAAAAGTTATATTGAAAAAAATCTACTGCTCAAATAACTGACCTTGAAAAAAGTAGTATAGCAAAATTAAAGGAATCGTTAGGAATGTATACTGAGCCTTATAATTCATTACGTTCATATAAAACATGAGCTTATACGTCATTAATGTTCATTCTATCATATTGTCCCTTTTTCTCTTTACCCAAAAGAGAACGAATAACTTTTGAAAGAATACATACAATTTGCAATTTTTTAGCAAATTGAGACTGTGGTTTGTCAGAAAAGACTTTCTTACTTTTTTCTTTTTGAAATAATGGTCTATCGAATCCTTAAGTTAGAATATAAGACTTTAAGGCTTAGAGTATGTCAATCAAGGAAGATGGATATGTCAATGGAAAAACGAAACAAAGTTATTTAATGTGTAGGTAACTCTTTTAATCTTATGTGTCTTCCGATACTATGGATAAAGATAGACATAAGATTGTCGCTTCTCTACTTAGGAAAAGGTTGTAAGCATTCTCAACGCAATCTCACAATCTGGCTTTGCAAATGGTAACCTCTCAGTTGCAGAAACGCTCATTAAGTTAATCCACCATCAAATCTCACATTGTCTTGTTGACGTAGTAAAAGCTAGCAAGAGATTTAATGTAGGATTAACTTTAATGAACGTTTCTGCAACTGAGTGTAAGCGACGTAATTATCTATACCATTTACTACGTTTTGTGATGTATGCCGATTTTTATTTGAAAGTCCTTCCATTGATATTCCATCTTACTTGATATTCTTGCTTATTAGCGTCACGCATTTTTTCGAACATACAGTATTTCTTGTAACATATTTTCTGACAAACAACAGTTTTTTATTCCACACAATAATATCATGTTGATATAAGTTGATATGCACTGCTGTACAACTTTTACAACTTCATACGACTTCGCAAAGTGGGTTCCACAACTTAAAGGGAATCTAATATCAAAATCGTATAAAATTCACGTCGATCTAATTTTTAAAAACCCACATTTTAAAATGAAGATTACTATCTTTACTACTAGATTTTATCTTAGTTTTGGAGCAATGCTTTGGCCATTATGAAAATTGTTATAGATTTGTGATGGAAGAGAAATTGAAAAAAATAAAGGAATGTTACAAATAATTTAGTTGGATGGTACTGATTGATTCTCGCACGTTAACCCAAACAAGTATACAGGGTGTAATAAAACATCCCAGTAATACTCATGGGGGTGGTTTAGGCCATCAAACTGAACAACTTTCACTATTAAGCCAACATCGAGAAATAATAAAAAAATCAACTGTCTCCTGCAATTTTGTATGGACAGCAGATTTTTTTTGTCGCGATTTCGATGTTGGCTCCAATACTGAATGTTGTTCAGTTTGATGCTTTGAAGCACCCCTTCTAGTATTATTAGTGTTTTGTTACACCCTGTATGTTTTGAAGTAGTGGTATTTAAAGGGTTGATTCGGAAAATTAAACTGAACAACTTTCAATATCTGTTATGGAGCCAACATAGAGAATTTAAAACAAACCTATTTCATAAAAAACTGCAGTACAAAATAGACTCAAACATACGATGCTGCAGATTTTTCTCTGTATTTTACTGCTTATGTTTTGATGTAAACTAAAGTGCATTTGATTTGATTTGTTTTTTATTTTTTTCTACGTTTTTTCCATAAAGTTTTTCAGTAAATATTACTAGGGTGTTTTGTTACACCTTGTATAAGCAAAACTATTAAAAAAAAACTGATTATACCTTCTAAATGAGATTGGGAAAGGCCTATGTCCATCAGTGGACTAGTATCATGGTGAAAAGAGACATTGGCAATTTTAAACTAGTTAACGCCATGACATCTATTGCAAATGTCAACGGACTTTATCTAAATTAGTTGTTGTTAGTTAATTTTAATTTAGTCGCTTTATAAATAACGAATTTAGTGAATTAATACTTTATTAAATTAAATAATGTCTGCCTAGGTATGCCTACATATTTGAACACAATCGTTTTAAATATTGAAATGTTTATAAAACTGTTTTATTCCATGGAGTAGTTACTCCATGACACCATGCCACTTCTTCTGTGACATTTGGACCCAGCGCACATCTGGCAAAGCGTAGCACAGAGCATTTGTCAATGCCAAACCATTATTGACTTTGGTTGCGTTGAAATAACATCTAAAATCAATTACCTATTTCGTCTCCAGTCGCTTAGATGTTTTCGGAGACTAGTAGTTGATTTTCTATGTTATTTCAACGCCAGCAGTCTATAATGGTTTGGCAGTAAAAAATGCTCTGTGCTTCGCCAGGTGTGAGGTTTGAAGCAGGCACTACATTCTCGCTGAGAACAGACGTAAAAGGCGGAGAACGAGAGTGCGGATGCCCTTCATTGTTCTCGCGGCGTCGTGAGCTGTAGTTATTTTCCTTTGGAAGTCCAGAGAAGTTCTCGCGAGAGTGTAGTGCGTGCTTCAGAGATGCAATAACTGAATAAAAAATCACTCTCATTCTCATCGGGGTCAACAAAGACTAGATTACTAATTCTTTCAAACTGTAACCCTCCAAATTAGTATTAAACTCTCTAATCAAATAAAACCATTGCTCCAAAACGCAAAATTAACTTAACCATTCTGGCACACATCTGCCAGCATCCAATATCATTGTAAGAAAGAGTTCTGATTCGCAAACTGTCTCGGCATATTATTGTTGACACCCCCAAAGTTGTTCATTGGACTCATGAACATTGGCTGCATTGTATTTTGAGCTTTATGCGCTGGACTGTTAGGGCTAGATTTTAGTTGGTTTATCGTGGGCGCTGGGCCGGCTTTTGGTGACCTAGGGGCTAATAGGTTGTCTACGTCGATGTTTATTTTGGATGTGTCGGCCCACGTGGCGCCTAGCTTTGTTGTTGGCTTGTTGTTGTTGATTATTGGAGGCTGTTGTTGTGTTGCTGGTGCCATTGGTTGCATGAGGTTGACTGGTGTCGGTTGGATACCTGTTTGGAGTGTGCTCGATTAATTTCACAATAAAAAATAATATATTTGTACGTGGATGTTCTGAGGTTTCAGAATATTTCTGACGGGAATATAGTCGTGAGCATATGCTAAAAAATAATATTTAGGAATTTGCAGCTTTCTAATTATGATTGAAATTTACTTTTGAAAGTTGATACGAAAAAAGAAGTAAAGAAATTATGTGAAGTTATACAAATCTCTGAATAAGGGTCAGAGCATATCTAGCGAACAAATGCTCGAGCAGATTTCATTGATAATGAACCCAATACCAATTGAAATAGGGTTGAAAATAGCGTGCAAGAGATAACGCGAAACACGCCACATGGATCTCTCTTCGGCTCTATTTCAATTGTAATTGGGTTCATTATCAATGAGAACGGCTCGAACATTTTTGCGCAAGGTTTTCGCTGATCCTTACAATTTAAAAACCTTTATTTAAAAATTCAAAATACATGTGACTCCTATATGATTCTAATTCGAAATATTAGCATTCTTAAAGATTGAAAAAGAGCTGCCCCTTTATTCTGGTTTCTCTACACACGCGCGCAAAACCATAAAAAATCGAGACTGTATAGCTGTTACTTTGCATATGTAAAAGCGAGTGCGCATGACCGTTTTCTCGTTTTGTCTTGCGTGGCATGCTAGCCCAAGGCATTATCTGAACTGTTAAGCGATTCCAACAAAATATTTCAATCTCATTCGCATTTTAGTGTTCTTTAGTATACTCGGCCTTCTTTTAAGAAATAAAATTACACTACATAAGCCAATATGAAATCTTTATTAATAAAAATGCAATAACAATACGGTGGGGACTAAATAGCTTACAAACTAACTTAAAACTAATCGCCTTCTGACAAATTCTTCTCAATCAAATGCAATATTTGTCCCGCGAATATGGCCGTTTCAGACTTAGGTCCGCCTAGCCTCATTGTAAGATCCACATTGGTCAACAGATCAGCTAACCAAGATCTGAATTCCATCATCGCATTGAAAAATTCCCCTTTCAAAATCGACGGAGGTAACGCCAAGACCATAGAAGCCACTAACGCGATAACACAAGATTGTATTTTGGGATCAGAATTGTATCTCATATACATTGTTATTTCAATGATTTCTGAACAATATTGTGGACATTTCGGACAGTTCTTCGACGCTAATATTATATTTCCGACAACCGATAAATACTTATACAGAAGTATACTGTCGATGTCTTGCTTTAAATTGTGATGGCTTAAAGTCAGTTGTTTATAACCAAACCCAGACACTAAGGGATAGAAGAAGCTATCGGAAACAGCTGCGAATTCGTTTCGCTTCGCTTTGGAAAACGGATGAGGACGTAGCGAATGGAAATATCTGGTTTTATTAATCAAGCGTCGCCTTATAATCTCTTCGGCCGGTATTTCTTTATCTTCAACTGTAGTTATAACTTCTGCTTTGGGTGTTGCTTCGATATTCGGTCTTACATCTGCTATTCTGTTCGCAGCTTCGGATAGAACGTCAAGCATGAATATTTTAGTTGCAATCGAATATCGTCCGATATCAGTATGTATTTCTTTGCATATATGTGGTGCGGAAACTTTTGGTTGACTGCAAACTATGGCGACAGCGGTATTAAACTTGATACTGTCGAAATTATCGACGTGGAATTTGGCTTCCAAATGTGTGAAGAGATCTAGTAAGTCTGTAGCGAGTTTCGGGTCTTCGTTTTTCAGTTGCTTCGTGACCAGCTCCTCTGATATTTCTAGTGTAACTTCGAAAGTTTCCTGGTCCTTTTCTTCTGTTATAATTTCTATAAGATCTCGGATGTAGTGCGGTCGTTTCTTCGCTGATATAGAGATGTCATTGCTCATATCGTATGGTTGTAAGTCGTCGTCAGAGTCCAAGTCTTCAGTAACATTTTTGTCCAATGCGTCAAGCTTAGCAGAAATAATAGTTTTGACAATTTCTTTCGTTTGTTCAGTTGTTTTGACAGCGCATGATACTATAGTGTTCTGCACAGGCCTATCTTTTATTACCCTCTCTGCAATGTAATCAAGACTAGCTTTTAGATTGACGGTTTTGATTTTGAAATCATTGGGTATTTTACGGTTATCGTCAAGAAGGCATTTGCTTGCTAAATTGTTTAGCACGTCGTGTATTTCCACGCAAGTTTTGCCCATTTCTGCGTAGTCAAATTTTAAATTCTCAACGGCCTCTTTGTCTTTTTCTTCAATTAACGATAATGTTTTTAGAATTATTTCTGTAGTGGCCATTCCTACACATCTAAACTCTTGAGATAATACATTCAAATGTTTCGACATGCCTTTGAACAGTATTGTTTTAAGCTCGTTCTGTTGCCAAGTATTTTTATTTAGTAACAGTATTGTAACGTGATATTTCACAGCTAGTACAAGTAACTGTGACAAGTACATATGCTGGGTTATGTCAGACGTGTTTGTTAGTTGGACATCAGCCCAAGCATTGCCGACTCTTAGAATCAGGTTGGATAAAGACTCGGACCCATTTTTAGTATTAGAAAGATAGAAAATTAGATTTTCTACTATTTGTGTATCTTTATAATCCTTTGGTTTGACGTAAAATGGAATTTTCAAAGTCAGAATTTCATTCCAATCTTTACTTTTAACAAAATTATCTCCAAGTATATTTGATATAGCTTGCTCGTCCCCTCTATAGTCTATAGCGCATTGTTTGAGCAGGATAAGAGATAAGCAATCGATCGCTTGTCGATTTAAATGGAAAAGTAGAGTTTGTATCAGTTTTCTTTTTATGAATTTACTTTTCTCTTTATTTTCGTTTCCCGTCCACGCTATGAGTATATCTATGAATTTCAAAATGGCGTCAGAAGTCCCGCTCATATTGTAATTTATAATAACTTTAGAAAGTAAATGCGATAAATATGATATATCATATTGAATTCCTTGGTGAAAACTGCTTTCGGACATAAAGTCAATGCTTCTAATTACATGAAAAAGTAGGCTGTAAGAATAATTTTCGTGGGAGAATTCTTTTGGGGTATCTGTCTCTAATCTGTTGGCAACCCTTTCGGGTAGTGTTGCCAGCAATTGCACATAATTCTCCCATTCACTTCGCCGTTTGTACAACTCTGTTTTTTCTTCAATATTGAGACAACTACAATCGATTATAGCAGTCAAAACGGCATCACTTTTAACGTATTTTAATAAAATGAATGCGATTGCTTCTAAAACTGTTTTATCATTTTCATTTTTCAAAAAACCTGTCAAAATCAGTAATATTTCTTCACTAGTTTCAAAGGACTCCTCCAAAACGAATATATTCACGACTTCTTCCTTGAACAGCGGCCACTGGGGCAGCAACAATCTTATAACAGAACTTAATAACTGAGAGTATAAATCCAAAATGTCACTGTTTATAATATTTTCATCAATTTTACACAATTTCTGCACTGTGATTGGTCCGGGGAGGTGGTTTTGTAGGTTTTTGAAGCAATTCTTGATGTTTGTGACGTCACTCTCGCACTTGACTCTCTCTATGGCATGTAGGTTGTCTATGGTATTCCTCAACGACCGCTGAAGCTTGTCTTGAGGTGTCTTCCATTCACTGCCTGGAAATAAAAAATACCTGAATGTGCCCAAAACTGGTTTATTTGAAACATGTTTTTACCGGACATGCACGCGGAAGATTGGATAAAATAATGTAGTCACATGTATTCTAATTCTTAGATTTCAAAAATTATAATAATTCCGCCAGTCACTAGATAGAGCCACTTGCACAAGAGGTAAGAATAATTGTCTTTATTAACACTAACAAATTTTGTGATGAAAACAACACCGCACTTTTACTCTCGAATAATTTCTGCACAAATTTTTTTTAATGAATGTTTTTTTTAAAGTAAACAAAATAATATTGAGCTTCCTTATAAAGAATAATAAAGAACGTTATGGTAACCAAATCACACATTTCCGTGACACTATATTGTAACAAAAAAACCCACCTCTTAGGTACCTACGTTATGCATTTCATGATTAAAGTTTACACCCTGTATAAAGTATACAGGGTGTAAATTATAAATCTTAATATTAAAGGCAAGTCCACTCATCACTAAATCTCCAAAATTAAACCCTAAACTTTACTTTGACGTAACCTACGAATAAGAGAATAAATATGGAAGAATAACTCCAAACAAAATCGAAATCATTTTTGGCACCCCATGAAAAATGACATTTTGTATGAGTTTTGGCGGCGAGTTACAATTTTTAAAGAACAAATTTAGAACGCGTTACAATTTTTTTGGTGCCACTTTTTGAGCTTCATTTATACTTCTATACATTCTCTTATTCGTAGGACGTAACTTATAAATGGGTTCATTCATACCTAATTCATAAGATACATCAAATTTGGACGTCGAATTGATTCGATTAGAAAAGATTTTCTGTATTTCATCTCCAAAGGGAGTGCAAATCTTGAGCGAAGCACGGTGGAATCAAACAAGATATATAGGGTCCTTTTTAATATGCCGACTCTTTTTTATGGGTTTGACCAAACTATCGAACTGAACAACTTTCTCCATGGCACCAACATCGAAATCGCGAAAAAAAAAAACAGCTGTCCCATACATTTGGCTCGAGTAGGTTTGCAGTTTTGTATGGAAGAGCTGATTTTTTTTCGCGATTTCGATGTTCTAGAAGGTTGTTCAGTTTGACGGTTTGATCATCCCCTTAAAAAGTGTCAGCATATAAAGAAGGGCCCAATATGAATAAGAAACTCACCCTGTGGTAGAGTGGGTTGTAGCGTGGTGGCAGCGAACTGTCCGGTCAGGGAGTCGAGGTTTGAGAACGTCGGCATCGCGGAGAGCGAGGGGCCCAGGTCGCTTAGTAGGTCCAGGTTCGACGCCGGCGCTGCAATCATCAACGATTACTTTTGTAAGAATTCGGTATGTCAAGGTTTTTTTTGGAGGGCTGAATCGAAAACCATTTCGAGATAATTGTCTCAATAATCATATTTTCTATGTCAGAGATTTTAAAATGAAAGGATTACAGATATTTTTAATAAAATAACGTCGTTTTTCGGTCCGTCCAGTGACGTCACTGGCATACCTATGAACTCCTTGGTAAACATAAAATCAACTTAAAATAACCGGCCATTAAGAAAAAAAAAATACTTTCACAATGTCAGAATTTGACATTTGATGTTGCCGTATCTTTTTCCAGCATAGAGTTAGAAAGAGGAGGCAGGTTTTAATTTTTTTCAATACAGCTGTATGTAATTTTTCTCCATGGAGTTCGAATTATTTTCTCTCCACCATTTTTGCACTTAGAGATTACAGATCAAAATAATTTAAAAATTAAATTTATATTGATAAACTCGATGAATCGCAATAAGAATGAAATAGGTATCTTAAAATTATGTCTTCTGTCCGTAAAAAATATAAAAATGAAGACAAAAAAAAACTTGACATACCGAACGAATTATATACCAGATTTTAAGTCAGATCATAAGCTATCAAACAAAAAAAGTTTCATCAAAATCGGTTCAGTAGTTCTTGCGTGATGCCTGAACAAACAAATAAACAAACAAACACAAACAGACAAATTTCTAAAAAAGGTTGATTTCGAGTCAGGGATACCTAAAAACCATATCGTAATCTTTTTTTTTAAATACCTTCAATGTACAGATACACTTCAGTTACAGTTTTATAATAGTTTCGATTTAAGAGCTTTTGCTCGCTACTTTGTCCGAACCGATCAATTCCCGTCATAGTAGCGAAATAAAATACCAGTTTTTATGTATTTCAGACACAAAAGTTTCATCGAAATGGGTCGGTCGGTTTTTGCGTGATGCTCGAACAAACAAAAAGAAAAAAGAAAGTGGTGATTTTGAGTCATAATTCACGGCGATCCCGAACAGCTAGATGGCACTAGTGTCGTGCACATAGCCAATAGGAAAGCCTATTGTTAGTGTAATAAGTAAAATCTCACCAGCGGGCGCGGGCGGTGAGACGGGGGCGGCACTGAACGCGCTGAAGTCCGCGAAGCTGTCGGCGGGGGGCGCTTGTGAGGCTGCGAGGGGCGCCGGTGATACTGCGAGGGGCGCCGGTGTGACTGACAGGGGGAGGGAGAGGGGCGCCGGAGTGGAGGCGCCGAATGCGTTCGCGAAGTCACCGAAGTCTTCTGAGACTTTGCGCTCCACCGGCTTCGGCTCTTCAGCTCTGTAACATTGTAGAAGAAATACTTTAAGGTAGTTGCAGAGTAGTCAATTTCATACAAAACTTTGACGTAGAACACTCGTAGACGGTATTAATAAAAGTAATATTTTATTTATGAAAAAATAGTTATGTTATGTTTTTGTTGCTGTATGTTTTTGGTGTGCAAATAAAGAATATTTATGTTTATGTTATGTTATAGTTTAGAAAATCTAGATTGCGCGTCTCAAATAACATTTTGGGTTTTGAAAGCGCTTCTGTTCAAGTTAATCCTACATTAAATCACTTGCTAACTATTACTACGTTAAGGGGCCATAGGTCCCGACGAATATTTTCTATGAGAAACGCGATTGCCGAGCGCTCCGAAAAGTGTGTGCGTGAGCCGTATTTTCGATTAAAAACAACTAACCAAAGTACTTTTTGTAGATTTTATTTATGATTTCACTAGTTAAACTATGGTGAATATGTGAGTATAAATACCAACAATCTGAAACTATATTAAGTTCTTCCAAATCGAGAAAAATGTTTAAAAATGCATGAAAATACGTCATCTTTGTGACGATTTTCTATCGAGTGAAGTAATTCCAATCGTGTATTCAGTTGATGATTTCAATAGATGATCTATCCAAAAATACTGAGGTATGACTTTAGTTTCGGTAAATGGTATAAATCTAGTCGTTAAATGAAAAATAAAAGATGCCTCCGAGGTATTTCCACCTACTATTACGTCTTAAGAAGACAATAAATAATACCAAGAGATTTAATGGAGGATTAACTCTTATAAAGGTACGAGCAACTGGCTGTATATTACTTAACTTATACCATCATCATCACAGCCTATATTCGTTACTGCAGGGCACAGACCTACACTCAGGGAGGTGTTTGGGCGTTAGTCCACCACGCGTGCCCAATGCGGATTGGTAGACTTCACATACGCATCAGGATTTTCTTCCTCACGATGTTTACCTTCACCGTTAACAACTTACTTAAACCATGGTCACCATTTTACTGTAAGATCTTTTTCACCTCTCTCATCAAAGCATCAATTTTCGTCCCGCTGCGCTAAACGAAGTTGCCACTTTCCGCCTCCGTCGAGGAGAAAAACAGTAAACACACCTTGGGCAGTAAATAAGAGACCTTTCTTACTTCCCTGCCCTCGGTGTGTAATCTACTTATGCTCCTTGACCTCGAGGAGTTCATCAGAGTCGTTGGTTGTGTTGCAGGTTGGCTCGTCACAGTCTTGTCGTAGGTCGCTGCCGCTCCTGCAATCGACGCGGTATAATGTTTTGACTGACCTGATCTGATCCCAGGGGATCGAAGTCATCTTCGAGCACAAGCGAGGCGCTGCCGCTAGATGGCGCTGGACATGTCTTGAACAAACCATCGACGAACTCATTACACTTGTTGGTAGTATAGTCTTGCCATAGGACGCTGCCGTTTCTGCAATGCAATGTGGGGTGATTTCTTGACTGACCTGGGATCGAAGTCATCTTCGAGCACAAGCGAGGCGCTGCCGCTAGATGGCGCTGGACATGTCTTGAACAGATCGTCGAGGAGCTCGTTAGACTTGTTGGTTGTGTTGGAGGGGGTCGGCTGGCTCGTCACTGCCTTGCCGTAGGTCGCTGCCGCTCCTGCAATGCAATGTGGGGTGATGTTAAGAGGCTCCCCATAGGTAAACGCAGGGCCGGGCCATATTTTGTAGGTTTTTAGAAGCTATCTTCTCGTTATTTGAAAGACATACAAATTATTGAAAAGTGTAGCAATGATCTTCAACATCTCGGCTTTATTTGCTATAGATCATATTTCTTATTTTTCGGTTAAAAACATATGAAACCTGTGTTCAAAGGAAAGCCAAAATATCGGAAAAAATCTGTATTATGTGCATCTACTTTTTAAGTTGAAGTCACTTTTACTTTGTGTAGACAATTTTAAGATCTATAATTGCTATAACGCAAATTTTTTTTTAAGACCAATATTTAATGAGTTAATTAGATAATTGTTAAATTTGGTGCGAATTATTGTTTTTGGAATGTGATTTCCTTGGATTAGAAGGCACCGCAGTGACATAATCAAGGACAAGCCAGTCAAAAATAGGTATACCTAGTAAAATGACGTAATTTAGTAGAGGTGGCGACGGTCTCACCCCCTGTCACACTGGACAGAGTTTCGGTACTACTGGTGAAACGTGGATGTTCTGAGGTTTCAGAATATCTCTGACTACCCCCTCGGGGAATATAGTCGTGAGCATATGCTTATGCTTAGTAGAGGTGAGGCGGCTCTGAAAGAGTCAAGGTCGTTCGGTCAGGGAAACCTCTTAACTAAGAACATGCATGCAGAACTATGAACGTATTCTGTGCTTCGGCATCTACGAATAAGAGAATGTATAGAAGTATAATTGAAGCTCAAAAAGTGGCACCAAAAAAATTGTAACGAGTTCTAAATTTGTTCTTTAAAAATTGTAACTCGCCGCCAAAACTCATACAAAATGTCATTTTTCATGGGGTGCCAAAAATGATTTCGATTTTGTTTGGAGTTACTCTTCCATATTTATTCTTATTCGTAGTTCGGCATACAATATCGTGCACTCACCTAGGTCTATCTTCTTGACGGGGGTGTTGGGTTTGACCTTGGCGGGGCTCTTGAGGTTGATGCTGAGCGGCACGTCGGCGGGCCGCACGCGCTCCGCTGCAGCCTTCACCGGCGGACTCTCGGGGCGCTGCTCCGAGTCTCGGTATACGTTCTCTCTGAAAATACACCGTTTTATTGATTATAAACATGTTACAGCCATGTTGTGCTATTTCGAATCAAATTAAAGATTGAAAAATTTGTCTCGGGCGGGACTTGATCCCACGCTCTTCCAAACCGGGGAAATGTGCTAACCAATTACACCACCGAGCCCACAACCCAGAGAACGAAATTTTTAATCTGTTACGTCTTAAGGGGACGTGAGCGCCATCTACTGGCAGTATTACAACCAACGATTGGTTGGTTTTGGAAGAGCGTGGGTTCAAGTCCCGCCCGAGACAAAAAAAAAAAAATTTCAATCTTTAATTTAATACACCGTTTATTTGTTTATTAGCCTTAACCATGGATTTAAATCATAAAGGATACCACTCCTCCTTACAAGTATTGATACAAGAAAATTGACGTTCGTCTCCGTCGTCGATATTTCCAATTTTACGTGTGTCCTTTTCTATTCCAATGACGTCACAACGACATGAACGACAATTGAGTGACGTCATGCCAAGACATACATTAGAAAGGGACAAAGTTAACGTCACTAAAAAGACGAACGAAGAACGATCATTACCGACCACCAAGGAGTGTTATCATGTTTCACCGCTTGTTAGGCAGTGTGTGCTCCACTATAGAGGATTCCAAACTTCTTGGCCTTAACTAAAGTGGCAGTGGGCGGGGCACATTGCTCGCAGAACCGATGGTCGATGGGGCCCAAGAGTTCTTGAGTGACGAACGCGTACCGGAAAGCGCAGCGTGGGTAGGCCCCCCACAAGGACTGACGACCTATTGAAGGCGGCGGGAACACGTTGGATGAGGGCTGCGCAGGACCACTCGTCGTAGTCATTATGATTATAATGACATTAGAGGAGCCTCCCGAACCGAAAATAGATGGCGTAGGAAAAAATATTAGAAGGAAAATATTTTTATTTAAAGGTGGACCGACGACCCAGTGAAGGCGGCGGGAACACGTTGGATGAGGGCAGCGCAGGACCGCTCGTTGTATTGTATGAAGTTCCTTTTCTTGTGTGACTAGGGTATTACCTATTTAATATTTTTAGTAAAATAGTATACTAACCTCGGACAGTAAATAAGAAAGCCTTAGATAAGACCTTTCTTACTTTCCTGCCCTCGGTGTGTAATCTACTATTTCCGGCTTCCTGGTGGAGGGTATTATTATTTATTTATTATTTGAAGGTATTGGGCCTTGACAGGCTCGCTGAGCCTGTGCCACGTAGACCATCGCTGGTCCTTTGTGAACGCCCTTTCTAAAGTTCCTTACCAATCCCCACTGCGGCCAGAAATCGCAGTAGATTCTTGATCGGGACCGTTTGTATCTCATCTGGTGTCAGAACCTGCCTATCTAGATGAGTACTACGTTTGTACATCAGGGGGCCACAGTCACATAGGAGGTGCATAGGAGTTTCCATCTCCTCCTCGCAGAATCTGCAGCCGGTCGTATCGCTTAGATTTAATGTGTGCATGTGCTTATTTAATTTGCAGTGGCCTGTGAGTGACCTCGCTAACGTACAAATTTGATCCTTACTGAGAGCAAGGAGTCCGTTCACAAATTTGCGATTGTAGCCTTTTATAAGTGCTTTGGAGTGGCAAATGCCTGGGGTATTGCACCAAAGCTTGATTGCCTCTCCAAAGCCGACTCTATTCAAAGAATCTCGCGTTAGACTATTGGGGACCCCAAGAAAGGGTTCGGGGCCTGTGAAGTGGTTTTTAGTGCCTCTTCTGGCCAGCTCATCCGCTTTCTCGTTCCCCTCTATGTCTGAGTGTCCTGACAGTAAAAGGTGGAGGGTAAAACATACTTGTTAGGTTTCCTGTGGCCGCCGGAGTGTCCGTAGTCACCGTCCGAGTCTTCCCTCTCGTAGTCATCGTCGTCGTTCCTCTCTTTAGGCTCGTCTGTTGAAACATAACGACTGGTTGACTACACATACATAGTTTAAAATATAATCGGTCTTCTTCTGCAAGGTGGTACAAAAGTAAAA
Organism: Agonopterix heracliana; assembly: GCA_963693445.1. Lineage (NCBI taxonomy): Eukaryota > Metazoa > Arthropoda > Insecta > Lepidoptera > Depressariidae > Agonopterix > Agonopterix heracliana. The sequence goes on from OY856328.1 coordinate 13,641,055, forward strand.
ATAAACATTTAAAACTTTTAAGGGGGTTAGATCATCAAACTAAACAACTTTCACTATGGGACCAACATCGAAATCGTGAAAAAGATCAGCTATCACCATACATTTAGCCCGATTAGATTTGTAATTTAGTATGAAACATGAGATTTTGATTTCTATGTTGGTACCATAGTAAAAGTTGTTCAGTTTGATGTCTATACCACCCCTTTAAATGTTTATTTGTATTTTTGTAACACCTTGTACAGTCAAGTGCACGTCAAGCTAGACATCTTGGACTTCGTACCGTTCTTATGGCGTTCGTATCAAGAAACAATATCGCACTTCGATTGTCAAGGTTGATGTGCTCGCTCTTGAGTGTACAATGCGGAAGAGATAAAAAAAAATTGGTAAAAAACACATTACCCTTCCTTTGCGTCGCGCAGTCGGGTAAAAAGAAAGACAGTGAAGTGTATGTACATTGTAGAACTCACCCCAGTTAGAATTGCCGCGGTCGCTGTACTCGCCCCACGCGGCGGAGCCCGACCCCGAGCCGCGCGTGCCCATCACCGCCGCCTCCGACGACATGCCTACACAACAACAATCAACTAGTTTGTTATAGCCCATGGGATCCCACTTTTGGGCAGGCCTACACTGGCAATGCTGATGTACCGGGCAAATGCCTGGTGAACAGTAGGCCTCACTACCATTCGAGCGGCTCCATCAAGTAAAAGGATATACTAATTATTTCTCCCCTCCAGACGGAAAGCGTCAATTCTCATCCCGCTGCGCTAAACGAAGTTGCCGCTTTCCACCTCGGTCGAGGAGAAATAAATAAATAAATAAAATAAATAATAAATAATAGAAAAATATTAACTAACCTCGGACAGTAAATAAGAAAGCCTCAGATCAAATGTTTGTTGACCTCGGATTCGCCTCGATCAACAATTACATGAGATCTGAGACCTTTCTTACTTTCCTGCCCTCGGTGTGTAATCTACTATAAACAAGATATATCTACAATTATCAAATTTTAAAATACTTTATCGAATAAAAGAACTAATCTAAGATCTTTGTCTAAACGATATAAAAGATAATAGTACATTTTGTACTTTGAACACGATCTTTTTTGTATTGAAACTTTTTTAAGAACAAAGCAACTCAACCAATAAGAAAAAAACCTATAACTCACTAGTGAATAATACTAATGATAAAGTCGCTGTTTGATTACAAGTGTCATTATGTGCCTGATTGCAGTGAAATTAGAGCCAATTTTATGAGTGTGTTGATTTTTTTTTAACGAATTACTTAAAGCGGCCGAGTCCAATATATTTGTCTCGTATTGCTATTCTTTATCAATGTCATCATAATACAAGTCCAGGCTAAATTCCGTTACTTTAAAATGGAATGGACCAAGATCCGACCGTAAATTTATGCTCCTATTTGTTTGGTAAAATCTAGGGTTAAAAATTACATCCTTGAACCTGGCAACCCTAGAGTTTCGGCAGACTGAGAGGTGGCACCCTAGTTTTTCCAGTTCTTTACATCGTTCTCCTTCAGTAATGGTACCATAAATCATCATGGTAAAGGTACTTGTGGCATGATTTTGCCAGGCAACCCAGCGGCGTTGTATGTACCTACCCCTGTATAAACTTTCACATAAATCACATTTCGTTCACGAAACAATAAGGTGCATAATTTTGCGGTCGGATCTTGTAAGAATATAGAATCAAATAATCTGTGTGACAACGTTCAACATACCTATTTCATCACCATCAGCCTATACAGGGTGTTTCATAAGTAACAATAAATATTTAAAACTCTTAAGGGGGTTGTTTAGACCGTCAAACTGAACAACTTTCTCTATGGGACCAAAATCGAAATCGCGAAAAAAAAAATTGATATCCCATACATATTTTAGCTCTAGTCGATTTGTAGAGTATGGGACATCAATTTTTTTTTTCGCGATTTCGATATTGGTCCCATCGTGAAAGTTGTTCAGTTTGATGGTCTACACCACCCCCTTAAAGGTTTATTTGTATTTTTGTAACACCTTGTATACGTCCCACTGCAGGGCACAGGCCTACCCTCTAGGAGGGTGTTTGGGCGTTAGTCCACAACTAGTGCCCAATGCGGATTAATAGACTTCACATACGCGTCAAAATTTCTTCTTCAGCGTATGCAGGTTTCCTCACGATATTTTCCTTCACCGTTTGAGAGCAGTCTGCATTACGTACATAAGTTAGAAATAAACATTAGTATATAACATGTCGTCCGCGCGGATTAGAACCCTGCTCCTCATGATTGAGTGACCATACCTCTCCGCAACGCTCTCAAATTTTTATCAATTTTTTTTGTGCACATCAATTGAAATCAAAACTACAAATCAATAAAGTCGCAATCTCCTCACGCAATCAGACGATTTGCATATTTTAATATTTCACACGCAAACTACGCTAGCAAGCATAAGCATTAGCATAATATGCTCACGACTAAACTGCTAGTAAACCATATAAACGTACCGATATATTTGTCCTTGTTCTTCTTGGCCTTCTTCCTCTCCTCTCTCAGTTTCTCGTCGTCCTGGATGAAGTCTATCAGCTCGCGCACCTTGTGCCTCACGTTCACACCCTGGAAACATTTATAATCATCAGGCGATTGACTCCGCTAAACGGGCATGCACAGAGTGCAGCTGCAGAACGGGTGCAGGCCGGCTGCAGACCGGCAGCTGTTGTAAACTATGGAATCATATGCGATGTGTCACACTAGATGCAGTCCGGTGCGGCTACGGAACAGCTGCGGAATGGTAGCCGCAGTGTGACACCTCACATATGATTCCATAGTTTACAACTGCTGCCGGCCTGCACCCCTTCTGCAGCTGAACTCTGTGTGGCCCAGCCTTAAGTTAAGGAAGGAAGGAAGTTAAGTTAAAGAATAGGAATAAAAAAGGAAAGACTAATAAATAAGTTACGGAAAGAAAACAGTACAGTTATGAAATATGTGTTTCCGAACTGCATGAAACGCACGCTCCGGCCCGTTCCGCACCAGAAGCATTAGCATGCTACACGTGATACGGCTCTCTTTTATCTCGTTCGTTCGCGCGCAAATAGAAAGAGAGCGAAGGTGTGATAGTGCTGTATCACGGTGGCATGCTACCCATGCAGGTAGCACTGTAATGTTACAAATGTCTCACCTGATCCTTGCCCAAGTCGTCGACGTATGTGAAGTTCTCGAGGGAGCGGAGGTCGTAGATGTGTTCCCTCGCCGACGTGACCACACGCTCCGACCCGTTCCGTACTAGGTAGCTCAGGAGGAGGAGGCACTGTAATGTTACACGTTTAACTATTAGCACATTATCAAGTGTACTGGCAGTGATGACATAATGGAACTGAGATACGGTTCACTAAAGGCCTTATAAAAAGGCTGAAAGTCACCCAAAGTGCAATGGAGAGGGCTTCCCTGCGAGATCGAATCAGAAATGAAGAGATTCGCAAAAGAAATAGAGTAGCCGACATAGCCCAAAGAATTAATCAAAGATTATCAAAGATTCAATGAGAGAGGAGTATACCGACATACCGAATATAGATGGCGTTGGAAAAAATATTAGATGGAAAATATTTTTCATATGAAAGTGGAGTTTCTTAGGAGGAAAGGATTATTAGGATCTAGATTGACTTGGAAGACGCTGGGCAAAGCACGATCACCCAGGTAATAAAACGTTAACACAAGAAGATTACGGTAAAAAAGGCCGCAGTTTCACGTGGGATTGCAGTTGTTACAAACGCTTGTGATTACCCGCACTCTTTACAGCGCGATTGAATGTTCGTTTAATTAAAGGCACCTGTGAAGGTGGCCTGCATCTATCTTATCTTTACCTTACCGGTTGTCGAGCAGCATGCGCCGCCACAGCATGGTCATCACCTCGGGAAGTGCTCGTGCTCGTAGTTGAAGGTGGCCTGCATCTTTATCTTTACCTTGTAGGTCCTGCGCCAGTGTGACCGGTTGTCGTGCAACATGCGGCGCCACAGCATGGACATCACCTCGGGGAAGTGTTCGTAGGTGAAGGTGGCGAGCGCTAGTTCCTGCATCTGCTGTCCTGTGGGACCCCACGCCTCGTCCGAGGTCGCCTCACGCACTTTACCCTCCACCTCAGTGTAGTTCATCACTACGTTTGTTCTGGAAGAAACATTTTAGGTTGAACATTTTGTTAAAATGGTCTAATACGTTGTGTGGATGTTGATTAATTTCAGATTTTTGTTCAGTATGATAATTACGACGCTTGCTCTCATAGTAAAATATCAGTTTGATGGGTAGAGAATGTGGGTTAAATGTTAATGAAACTTTTCTTGGCACCCTGTATAGGGTCCTTCTTAATATGCTGACACTTTTTTAAGCGGATGATCAGACCATCAAACTGAACAACTTTCTCTATGGCACCAACATCGCAATAGCGAAAAAATATTTGCTATCCCATACTAAACTGCAAATCTACTTGAGCCAAATGTATGGAACAGTAGATTTATTTTCGCGATTTCATTGTTGGTCCCTTAGAGAAAGTTGTTCAGTTTGACGGTCTGATCATCCCCTTAAAAAGTGTCAGCATATTAAGAAGGAACCTGTATAATCATCTCCCTGCCCTTATATCATTACTTGTGGTCGGCGCAATATGTCGTCTTCCTCCATTCATCTCTTCTAACCGTCATTTCAGCGGTCACTCCTTTTCTACTTCTACACTCCTCTCCTCGTCCTCTCTTCATGCAGCCATTCACATTCATATTTAACACTCTTCTAGTAATATGACACTCATCTCTCCGCATCACATGCACGATAATCTATTACTGCACAGTTTTTCAGTTACTGGAGATATATAAACTATTATGTATCTATTTTTTTGGTTTAGATTCATATTAAGATAAATAAATCAATATAATTGATATTTTATTAACTGGGAATAATAGCGACTACTTAATTAACCACAAAAGGAATTTTCTAAGCATCTATCTAGGTAGAGCGTGTATTGAAACAACGTCCCTACATATACGAACAGACTTGCTAACATCTAGGCCATATGTACCTACACATCAGAGTCTTCATATTGCTAAAAGATAATCAAAAAAGGCTATTCAAGGTTATCGGTTATTGTGCAACTTGTGTAAAAACTTGTTTGTATTGTGTGAAGACATATATTATTTATTACCTAACGCGAATTATGATTGTTATGTATTAAAATTCGTGTCCGACTGAAGGTCAGTTTTTGGCCAAAGCCTCCAAAAAAAAATTGGCCAGACTAAATTGCGGTATAAAGGTGAGCTGAAGCGTCACAATTCACAAATGAAGAGATGTGAGGTTGATCTGTCAAGATGGGAGACAATGGCTAAAGACCGGCAATACTGGAGACATACTGTCATTGATAATTATCAATGATAATTAATTCACGATAATTATAAATATACGTTGACGTTTATATTGATGATTATAAAATTTACTGGAACAAAAAGCTTGCGCTAGCAATGACACCATGTATACTCATGTCTAAATCTCATGAGAGGTTTTTTTTTATATCCCCTTTATATTTTGCAATCTGTCGTTTCTTTTTTTTTCCTTGGACATTCAGTAAGACCATACTTCATAGGATCATTTCTTTAGAGATAAGATCGCCCTTTGTACATGTCTACTGTAATTGTTTTTTCTGTAATGTTATATGTACAATAAAGTGTTAGCTAAATTTTGCTTTGTTTAAAAGATGTGTGTTGTAGAGTTTCTGGCCGCATCTTCTCTACAACGGAACACCTTTCGACGCAGTGGTAGAGTCAAAAATGATGTCTAAAAGCTATCCATGTGTTATTATTTTGAATCCGAGTTTGAGATAGTTTAATTAAATATTTATCCATCAGTCTTGGCATAATAGATGCATCAACAAGATTGCCAATAGTTGTCATTGTTTATACTAACAAAAGACATTGCTTGCATAAAATGTGCGTGATCATGCATGAAACAAAACGGCAATTGGATATTTGCCAAATTATTTCGGTTTGGACAATGAAGCATTTCCAAAAACCCTTTTTTGGAACTCTCTGAAACCTGCCTTTCCAATTTAGCTGCCGAGCCACCTACCCAGAGAACGAAATTCTTCAACATTTGCGTCTTAAGGTACGTGGCGCCATCTACTGGAGGTTAGCTTGTAAAAACTCCGGTGGAGAAAGCAATTCCCATGTTTAGAAGATTGCGGGAGTCCCGGGATCGGGGCAAGTCCCGTCCGAGACTTAATTTTCCAATTCTCAATTTGATTTGAAATAGCACAACATGGCTGTAACATGTTTATCCATAATAGTCACCTTCCATACAACAAATAAACGGCAACAGGTTAAAGATAGCTTATCAGTCTAATCACGTGCGAGTTAAATTAATGCACCAAATAACCACCAAAACCAAATTAATGCACTAATCTGCTAGCTAGTGGATTCTTATTAGAATTGAACACATTAACAGTCCCCTTACAAAATGTTTTTTATTCCTCGTAAGTCCCACATATTCCTTCTATACGTCCTGTTGAAAATGTAAATAATACCATTAATACCTGGTACCAATAATACCATCAGTACGTGCTAGTTTCTTAGTGACCCATATACAAGGTGTTTCATAAGTAACAATAAATTTTTAAAACTCTTAAGGGTTTGTTTAGACCGTCAAACTGAACAACTTTCTCTATGGGACCAACATCGAAATCGCGAAAAAAAAAATCTCATATCCCATACATATTTTAGCTCTAGTCGATTTGTAGAGTATAGAAAATAATTTTTTTTTTCGCGATTTCGATATTGGTCCCATAGTAAAAGTTGTTCAGTTTGATGGTCTACACCACCCCCTTAAATGTTTATTTGTAGTTTTGTAACACCTTGCATAAGGTCAAATGAAAGGGTCCGTATCAGAAAGACAATCTAGTGAAATGTCTATGTGGGATGAATGACATAAAAGGAAAACGACGTACCATTAAAACGTCTGAAATTTGAAATTGTCATACTTGTAAAATGTCTGAAATGAAGAATCGTCATCATATGTAAAACGACTGGTACAGTGGCACAAAAAAATTTAAAATGAACCCTTAAAATTAAACGACTTTATTTTGAACATTTTTTGTATTGAATCATCCGTCGGTTTCTAGATCTAATATCAAATGTATTATTTTTTAAGCGTTTAATAATTTGTGTGTACACGCTTTGGGATCCATTCTAGTTACGAAAAGTAATTAATTACGCCCAACTCTGTGTGACGTCTACTTTCTTATACAGGGTCCAACTTAACATGCTGACACTTTTCTAAGGGTATGTACAGACAGACCATCGAACTGAACAACTTTCTCTATGGGACTAACATGGAAATCACAAAAAAAACAGCTGTCCCATACATTCTGGTCGAGTTAGGCTGGCAGTTTTGTATGGGACAACTGAATTTTGTTTCGCGATTTCGATGTTGGTCCCATTAAAGAAAAAGAAAGTTGTTCAGTTTGACGGTCTAATCATCCCCTTAAAAAAGTGTCAGCATATTAAGAAGGACCCTGATCTTACCTCGCGGCCCCGTCTTGCCTCTAGTTCCCCTATTTATCTCGTTAACTACAATACCAATATTTAATACAAAGTACCTACTGATTGATTTTGCGTTTGAGTGTACATTTCTAGACATTAGATAAATCAGACGTTTTGCTATGATGGTGTTTTACTTTGAAGACATGTTTACTAGTATGACGATTTTAAATTTCAGACGTTTTATTGGTACGTCGTTTTCCTTTTATGTCATTCATCCCACATAGACATTTCACTAGATTGTCTTTCTGATACGGACCCAAATTTAATTAGTTGGCCAAACTTTACAAACGCATTTGGTATCTGTTACTAAGTACAATTACGTGGTAATGACCCCCCGCTCGATTATATATCATTCTGAGGTCAATGTTTGCCCGCCGGCCGCGCACTGCGTACGATACGTACATTATTATAAACATTGATAATGCAATCTGTTATCATTAACAAGTACCCTGGTTGAGTTTCACCAACTAATTTAAAATGATCCTATATATGGGTCACTGGACTGAATGTGTTAATGTTTTTGTAATTTTATTGTGCTGCCCTTGCTCAAAAAAAATAAGAGTTATTACAAACGTTACATAATTTAACACATTCATTGCTGCTGATGTGATAAATAATTTGGCCGGTATGCTCAAGAAACTGCCTGCGAGATGATCCAGGCAGGCCTTTTTTACAATTGCCTACCCCACGGTACCATACATACATACACATATTATTTACATATCCATATTAATTAGATTAGTAATAAACAAAACCACTAAAATAACAACTGTTGCTAATAATTATGCAGTTTCTAACCACCAAGTACAGTAATTACGATAATGTAATAATTATCCTCAATTGACTTCATGAATATTGTTAAACATAAACTTTGGTCAAATGTATATTGCAATTATTGCAAACTTGAATTTATTCCATATCAAGGTCTATCTATTCTTCATTTTGGCACTACAGTACATATGTTTTAAACATTGTAAAGAAGTTTTAATCACTCGGAACCGGTCGCTAATCTAGAAACCTTGTGTTAATGCAAGATAACTACTATTTTTGGTAAAAATAAGTTGAGACCGCCTTCCGAAAAAGTTGCGAAAGAAACATGAAAGTAATCACGTTAATCAACTTGTTACAGCGAATTCTGAGAATTTTAACAATGAAGGTACAATTTTACATGATTATTAGGCTATAATAGCCACACAGATGGGAGTAATTTACATAAAAATTAAGCAAAAAGATAAAATAACTTACACTTTGTCCGCCAACTCCCGGACCTTCCACATGCTTATAAATCTATCCATTTTTGTTCGTAAACTGCAAAGCGATGTTTTAAAACCAAAATCACTGCTTTTTAAATTGGAAAAATACAAAAATTAACTAAAAACTCGAGATGATGATTTGGCTGACATTCTTGGAAAATGGCGACAGTAATGTTGCCAGTTTTATGAAACTAATTTCTACCTACTAGGTCATCATAGTGCGTATGCTTTGCTTCGCGTCTCAGTTATTATTAGCACTTGCAACTGATCGCAGGCTTTCTGTCAAGGCCAAAAGGCGAGTAGTGGAGGGGAGGAGCACGCGTTCCTTGTTGGCGGAGACCGGGTTTGCGATCGTACGATCGCTTTACACGTGCAATTTGGCTAACCGGCGATTTGGCAAAAATTCTGCGATCAGTTGCCAGTCTAATATAGGGTGCCCTACTAAAAGGACATTTTACTTAAATAAGTATAAGTATTTCTAAAATATTATTTAACACACCCTGTACATCAGTATGGTATGGCATCTTGAGCAAGGCCATACTGAGCAAAAACTAATTTTTATTTTGTTTATTTGGCACACAAAACAGGAAACAATCAGTGAAATAATAACACATAACATAATATAAAAAGTTTAAATCTAGATTGCGACTTTGCGACCCTAAATATGTTTGCACAGTAACATTAGCAATACAATTGCGACTTAAAACCTGGATATAAATTAAATAATTTTATAATTTAATTTGTAGGCAGTCAACACCACTCACCACTCTCAGGCCGAGATTCAGGCTGAGATTCAGAGACGATTCGTTAAGACGTGCTAAGCACGGTCTAAGCCAAGACAGCTAAAGTAGTACTTAACTCGAACTAACTTTTTGGTATTCACAGTCGCGTTTCAACCGGTGCTAAGCCACTGCTCGGCTAAGCACCGGCTAAGTAGTAGCATGGTGTTGCCAAGGTGTTCAAAACTGCTACATGAAAGAATGAAGTGATAGAACTATAGGAAGTCGTCATAAGAGTAAAAGAGGTAGAATATTGTGTCAAAGATGGCCCGATGCTAATGGAACACAATGGAAAATTCAAAATACGCGGGTGATTTGAATTGCTTTTGCGTAAAATGAGGTCCGGACCCGTGCTCCACCTAGGCTCTCTACTTGGGTGGAGCATGGTATACTTCCAGGTGGGTCCGGACCCGTGCTCCGCCTAGGCTCTCCACCTGGGTGAAGCATAGAATACTAACAGGTGAGTCCGGACCCGTGCTCCACCTAGGCTCTCCACCTGGGTGGAGCATGGTATACTTCCAGGTGGGTCCGGACCCGTGCTCCACCTAGGCTCTCCACCTGGGTGGAGCATGGTATACTTCCAGGTGGGTCCGGACCCGTGCTCCACCTAGGCTCTCCACCTGGGTGGAGCATGGTATACTTCCAGGTGGGTCCGGACCCGTGCTCCACCTAGGCTCTCCACCTGGGTGGAGCATGGTATACTTCCAGGTGGGTCCGGACCTGTGCTCCGTCTAGGCTCTCCACCTGGATGAAGCATGGTATACTTCCAGGTGGGTCCAGACCCGTCCTTCACCTGGGTGAGGCATGGTATACTTTCAGAGACCCGTGCTCCACCTGGGCTCTCCACCTGGGTGAAGCATGGAATACTAACAGGTGAGTCCGGACCCGTGCTCCACCTAGGCTCTCCACCTGGGTGAAGCATGGGATACTAACAGGTGGGTCCGGACCCATGCTCCACCTACGCTCTCCCCCTGAGGAGGCGTGGTCAGCAATACGGATTTTGCAGGTGCCGCATTGACGGATGCGAGTGCAGTGGACACACTTCCATAGAAATCCATACAAAACAAAGCAAGAAATTTGTCCGCTGCGTCCGCTACCTTGCGACTCCGGTGCGCATTTACCTTAATATCATCAGTTGGAGCATGAGGACCTGTAAGTATCCCATGCTTCACGGACCCACCTTTAAAGTATACCATGCTTCACTCAGGTGGAGAGCCTAGGTTGAGCACGGGCCCGGACGTCAACGATTGGAGCACAACAACCTGTAAGTATCCATGCTCCACCCAGGTGGAGAGCCTAGGTGGAGCACGGGCCCAGACGTCATCAGTTGGAGCACAAGGACCTGTAAGTATCCATTCTCCACCCAGGTGGAGCACGGGCCCTGACCCGTAAAATACATGTAAAATGGTTGAATAAATTAATGAGAAAAATCACAATCAAAATAAAACCAGGAGGTTCGATTTATGGAAACTTTAATAAAAGGGGTTTATTTACTCAAAAATATATATGGTACAATGAAGTAAGTAATACAAAGAAATAAAATAAATAAAATAAAAATAAAATAGCCTTTATTCACCGACTTCACAATATTTTCCTTATTCTACACTTTAATCCTGCATTTGGTCGGGTTGTCCTGAGACATAGGCCTCCTCCAACCTTTTCCACTCTGTTCTTTCCTTTGAACTTACTCCAACCCTTTGGGAAATCATCCTCCCACTGTCGCACCGGTCTGCCTCTACTGTGTATGCCGTCTCTTGGATACCATTCCGTTATTTCCCTTGTCCATTTTTCTTTTTTGGATCTCCATTTGAGCAGTCTCGTCTTACGGGTCACATCTGTCACTTTTGTTCTCTTCCTTATACAAGTTAGTCATCACCTATCTCTCAGTTTGATTCCTAACATGCTTCTTTCCATTCCTTGTTGACATACTTTTAGTTTTTATAGCATGATGCTACAAAAATAATTTTAATAAAAGTTAATAACTAGATATTATTCAATAATTTTGCAGTTGCACACACAATGTTGTTGTAAAATGCACAGACCAGCAGACGGGCGAAAGCGAGAAGCTTCTTCTCCATACTCCTTATCTTCTTTCAACACTTTACTGGTGTGCAACAACATTTCTGGTCTAAACTTTCAAAAAATTATAATTCTGTTGTGCTCTCGAGCTGGGATTCAAGCGAGTAAGCACATACAGTGTGTAGCCCGGTACCTTCCACTCTCCCTAACTAAAATTATCATTATTTGTCCAGCCTTTATTTGGCGATCACTCTGCAACATCAAAAATTGTCATCGTTGGTACAACAGCGAGCGGCCTGAAAATAAAAGTTATGTTTATTATACTACATAAAGCTAGGTATGTAATCTAATCACTAAACTTTTATTGCTATGGGATCATAAGACTTGTACATACTAATATTATATTATAATTATACATTAAATCAAGTTTTCGAGATTGGTGGTGCGATGCGGAGAGGTATCAACAATTAACCATGAGGATTTGGGTTCAAATCCGCACAGATGATAAGCCACATACATATACAACTATCCACTGTCTTGCAAGCAGTGAAGTCGTAGCAAAGCTCTTTTAGCATATTGTAGGTGTCAACATTGAATAATGTGTAAAGCGGTGATAGGTGGCTAGCCCTTCACCCACCAACCAATACACTGCAGAAGAAACCCTAATCCTTTCGTCACCTTGTCAACACCAACAGGGTGAAATAAGCCAAAATCACATGGCCATCTTAACACGTTTGCGGGCAGTGAATGAGACACAGTCAAACTTTTACTATCACTGCTATAGCCGGTCACTTTCCACATTTTTCCACTATTACTTACCTATTTAGTAAGAGATAAGATATGAACATTTTTGCTGAAATATCCCTGGATGTTGAGTGTTGAGAAAAGCTTCAAATTGAGAAGCTACATCGAGCAAAAAGTATGGGATCTTCACACACTCTCCGGCACAGCCTTTCCATCAAGGAGGGTGTTTAGTTCACCATGCATAACCAATGCAATGCGCATTGGTAGATTACATTACACATCACAATTAGGTATCCTTTGTAGAATGTCGCTCCCCGTTAATTAAAGTAACAATAATGTTAATTTACTTTCGGTATGGAATCGAAAGGGTTCTTCATTCTTGCTGACCATGCTGATGCTGGCTGACGAAGTGAAACAGAACTTGAACAATCTCGTCAAAATCATATTTACTCCAGAAATTTAACAAAAACACGGCCGCCCGGCCGATATTGTGATATTGTCCATATTATTTATACTTAAACCACTGATTTAGTTATTTAGTTCTGCAGTTCCAAAATTGTGTTTTGCTTGCAGTTCCGAGTTTTCTTACAAAGAGTTTTCTTGTTTCAAACAAAATATATTTATCGCGTAGATTTATCGATATTTATGTTATAATGAGGACTTTGACGTGGACTTTGACATTGACATGACCAATATTATTCGTTTTGCTGGCAAATTTTTGGCATTATGGCCCGATTCCTTGCTGAGTAGGCGTCAAGTAGGCGTTAAGTCGCCGATTTCGGGAACTAACGCTCGGCTTAGTTTGAGTTCGGTCTTAGCTAAGTTTTACTCGACTCTGAATACGAAAAGTGACGTTAGCATCGGTTTTGACATACGGGAGTTCGAACTATGACTTACAAATCGTCTCTGAATCTCGGCCTCAGAGACGATTTGTAAGTCATAGTTCGAACTCCCGTATGTCAAAATCCATACATTTCGACCCTACTTAGCTCGAGCTAAGACTGAAAAAATCGTCTCTGAATCTCAGCCTCAGAGACGATTTGTAAGTCATAGTTCGAACTCCCGTATGTCAAAATCCATACATTTCGACCCTACTTAGCTCGAGCTAAGACGGAAAAACTCGTCTCTGAATCTCGGCCTCATTCATAAAGGTAATTTGCCAGGTAAAAAAAGTAAATTAAATATGTGAAAAATAATGTAGGTACCTTGGTACCAACTGTTAATTTTATTTCTAATATAGTAAAAGAAAAGAATCACCTAACACGAACAAACAAAATAAAGCACGAACACAATATTTACTATAATTTTATTCAAAACCACTCTTCACAATACAATAATGAAATAGCTACCAGATGAAATTGCAGTCTGCTTATTTATAGTTCAAAGCTTAACAGATAATCATAGCACAAGCAAACAATTTCTAATTTAGTTTCTACGAATTATGAACACCAATAATGTAACTTTAATCCAATTTAGTGTCTCCTTTCTTCACTATTTCATTTAGAAATTGCACATTGCACCCATTTTACTTCCAATGAGATTAAATCTCATTAGAAGGTCATACATCATTTTTTCGCAAGCTGATCATTCTGTGGTTGAGCGCCATAGTATTGCCAAAGTTCAATCGCTTTGTTTGCAACTACTTCTTCACACTGCTCTGGAATCTGCAAAATAAAAGTTATTTTATTACTTTACAGTTTATGAGATTAAGCAGTTATCCAAAACGCGGTAAGAACCCGTTAAAAATGTTTAAAGCCCGACCAGGAATATAAAAAACCTCGCCTTGAAACTAATTTTTTGTACTCGGATCACTGACATTAATGGTTATAGTCGATTACAGCGCTCCCAAACCAGGTTTTTTATATTTCTGGTCAGGCTTTAATTTTGGAGTTATTTACTTTTGATATAAATTCTACCATACCGTTAATATTTATATTGTAGCAACACACATGTTTTTTTTCAATATTTTTTTTTTGGCCTAGGGCGACGGCGCATACAGCCAATATGAAAAAGACTTAATTACCTCAGAAACACATTTGAGGACTTCTTCGGGTTTATCAGCTTTCAGAACATTTCGTCGTAGAGTGATAACCAGCATAACGGCAACAAATGATAGTATTTTAGGCGCTCCACTGCATACTTTGTCCCATATCCTAAAAATAAAGAGTTTCGAATAAGAATTATGGTGATTTTTCACATGAAAATATAAGAAATTCGCCACTTTTCATACTTTGCAAGAGAGGTGTCGTCCAAAACGCCAGCGAAGCAACAGTTAAACCATTTTGTTAAGGGTAATACGTCCATCGCATTGATATCCATAAGATGACTGGAAAAGAAATTTATTATAAACCATATTGTATTTTAATACAGGGTCCAACTTAATATGCCAACAACCGGTTGTTTAAAGGGCTGATCAGTCCATAAATCTGAACAACTTTATCTCCATACAGACCAACATCGAAATAACTATAAAAAATCAACTGGTCCCATACATTTGATGGTTTTTGTATGGAACAGCCGATTCTTTTTCACGATTTCAGTGTTGCTCCCATAGAGACAGTTGTTCAGTTTGGACACTCCGTCACACTGGACAGTTTCGGTACTACTTGTCAAACATGGATGTTCTGAGGTTTCATAATATGTAGCCGTGAGCATATTCAATTCAATTCAATTCAAAATAATTTATTCAATATAGGAGCCTGAAGCACACTTATTAAACGTCAATTTTTTTTAAGCTACCACCGCGTCGGAACGTGTTGTCGCTGTAGAGAAGATGCGGCCAGAAACTCTACAACATAACACTATTACACTAGTCTAGCTATTACAATATAAATTCTTAAGCTAAGGTTATGTAAACAGTAATACATAGTCTATTTAATTAAATAATTGATACTATAAAGTAAACTATAAGTTAGTGACACTCAGACCCAAGCATTTTGATCATTTAAATAATCATCCAGTGTATAGTATGCTTTTTTACAGAGGACTTTTTTGATCTGAGTTTTAAACATGTTTTCGGAAAGATTCAAAATGGTCTCGGGGATTTTATTATAACAGCGTATACAGTGACCCATGCTTATATATGCTTTGCTTATGATATGACATCATCATTCCCTGTCCCATTTCCCATTATCTGGGGTCAGCTCAATATGTAATCCTCTTCCATTCATCTCTTTTAGCCGTCATTTCAGCACTCACTCCTTTCTTACACATATCATCCTTCACACAATCTATCCATCTTTTCTTCGGCCTTCCTCTCCTACCACAGCAATCCACATTCATACTTAACACTCGTAACATGACACTAGTCTCTCCGCATGTTGTTTTGCTTTACTACTGAACCCTAAAAAATGTCTGTAACAGCACATAGGACATAAAGACACCTACGTATAAACTTCCTCATCTTCCTTCTCGAGCATGCTGACGAATGCCTCCTTCAATTTAGGGATATCTTTCTGCATGTTCCGCACAACATCGGTCAAACTCTTGCACAGCCAGTACACGTCAGATTCGTCCGCGTAGAGTTCTAGTAGAGTGTCTGCTATGGGCAGGAATGTGTCTGCTGACTGGAAATGGAAATTAAACATTTAAGCTTAGTAAAAGTATATATATGTCTAGAATGAGCCTCACCTCCTTAACTATTATAAAACCGTAAAATTGTGAGGAGTAAAAAAGTAGCAGTTCACTTCATATAAACTCAAGTAACACTCGATAGCGCGATTTAAATGACGTGCAGCGCCATCTATTGACAAAATTGTTTGTTTGTTTGTTTGTTCGCGCATCACGCAAAAACTACTGAACCGATTTTGATGAAACTTTTTTGTTTGATAACTTATGATCTGACTTAAAATCTGGTATATAATTTATGCGGACGAAGTCGCGGGAGTATAAAACAAAAGGACCCAAGTTTCTTAGGTTGGTGTGCGTGAGGCGCCATACAAATTATGTATGTGTGCGTGTATATGTATAGGGTATTGGGGCCAGTTCCAATTTTTTTCGACGCTTTCATATCTTGTCATATAACTTTATCAAAGCATTTTAGTTAAAGCCTGACCAGGAAGGAATATAAAAAACCTGGTTTGGGGGCGCTGCAATCGACTGTCACCTTTGATGTTAGTTTTCCAAATACAAAAATTAGTTCCAATGTTTTTCCGCATCATGGTGAGGTTTTTAATATTTCTGGTCGGGCTTTACATATTTTATTATATCGAGGATGTTAGGATAAACAGTTGCATTAGTTTAAAGGGTGATTGTACCCATGATACAGAACAACTTTCGTTAAGAAATATTTAAGAAATTCGCAAAAAATCTTTTTTCAGTTTTCATACAAAAGTTTGATCAGCTGATTGCATTTAGTATGGGAAGACCTAGGGGAAGACCAACAATTGACAACATTTCATTTTTTTACCCACCAGTTTTTAATGAAAAATATAAAAATAAATAAATAAATAAAAACTGTCAAATACAATAGAAAAGTCAAGCAGGCAAAGGAATAAAATCTCATTCAACCTATATTATATTTTTCAGTATTTTTCAAATAACTCTAGAAATAATGGATAAAAAAATCTTATAATTTTGATAAAAGCACACAACAGCAATCACATAATCTCCAAATGGTTTTCTTATTTTGGTACCTTTCTTAAATGTTGTAAATTTTTTTGCGATTATCCTATAGGTTTCTTAGCATTTTTCTTAGGGAAAGTTGTTCAGTGTCATGGGTACAATCACCCCTTAAAGTAATGCAACTGAAATGCATGGTTGAAAGGGGTCGAGCCTAGACGCATATACGCTGACCAAATTGGATATGTACTGAAGAAGGTCGAAATAAAATGTACTCTGAACTAAAAAGCTAGTATGAAGAGACTTATGGATGTTGAGGAAGTGAGATATGTGTGTCAGAATCGTAGCATGTGGCGATGTTTTGTCTCTGCCTACCCCAGTAGTGGGACATAGGTGAGAGCATATAGTAGTATGTATGTTTTTAATATAATACGAATAACTGAAACACTTACACAAAAGCTAGTTTCCGGAAAGCAGGGAGGTTTTCGTTGTTCGGTTTCTAGCAGCCACATCTCAAGCAGTACTTTGCTCCTCGGCGCGTTGGGTTCCACCATCTCAAGCATCTTGACTGCGTACAGCAGGTCCTGGTATTGTCCGACACGTTGCTCTGTTACGAACTGATGCGAGTCCGGGTATACGGGGAGGATATCTGGAAAATTGTTATGGTAAAGAATTATGTTGTTATATGTACCACAAAACATATTAACTTACAAACAATTTTTTTTTTCTCGTGACCATTTGCGGGAGACCGACTCGCACTTGGCCGGTTTTTATTATTTCTTGTTATTCTGTAGAGTTTGCTCTATAATCACACCAAGTTTGACGCTTGTATGTATTACCATTTTTACGATAGAGCGAAAAAAAAAACATAGGTTAAAACTAGTTTCTTGTATGAAGTCCCTTAATTTTCAACTTTTCTAAATTTTTATTATTTGTTAGCAAATGCGCTATAATAACTCACATTCTGTGAAAAATTAATCTGTCTAGCTATTAAGATTCAAAAGTTACAGCCCTAATTAAGTAGGACAGACGGATGGAAGGACAACATAGACTTAGTAATAGGGGTTTTCACCTTTTGGGCACAAAAATCAGCATCCATATCGGTTAAATCTGTATCTACTGGGAAAATGTTATATCCTTAGATCAAAATAAAATTAATGGATAGGCCTTACGCGAACATTTCAAACCAGAAAAATGAGGCAAAACAAATGAAAGGTTTACTTCAAATTTGTATGCAAGTGCCCTAGATTTGATATATAATGGCGCTAGTTTGTATGGACCAAGTGCACCAGTAGTGTGCTTCAACATACCGCGCTTTAGGCCTATCCATTCATTTTATTTTGATCTAAGGTTATATCATTCAGATAACTTTAGCATGTATTCCACTCATCAAACTGAACAACTTTCACTATGGAGCCAACTTAGAAAACTGCAGTAGGTACCTATTTGACTCAAATGAATGGGACAGCGGTTTTTTTTTCGCGATTTCGATGTTGGCTCCAGTTGTTCAATTTGATGAGTAGAATACATGCCGAAGTTATCCGCAGTAGCACAAAACAGGGTTGCCAGACGAGTGCTAGTGAATTATCGTATCAATATTCAAAAAATGAAGTGATTCGTCACAGAACTAAAGTGGCTGACATAGCTCAGAAAATTAGCAAGCTGAAGTGGCAATGGGCTGGTCATATCTGCCGAAGAACTGACAACCGATGGGGTGTCAGAGTTCTAGAGTGGAGACCGCGAACTGGTAGGCGTAGTGTGGGACGCCCTGCTGCCCGCTGGACAGACGACCTGAAAAAAAGTAGCGGGGAGCGACTGGATGAGGAAGGCCGAGGACAGAGTTTTGCAGAGAGGCCTACGTCCAGCAGTGGACGATGATAGGCTGATGATGATTCAAAAATTATCGTACCAGATGAAAAATTATCATACAACTGCCAGAACCGCACGAAACACGCTATTTCGCGAAACTAGAAATAGAATAGGAATTTTAGGAAATTGTGGAATAAGACAGAAATTTTAAAAATAGCTTATTAAGCTTATTTACTTCTACCTCTAGATTAGATAGATTCTAGTGGTAATCCTCGACTATAGACATTATTTTGTATTTTTAGATAATTTTAAGGCACTGGATAGTAGACTTATCACCCCACTATGTTGGAAATAGCGATACCCGATATATATCGATACAACACAATGCGATATGTCGATATTTTGTATCGATACACGCCAATACGATATGTGGCGATATCGTATCGCTTCCCCGGTATATCGGATCAAAAATATAGAATTATTATTATGTGTCTTACGATCCGTAATCACGGGCAATTAAGTCCCGGACCTTTGGAAGGCGTGCATGGAGCCGAAGCCAACATGTAGAGGCCCGTTCAAAAGACAAGTTAATCTAAATGTAAGGGATACACATGGCGGATACCATCTCCGAGCGCACAACATGATACACACGGGGATGGTCCCCGCCAGGTGCAAAGACTATTGGAGTCCGGCGCTATGGCCGTGATGGAAAAATAAGGTCTTGGGCTATAGAGGTGAAAGTTGGATGGATGGATACTGGGCTATGGGAGGAGACTAACGGACGCCTGCCATGACAACTAGTCTCAAAATTGTAAATAGGGCAGGCGGTGACTCGCCAACTCTTCGAGTGGGCCCCATAAAACGGCCGCACGCACAAAGTGCGACAATGGGGCAACATCCCATTGAGCGGCTAAAGGTTGTCGAGAGGTGCGGCACCGGTTTCACCATCGCGGGGTTTACCCCCGTGAGCGGGTTTCCCCGTTATTACGCCATTACGTGCAATACACTTCCAACCTGGAGCATAGATTCTTTGCTCTTGCGATTCCACTCTGGACGGCCAATGAAGGCAAGCCAGAGGTAGGGGGGTGTGTTACTGTCTGTATGTGTGTGTGTAAGCGCATGTCTGTATGGTTCCCCTGGATAGGGGTTCGCGGTGTCGCCACTCACCGTCAGCTCGCCACAAGCTGCCCCCGCGGGTATTATTATTATTATTATGTGTCTTACGATCCGTAATCACGGGCAATTAAGTCCCGGACCTTTGGAAGGCGTGCATGGAGCCGAAGCCAACATGTAGAGGCCCGTTCAGAAGACAAGTTAATCTAAATGTAAGGGATACACATGGCGGATACCATCTTCGAGCGCACAACATGATACACACGGGGATGGTCCCCGCCAGGTGTAAAGACTATTGGAGTCCGGCGCTATGGCCGTGATGGAAAAATAAGGTCTTGGGCTATAGAGGTGAAAGTTGGATGGATGGATACTGGGCTATGGGAGGAGACTAACGGACGCCTGCCATGACAACTAGTCTCAAAATTGTAAATAGGGCAGGCGGTGACTCGCCAACTCGTCGAGTGGGCCCCATAAAACGGCCGCACGCACAAAGTGCGACAATGGGGCAACATCCCATTGAGCGGCTAAAGGTTGTCGAGAGGTGCGGCACCGGTTTCACCATCGCGGGGTTTACCCCCGTGAGCGGGTTTCCCCGTTATTACGCCATTACGTGCAATACACTTCCAACCTGGAGCATAGGTTCTTTGCTCTTGCGATTCCACTCTGGCCGGCCAATGAAGGCAAGCCAGAGGTAGGGGGGTGTGTTACTGTCTGTGGGGGTGTGTGTGTAAGCGCATGTCTGTATGGTCCCCCTGGATAGGGGTTCGCGGTGTCGCCACTCACCGTCAGCTCGCCACAAGCTGCCCCCGCGGGGTATTATTATTATTATTATTATTTATGATACACTAGCAGCTTAGAGCTATTATAAATATTATAAATTAATTATAAATCAATTTAAAATAGTCATATGAAATGTATAAAAAAAGAGATAAGTTGATAACTTTAAAGACTTGAATCTTTGTAATGATAATATTTTTACTTAATCAAGATTAAAAATGTAAACAAACTTATTTTGATATAGTAATTTAGCTCTAAAATATTTGTTAGTGGTCACATTTAGACATCATTTCTGTCAGAGCGATTGTTTTTTTTAACATCTTCTTCTTATTGTGTCGACTCAAATTTGGAACAAAGTCGCAGGAACCCTAAGAAAAAAGGCATAACTAGGTAAATTATAGTTGGTATTTTTGTTTTTATAATCCGATACGATATTATGTCGATATTCACAGTATTGATACAAAGCCATGCGATAATATCGCATATCGATACAAGCAGTTTCGATACATTACAATACGATATATCGATACAAAGCAAAATATCGGGCTTCGCTAGTTGGAAATTATCGTACTTTTTGGCGTACGATAATACATATTGTATCGTACATCGTATCGGTGTCGAAACGTCTGGCACCGCTGGCACAAAATTTACCCTATTGGGAAGCGAATGGATGAGGAAGGAGGATGGAGTTTTTTTGCTCGCCTTGGGCTCTCCCATATTCAGCAGTGGACGATGCCTGCCCAACGATGAAAGGCAAGATTAGAGTTTATTTTTGTTGTACTTACCAAGTAAAACTTTCCATACCAAGTTCCTATAGGCGGCAGGCACTGTGAACCTGAGACAAAATTGTTTTAACTTCACTTTGTCCCAGGGTTTTTCCTTCATAAGGATTTCCAATGATTTCTTTTCTTCAACACCTCGACATCCAACTTTTTCATAGTAAGACGAACGGAAATTACGCTCGTCTGTCATTGTGGGTTAGTTAGTAAGATAGCGACATAAGCGAGAATCAACTTCGATTCAAAATAATTAACTTTTCAATGCATTTTATTGCAAAAAAACAATAAATATTGTTCTCGTGAAAATACACTTTTCTTTCTTCTAATCAAATGTGTTTTTGTACGTTGCCAAATAAATTTACTCGAAGTGAAAACGAGACAACGCTATACAAATGACCTTTTATTTCTTTTTGCCTGGCCGCTTTTCTTCTCGTCGCTCAAATAAAACAGCTGATTCATTTGACAGATACGTTCTGAAGAATGAATGGCGAATGTGAACATTTCTGAATGATTTTATTTTACCAATGGAAAATTATAAATAAAATGTTGTTAATTTCGTAAATACTAGAATGTGTTGAAATATTAGGGAATTAAAGGAATACTTAAGTACCTAAAGTTGACACTAAGCAGTAAAACATAAACATTTAATAAAAATCACTGAAAACAGAAGGAAATCATTCGTAGTTTTTGAACGGATTTGACGTTCCGTTAGACAACAAAAAAACGTACTTTTTGAAGTTGACAAAAATTCATGCGTGTAACGTAACGAAAAAAGTCCGCAATAACTTGAAATTCTCTTTTCAAAATTCGACCAAACAAAATGTTTTGTTGTCATGGATATTCGTAATCACGTCAATTTGTATCTTTTTTTGTGACAGTAGAGCAAACTAAATTTGTATTTTGTTTGTTCTGCAATCTGAGTTTGTTCACGACAAAAATTTACAAAAATGGAGGTGCCCGAAGCTTTAGTGGGCGACGCAGCTTACATCGAAAAAAAGCGTGCGGAACTACGCGAGTTTTTCAAAGACGCAAAACTAACGAAGGAAGTAATCGACAATGCAATAGAAAATGAGCTCAAACCGCTCACTGAAGGTCCGAGGCCTTATATCGCTGCTTCAGCCCCAGGAGATGTCAAAACTGAGTACGAAGTTATGACCGGACAACCTTTTACCGACGTCGGAGACCACACCAAACCTTTGACTGTTGAAGAGGTAAAAGAAATGTTGAAGGGTAATCCCATCATAGCCGAGAAAGCGCGCCAAATACAAATCGTGACCCATTTGGAGGGTAGACAGAGAAATATAGCGGTTCCTTTAGATGAGGTACATTTAGACGGTTATAGTGAAATGAGAGATAAAATGGACGCGGCAAAAGGCGATTCTGATAAAATGAACAAAACAAATTATAAAAACATGCAGTCTTTGATGAATTCTGTGACTGATTATAAAGCTAAATGTAAAAAGAATGAGTCTGTGCTCGAAAATGTGCCTGAAAAAGAGGAATCGGACAGTGACGAGAAAGAATTTGAAGCAATTGAAAAATTTGTCTCTCAATATACCGATAAGTCTTACGAAACGAGGTTCCAAGAAACTAAAGACATGCTGCTTCATATGGCAGATACATTCGAAGATCCAAACAAACCTCAAAAAGCCGTTGAAATGAAACAAGATCCAGTTCTAAAAGCATCATCCACACAGATAATAAAGGGAAAAATAAAGAAGACGGCTTTTGAGGAAATCAAAGAAAAATATGCCATTAATGAAGGTATGAATATCCCAATAAAAGCAGTAACTCCTGATCTTAGTAGACACATTAAAAATCAGCCAGTAAAAAATAGGGAGGATGACCATTTTGATGCAGAAACAGTATTCCCAAAGAGTATGGAGGCTAAACTGAAGGATACTGAGAGGGCTTTGCGTGATATTAATTCAGTTTTACTGAATGCAGCCACCGGGAAAAATAATATTGATTGTCAGAACATTTGCGACACTGAGAAAGAAACCGTCGATGCTACTGATATAGCGCAAATTTCTGAATCTTTTGACCGAGAACTTATGAAGCAAACTTCAAAACAGAAATTCGACGAAAAAATGGAAGAGACTTTAGAAAATGCTTTAGAAGAAATATATTATGCGAGCAATGGTGAAAAAGGAGAGAACAACAAATTAGAGCTCAAAGAAATGAAAAATCTTGCTCATAACATTTTCGAGGGAGCAGAAAATCTTAGCACATTAATTAGAGAAGACATCACTAATAAGCTTAACAGTATGAACGAATTACTAACTGATGTAAACGAAGCTTTAGAGAATTCGAAAAAATCTAATATTGCTTATCAGAAATTAAAAGACGAAGGTCAGCAGTTGAGACGAGATAGGCCATCAGGAGTAGGAAATGTGACTGTAACACAAGTAACTGATGACAAAAGTAATGAAAAAGATGTTGAAATCACTGAACAAAACAAAACGGTGACTGATTGCGATATAGATGAAATACATAATACTATTGGCAAACTGAACGCCGAAATAAAATGTCATGAGGACAGAGTTAATCGGAGCCAAGCTAACTATAAAGCGCGGAGTGAAGAATGTAAACAATTTATTACTGAGGTTGACGATATACTCTTAAAGTCTAAAAAAATCTTGCATCCAACAACTGTGGCAGCTGCAGCTTCTGTTGATGCAGTTCCTAATTTAGAAAGTGCACTCTCTGAAACAGTTCCACCGAAATTAGAACAAATAAATGAGAATCAAGGAGAACATCGCAAAGAATTATGGGACGTAGAATTTGAATATGAGAGAAATCAAAAACTTGCTGAACTTAAAAAGCAGGATATAGAACGGAACAAGCGTATTGACGACCTTCTTTATGATATAAAGAACCAAATGAAAGATAACAAAGATGTTTTGAAACTGGCTAATAACATACTGCGAAGAGAAGAGAATAAAAAGAAGGTTCTTGATGACAATGCAGAGATTGACGCCAAAGCGCAGGGTGATAACAATATGGTAACAGGTGGCACTTCAAGTCTTGAAGAGAAGAGGCAACGATTGATTAGTCAAGTTCCTCCAGCTGATGGAATTGTCAAAGGTAGTACTCATTTCCCTCTCACTTATATCGCTACATATCTCGCAACTTAAGTTGCAAACATTACTGAGGCAGAATGTAAGTAATCTTTTCTGCATGTTAAGTCGGATACTGCGAGGATGACGGAAAGTCCAGTACAGATAACTGAACCAGATAATTTCATCATTTTCTTCAGCCCATTATCGTCCACTGCTGCTGAACATAGGCCCCTTCCTACAATTAATAACTCCAGTTGGCTATAAAGTTGCAGGTAATTTCTTATTACACATTACAGAATCACCAGTCGAAATACGAAGACGGGAAGAAGAGAAGAAGAAGCAAGAAGCAGCGGCGAAAGAGAAGCAAAGGCAGAGAGAGTATCAGATAAAGTTGGAGAAGGACTTGGAAGAAATGAACAAAGGTCCGCGAATGACCAAGGAGTTTATCAAGAAAAACTGCAAGCAGCACAAGTTGTATTGCACACCGTATCTTAATGACATTCTTTACTTACACTTCAAGGTAATTGTCTTCAGTTTTTAGGGTTCTGTAGTCAAACAGTTTTTTTTATTTTGTGACCTTAACAACGAAAATGAAAGAAAGGCTCCACGTTGCTTTGTTTCGGCTTGTGATCCTAAATCTTCCTCTTCCTGAAGCTCTCGTTCGTGGTGACTAAGGGATACACGATTCTTATGCACTGTTTTGTAGGCTTTTCCCTACAAAAATCCTCTGATCACCACTTCATGGCACGCCCGTCATTTAATTTTATTCATAAACCTTGATTGATTGATTTGTGGTTGGGCTATTGCAAGCAAGGGTCGTTATGTAACACAGATACCATCGCTGATCCGGTAGCCACGACATTCGTCAAATTCTTGTTTCGTCAAATTCTTATTTCGTCAAATACTACATTCGTCAAGTCCTTGTTTCGTCAAATTCGCTTTTCGTCAAATCTAAGTACAGTTATGTAGAATAGATGACCGCGGCAAACTTAGTACCGCATTAGAATTTTGCCGGCACACACTTGGTCGATTGTTTAGCCTATGTTCATCACGGATAATGTAGCATTAGAAGGGACGATTCAGACCTACCGGCTCTCATGGCGCCGTGTCGGAATGGAGCCGTACGGCTGCCGCTCTGACGGACGCGAAGGCAGCCGATCGCATGTCGACGGAGCCGGCTATATGTCGCAGAATCCGTCGGCAGCCGTACGGCCGTTGCTCACCGTGACGGACCCACCATACCCCTGGTGGTAGGGTGGGATCCAACCATACCACTATAGTAGTGATGTGACCATCATGTGTACCTGCTTGTACCTACACGTTTGAGCATTGAGATGTACCAGGAGAGCAGAAGTGTACAAGAGGTCATTATTTAGGTAGGTATTATTTTTCAACTTAATAGTTTTTTTTAAGGCGTTTTTAATTTTTTTAAATTACTTATGTGTTTTTTTTAAGTCGATTACCTAATAAAGAATATATAATTATTTTTAGTTTTTTTTTCCTTATTGTCGTTGATTGTCCATAAGCTTAACTCAAGCGGACATGACGAACAGCGAATTTGACGAAACAAGGACTTGACGAATGTAGTGTATGACGAAATAAGAATTTGACGAAACAAGAATTTGACGAATGTCGTGGCTACCGCTGATCCTTTGTGTTCGCCCCAAACTCACCCATATTTTACGCTTACCTCCGAACTTATGGTATTTTCTTTTGATTCTCGGGAATGCAGGTTTCCTCACGATGTTTTTCTTCACCGCCGAGCTAGATGATAAATACAACTGTACATAAATTCCGAAGAACTTAGTGGTACAGGCCAGAAATCGAACTGCGGCCTCATGATTGAGGCGCTAGCTCTCTTCCGTATCGCTCTCTCAAAACCTTAGGAAATACGTGAATCTTTATAATTTACCTAAAAAGTTGTAAGCAATTGTATCAAAATGTCTGACCACCCCGAAAAGAAATACGATTGTGAATTGTGATTATGGGTTTATTTGTAGGATATTAAAAAAAGAGTAGAGTTGATGCTTTAAAAGGAGATCATTCTAGGTCCATACATTTTTGGGCTAAATCCTAAAGTGCCGGCCAAACAAAAATAATGTTATATTCCTTTAGAATACTTAATTATGTCTATTTGTTACTATGGCACCAAAGCTGTAGGGTCATTCTCTGCTCTGTTATAAGTGTTCGAAAATTATTATTTCAGTATTTTTTCGACCACAATATAACAGTTATCTAATAAAAAAAATGACTTTCTATGCCAGAAACAATCACTGTGAACATTTCTACTATGAAATCAAGGTTGTAGGGTCATTCTCTGTATTTTTTCGACCACAATATAACAGTTATCTAATGAAAAAAATGGCTTTCTATGCCAGAAATAATCAGTGTGAACATTTTTACTATGAAATCAAGGCTATAGGGTCATTCTCTGTTCTTGTAAAGTAGTTGGAATTGTAGTATTCATACCTTTTCAATAGAAGTACCACAGTTAACCGATTTACTCATTTTGACGTTCTTGCGTGGAGACAGCGCCCTCATTTTTTGTCAAGCCTTTATAGACAAACTATACCTAACTGGATAGCTTGTCCCAGGTAAAAATAATCGTCAACAACTTCGAGCGTAGAGTCCCCGATCTTTACAGGAGTTATGAACACATTATCAGGGTGAACGTGCTCCCCATAATAACTTCGAGCCTGCTTTATCTGTTGGGTAGAGTTATTCTTTCATTTATTATTCTTTAAAACTTCTCATCGTGCACATTATTATCGATCAGGACGGGAAAGTCATGAAACAAACCTGCAGCATTTTGAAAATAGTCCAACATGAGGTTTTGTGCTCGGTTACCGAGGTCAATTCTTAAATGGCGAAAATCCCTCTTAAAACATCCATTTATAACTTCGACCACGCATCGAAGGAGGATCATGGCTCTCAAACAGCTTAAGAACAACAATTCGCCAGGTGACGACGGTATTACGGCCGAGCTTCTGAAGGTCGGTGGAAAACCGGTCCTGAAGGCTCTTCAGAATATGTTCGATTCAATCATACTCGAGGGAAATACGCCGCAGGCATGGAACAGAAGTCTGGTGGTGCTCTTCTTCAAAAAGGGTGATAATGCCCTGCTGAACTATAGGCCCATCTCCCTTCTTAGCCATGTCTACAAGCTGTTTTCGAGAGTCATTACGAACCGTCTCACGCACAAGTTCGACGACTTCCAGCCTCCCGAACAGGCCGGTTTCCGAAAGGGCTTTAGCACCGTGGACCACATACATACGCTTCAGCAGGTTATACAGAAGACCGAAGAGTATCACCTGCCCCTTTGCTTGGCGTACGTGGACTACGAGAAAGCCTTTGATTCGATTGAGACTTGGGCTGTACTGCAGTCTCTTCAGGAGGAGCTTTAACCAATAGACTTTTTGTATGCCTGTACCTATACATAGCCTTAGCTTACGATTATATTGTAAAGGCTGGGCCACACAGAGTCTGGCTGCGAGCCGGAACGGTACAGCGACGGACCAGCTGCGGAACCGCGACAGACCGGCTGCAGAACAGCAACTGCAGGCTCTGTGTGACACGAGCTGTTCTGCAGCTGTCCGTCGCTGTTCCGTTCCGGCCCGCAGCCGGACTCTTTGTGGCCCAGCCTTTACAATATAATCGTAAGCTAAGGTTATGTATAGGTACAGGCATACAAAAAGTCTATTGGTTAAAGCTCCTCCTGAAGAGACTGCAGTACAGCCCAAGTCTCAATCGAATCAAAGGCTTTCTCGTAGTCCAAGTACGCCAAGCAAAGGGGCCGGAAACCGGCCTGTTCGGGAGGCTGGAAGTCGTCGAACTTGTGCGTGAGACGGTTCGTAATGACTCTCGAAAACAGCTTGTAGACATGGCTAAGAAGGGAGATGGGCCTATAGTTCAGCAGGGCATTATCACCCTTTTTGAAGAAGAGCACCACCAGACTTCTGTTCCATGCCTGCGGCGTATTTCCCTCGAGTATGATTGAATCGAACATATTCTGAAGAGCCTTCAGGACCGGTTTTCCACCGACCTTCAGAAGCTCGGCCGTAATACCGTCGTCACCTGGCGAATTGGTGTTCTTAAGCTGTTTGAGAGCCATGATTCTCCTTCGATGCGTGGTCGAAGTTATAAATTGATGTTTTAAGCGGGATTTTCGCCTTTTAAGAATTCACCTCAGTAACCGAGCACAAAACCTCATGATAAACTATTTTCAAAATGCTGCAGCTTTGTTGCATGACTTTCACGTCCTGATCGATAATAATGTGCACGATGAGAAGTTTTAAAGAATAATAAATGAAAGAATAACTCTACCCAACAGATAAAGCAGGCTCGAAGTTATTATGGGGAGCACGTTCACCCTGATAATGTGTTCATAACTCCTGTAAAGATCGGGGACTCTACGCTCGAAGTTGTTGACGATTATTTTTACCTGGGACAAGCTATCCAGTTAGGTATAGTTTGTCTATAAAGGCTTGACAAAAAATGAGGGCGCTGTCTCCACGCAAGAACGTCAAAATAAAACATAACCTGGCAACACCATCATACTAAAATGATTAGTTCCTCAAACATTCATGTCACGACTTTATAGACAGACTATAAGTCCAACTTCGAGAAAGAGGCCAACCGTCAAAGTGTCTCAAGACGAAAGTCTTTGACCACTGTGTAGAGTCAGTGATGATAGTGGTAGTTTGAGTCTAAGTAAATCGGTTAACTGTGGTACTTCTATTGAAAAGGTATGAATACTACAATTCCAATTACTTTACAAGAACAGAGAATGACCCTAGAGCCTTGATTTTATAGTAAAAATGTTCACACTGATTATTTCTGGCATAGAAAGCCATTTTTTTTCATTAGATAACTGTTATATTGTGGTCGAAAAAATACAGAGAATGACCCTACAGCCTTGATTTCATAGTAGAAATGTTCACAGTGATTGTTTCTGGCATAGAAAGTCATTTTTTTTATTAGATAACTGTTATATTGTGGTCGAAAAAATACTGAAATAATAATTTTCGAACTCATATAACAGAGCAGAGAATGACCCTACAGCTTTGGTGCCATAGTAACAAATGGACATAATTACGTATTCTAAAGGAATATAACATTATTTTTGTTTGGCCGGCACTTTTGAGATTTAGCCCAAATTGAATTTTATCCTTTTGTCCGTTTCAGGGTTTTGCCAAAATAGAAAATCTAGAAGAATACACTGGACTAAAGTGCATCTTCCTAGAAAATAATGGTATTCAAAGAATCGAAGGTCTCGATACTCTATCGGAACTAAAATGTCTTTACCTGCATTACAACGTTGTGAAAAAGATCGAGAATCTTCAGGGATGCCCTAAATTGGACACGTTGAATTTAGATCATAATTTCGTGGCTAAAATTGAGAATTTGGACCAAGTACCTGTTTTGCACACATTGAGTATTGGACATAACATGCTTGCTACGGTCGGTAAGTAGATTTTGGTCCGTATCCAACAAGATTTGATTTTTAAAGTTAAGGAGTTGACGAAAATATATCGCCGCGATGTGTCCGAGATTAATCAGTGTCGTGGCGATAACACTTAGTTAACGCTGATGGCGGAGCAGTAACAACATCGTTCCGGGGCACAGTTGCGACATGGCCAACGATCAAAAATAGCTTGTATGATAGGTCTTTTAGATGGTCTAATTCCAAGAATCAAAGTTTGAAATCGAATACTCCATACGTTTTATATCCTACTTAAACTCGACTCATGCTTAAATATACGTCGTCGTACGTCTCCCTGAGACAATAGTAGGAAGGTAGTCCTAAGATCATCAAAGGGGTTTCAAAATTGATAAGCTGGCATGCTGTAATGTACCAAGTTAATCTAACCTAAGACACTAATATTGTGGGCGTGGCCATAGACGTGCAAGAGAAAGTCGCTACTAATCAATCTAATTCGCGGCATTGAAGTTATCACACGCACTGACCAAGAATCGGATTTTAACATCAATACTTGCATGGTAAACTACTACTGAAACGCTGGCTACTGGTGAAACGTGGATGTTCTGAGTTTTCAGAATATCTCTGACTACTCCCTCGGGGAATATAGTCGTGAGCCTATGCTACATTGTAATTTAATTTAACAATCTTCCGTATTTCAGAGGACTTGGAACAGCTGAAGAACTGCAAGAATCTGTCTGTCCTGGACTTGTCGTACAATCGACTGGAAGATCCACTGGTGGTCGATGTTCTGGCTGACATGGTAACTTTGAAAGGTATGTTATATGAAGTACAAGTGGAAGTGGTATCCAAGAAAGGGGGGTTGTAAACACGTGGTATTGTCTCCCCCACCCCCGGAAATATTGCGAAACGTTTACTTAGATCTTTGGTGACTTTTTTACCTAGATATGACAGTCAACGTCTGATGGATTTTCTTCACTTTAATGTCTTCTAGTTTATCAATGTCTTCTTATTGCCAACGGTTTCCAGTGCTGGTGCTGACGGGTAACCCAGTGGTGCGTAACATCCCCGCGTACCGCAAGACTCTGACGCTGCGGCTGAAGGAGTTGTTGAATCTGGACAACAGGCCCGTGTTCCCGAGGGACAGGGCTTGTGCTGAGGCCTGGAAGCGCGGGGGAGTGCAGGAGGAGATCGCCGAGAGGAGACGGTATACGACTGTTTGTTTTTAGTCTATTAGACTAAACAGGTGGCAGTTACTTCTCACGTCATGACTAGTGACTACTCACGTCAAGACCAGTGACTGCTCACGTCATTACCAGTGACTGCGTCATGACTCTGACGCTGCGGCTGAAGGAGTTGTTGAATCTAGACAACAGTTCCGTGTTCCCGAGGGACAGGGGGAAGCGCGGGGGGGTGAAGGAGGAGATCGCCGAGAGGAGATGGTGTGCCACTGGTTCATTTTATTCTATTAGACTTAACAAGTTGAAGTCATGAGTCACAGGAGGCGACGGTTTGATCCCCGTCTTAATCGACTGATACCAACAAGTTTTTCAGAATTTATGTACGATATGTAACACAACTAGCTTTTCGGTGAAAGAAAACATCGAGAGGAACCCGGCATGCTTCAATTTCGAGGCATGTATTGTACCCACTGCCCATTATAAGTGGCGACGGGCTCACCCCCCGTCACACTGGACAGAGTTTTGGTACTACTAGTGAAACGTGAATGTTTTGAGTTTCTAGAATATATCTGACTACCATCTCGGGTAATATATTCGTGAACATATGTCATGGAATGCACTTTTGTATCGAAATAAACTGCTATTGCTATTAATTATCTCACAGCTGGATAGCCAAAGACCAGGAAAGAGTAATGGAGAGCGTCCAATACCTGATCCGCATGAGAGATGAGAAGAGAGCCATAAGAGATGCCAAGGAGAAAGAAGAGAGAGAGAAAGCCGGCTTGCCTCCTAAGGTATGGAATTTATTTTTTACTAGATTTTGTCCGCGACTTCGTCCGCATCAGCTCCCGTCATTACCTACATAAATGCTTAACCATAAGCTTTCAAACACAAATAGTTTCATAAAAATCGGTACAGCAGTTTTTGCGTGATGTTATCCTATGATTACATCTTACAATTCAATCCTCGTCAAATATAACCAGATCTTTCCAGTTGACATTTCCATTAAACTCCTCCAGGAAGAAGAACCAGAACAACCTGATCCGCAAAGACAACTGCTCCAAGAAGTGGAAGGGCCGTCTCCTCTCGAAGAGAAGTACGGCCCAGCTGAAGTGGAGACCAAGGAGGGAATGCCTATCGATATGCTGTCAGGATCCGAGGCCGAGGACTCTACCAGTGGGAGCAGCGATAGTGATAGCGACGAGAAGAAGGATGGCGGTTTGTATCAGCCTTTGTATGGCAAGTTCCGCCTTGAAGATAGTTAGGTACCCAAAACCGTGAGATAACAGGTGACCCCTGAACTGAACGTTTGCCTTTCCTCATTAACCATATTTTTGAAGGCTGTAGAAAATAAGTGTTTAGGGGTTTATAGAAAAGATCCCATTGGGTCGAAGTGTTGTTGGCTTGTCAGCCCCCATAATAGGGAAATATCTCTGCGAAATCGAATCAGAAATGAATTTTTGATGAAGAACCAGGGTAACCGGTATAGCCTGAACAAAAGTGGTAATGGGCCGGGCACATTTCTGTACAACCTTAAAAATCCTCAACCAAATTCTGGTTACAGACCTTAGGAAAATGAACTTTTGGATCCCATCTTGCCTCGTCACATTAGAATCTTGCCACTGGCGGTGGCTGATGAACAGGCGGCCGGTTGCCCCTAATCCCTCGCCAATGTTCTGATAAGCCCAAATACAATGCAGAAACTCTAAGCACTAGCTTAACCTAAATTATACAATATTCTCTCCAGAGACAGAGACAACAAAGATCGAGTGGTCGCAGGTAGACAAAGGCAAGCGTCTCGTGCAGGAGGTGCGGGACGAGCAGGCTCCCCCCACAGAAGACTACTGGGGAGGGTACCGCGGCAACTTGGCCACCACCTGCCAGGGCAGTGCCACGCAGTAAGACAACTTTGTTTGTGGAATTAAGATCGAGTGGTCGCGGGTAGACAAGGGCAAGCGACTGGTATAGGAGGTCCGGGAGGAGCAGGCTCCCCCCACGGAGGATTACTGGGGATAGTGTACTGCGGCAACTTGGCCACCACCTGCCAGGGCAGTCCTACACAGTGAGACACTTTGTTTATTGAATAACAGTTTATCTGACAGCTAGCTTAGAGGGACACGCAAATTTTGCGGAGCTTGAGCACGATCAAGCTCAACCAGAATTCACTTAGGTAAGGGATCTAGGATCCACGCAAATTTTTCGACGTTATCGTCCTCGTTTTAGTTTTTTTGGTGAGTAAAGGCGCCTTAGGGCGCCGCAGCGCACACTTTGGCTACCCCTAAGCTAAGTAATTTAAAAAGTAACAAAAATGTTCATTAGGTATGGCTAGATACACGGCGTTAACGTGACAATGGTTCTGAAGATGGTAATTAACTTGAAATGTTAGCATTGTCATCGTCATCATCAAGTTTCGGCACGACAACCCTTTGTGGGTCTTGGCCTTTTCAACGATCTTATTCTATTTCCCTGTCTCTGGCCTCCCATCTTAACTATTATTAGATATGATCTTTATTGACACAACGTTTCCACTGCTTGCTGAGGTTCCTTTTTTATTGCGGGGTCCGCTTGAAGATGGTGATTAGCATGTAATTAGGCTAAACCAAAGCAAAAGACAGTGCATGCCACTGACACTTTGTTGCAGAAACGCTCATTAAAGTGAATCCTCCATTAAATCTCTTGCTTCCACTTTTTGTCTTGTTGAGGTAGTAAAAGTTAGCAAGAGATTTAATGGAGAATTAACTTTAATGAGCGTTTCTGCAACAGAGTGTGAATCTGTTTTCCAGCTTAAAATAGCAGAAGGTCGTGTAAGCATATTTTCAATATAAAATTTGTGAATTTCCAGAGACTTTGCTAACGACTTTAAAGCTATCAGCGGCTTGTTGTTTAATCAGCAGCCACAAAGTGACGGTAGGAAGAGGGTCACAAAGATTTTAGATGGTAAGTTATATTACTTCGCCTTTCCAATGCTTCAGTGAATTTTAATGCCCGGTAAAATCCCAACGTAGTAATGTGTTTTAAATAATTTATTACAGATGCTAAAAATCAAAAGGACGAAATGAAGATAACAGAAATAACTGATGATACAGCTAAGGAAACCAACGAACAAAGTATAAACGCTGAAAGAAAACCATTAATTGAAATCATAGAAAATATACCTTTAGAAGACGGAAAAGAGTCCAAATCTGAAGAACACGAAGCCACACTATTGACTGGAGTCGTAGAAGAGAGTGATGTTATTATAGATTGTGATAAAAAAGTTGCAACTGAAAAATCAAGTAGAAATGAACAAGAAAAAGCAAAAGAAGATGTAAAAAAGGACGAAAAACAACGAAAAAAACAACCTTTAAAGAAAATATCTATAACAGAGATTAAACCAACAGAAACAAAAGTTCCTATAACTGAAATTCCTCTTAAAACCGAAAATGAAACTACAGAAAGACAAACAGAAAGTGATACTGTGAAAGAGAAGGACAATTCTGACGAAAATAAGGAAGACAAAGATACAGCTAGCAGTCAGAATGAAGAAAGAAGGGTCAGTGGTAAGATAAAATATTTCGGTTTTTAATTTAAATATCTAAGGAGTTTGCACCACATCAAGAGAACTTGAGGAATAGATGCCTTTGCCCAGAAGTGGGATACAAATAACATCAATCAGATTACAGGAAAATACTTCTTGGATTTATTTCTAACTAGTGTTTTCCCGCGACTTCGTCCGCACAAATTATATACCAGATTTTAAGTCAGATCATTAACTATCAAAAAAAAAAGTTTCATCAAAATCGGTTCAGTAGTTTTTGCGTGATGCGCGAACAAACAAACAAACTAACAATTTTGTCAAAAGATGGCGCTGCACGTTTTTAAATCGCACTATCGAATGTTATTTGAATGTATATGAAGAGAACCGCTACTTTTTTATTCCTCATGATTTTACGGTTTTATAATACCTAGTTAAGACTAGTTAAGATGAATCAAAATACTTTTCTATCATTTTCAGTCCAAAGCGAAGGCGACGGTGTAGCCCTAATGAACTACATGCGCCACATGAACTCGCCCGAAGATGATGATGATCTGGACCTGGAGCCGAGCGCTGAAGACCTTGAGATCTTCGCCGAGCTGGACCGGGAGCAGGAGGAGCGGCAGGCCAGGATTGATAGGGGAGAACCGGCCGTCGATCCCATGGTAAGAGATCGTGCAGGTTCACGGTCTTGGAGTTGTTATACGCTACTAGTTTTTAAGGAACATGGGTCAAAAACGAAAAAAGTTTTAGGACCTCCCATACAACAAAAAAACCCTCTGTCAACAAAAATGCGGATCAGCCGATCCATTTTCTATGAGAGGTCCAAAAATTGTCCATGTTCCTTAGGTAAAGTTGTTCAGATTCAAGGTCTGAACACACCGTTAAAATTTCGTTACTAATTAAAAATTTGTGATGGATAGTAATATCTGGAAGAAAAGGCAACAGAAGATGATGCAGCAGTAGGCTAGGATAGCTGGGAGAACCGGTTTTTGACACTATAATTACAGCCGATAGACGTCTTCTGCTGGACATAGGCCTCCCCAAGGATCGCCACAACGACCGGTCCTGCGCTGCTCTCATCCAACGAGTTCACCAGGCCGTCGGATTTGACAGCTTTTTCATCATCAATAGGTGTCCTACCGATGTTCCCGAATCATCTTCTTATCGTGTTGACTTCAAATTCTAAACAAAGTCGCTAAATAGTACCTTGCCAGAATTGGGCAATCGATATTGCACCGTCGGTAGCGGTCATGAGCTCCTTCTGCGTGCACGCACGCAAGGCACGCAGGGCACGATGTGAGATGGGCCATCGTTTGTGGAGCTTCACACAAGCAACCCACATTTTGCGCATCCAAGAATCCCCACCTGACCATGTTGTCCTTACTGCGACCGACCTGGGTTCGAAGTCGGTTTAAGGAAATCTAGGTCGCCCAAGGCAAGTCATGTCCCGAATAAGAACCACGTTATTACGTTGGAACTAGGGTTTTTCAATTTCCAGGAATCTTCAACAGATTGAACTGAATTGTCTGTCTAGTTCCACTACCACGACGAATCTGTTGAAGATTTCTGGGTACCCAAGAATTCCTGGGAATTTAAAAATCCTAGTGGAACCCAGGGATTACTTATAGTAACGGTTTCGATTATCTTCTAGATTTCATCTAGATTCTAGGTCTAGCGGAATTAAATCTTTCTTTAAAAGAACTTGGCAATCTTCACTGATCTGGAATGATAGCAGAAGAGAAATTCGTACCTCGTCTACAAAATCAAAACTATCTGGTTCCAGAAACTGTATGACAAGAAAACAATGGACGAATACTACAAAGCGGAACAACGTATACCAGCCCACGAAGTCAAAGAGAAGAGTCTCTTTACGACCTACAGGAAGGACAACACGTTCGACAGGATCGCACTCAGTCAACTTACAGCTGGTGAGAAGCCTGGTAAGTTTGTTTTAGTAGCCCACGAAGTTGAGAAGAGTCTTCACGACCTACAGGAAGGACAACGCGTTCGACAGGATCGCACTCAGTCAACTTACAGCTGGTGAGAAGCCTGGTAAGTTTGTTTTAGTAGCCCACGAAGTTAAAGAGAAGAGTCTTCCGACCTACAGGAAGGACAACGCGTTCGACAGGATCGCACTCAGTCAACTTACAGCTGGTGAGAAGCCTGGTAAGTTTGTTTTAGTAGCCCACGAAGTTAAAGAGAAGAGTCTTCCGACCTACAGGAAGGACAACGTGTTCGACAGGATCGCACTCAGTCAACTTACAGCTGGTGAGAAGCCTGGTAAGTTTGTTTTAGTAGCCCACGAAGTTAAAGAAAAGAGTCTCTTCACGACCTACAGGAAGGACAACGCGTTCGACAGGATCGCACTCAGTCAACTTACAGCTGGTGAGAAGCCTGGTAAGTATGTTTTAACGGGGTTTGCGTTGGACCATAATAAATTCTTTTCCACTTTCCACCACTGTATTTCTTGTAGTACAAGCGGAAACTCTAGCAGGCCTCCGTCAGCACCTAAACTTTGCACCATCGAGCGGTTCGCTAGCACCTAGTGCATCGCTTACGATTAGGGACTACCTAGCGGCTAGGAAGTCAGTTGCTACTAGTGCAAGAGAGAGCGCCGGACAGAATTTTGCGCACTTGCACGTATTGTCTTGCAGCAGGAAAGAGAAAGGTAATTAAAGTGTGGGAATTTATCGTTTTTTAAGGGAGTGATGTATATGTTACGGAGTAACTCTTTAGTAATCCTGTGGCTCCAGAATGATGCACTCGGTAACGGTTTGTCGAGAACAAACAAAGAGAAGCGATATATTGCCATGCTAGACAAATCTGGATCAACATTGACGACCATTCATAGAACTAGACAACAAAGTCCATCAAACGAGCGGTAGATTAATTTTAATGGGGCGTCGTAGCTATCTAAGTGAATCTGAAAACCATCAGGGCAATACGATAAAGCCGATGCCAAATATCTGCGAATTTAATCAAGATAAGATCTACCGCAAATCTAGCAATCATTTAACATCTAAACAGAAGAATAAAAAAATAGGCACTGATGATGTGGTACGGTTTCAGACGACAGTAAGGTAAAGTTGACGCACGTCCCGGGCGCGGTACTGTTCCAGTATGTGGACAACCAACCAACTAACAATGAGATACAGTACGAGATCGGTGACGAGAAGATCGAGTCTTGCCGTGAGTTGCTTCTATTTTATTTACTTCTGTCATACTCCTAATCTTGTTCCATTGCTCGGGAACGACGCATTTCGGCCAAATTTTTACTGTGAACAACCTCCTTCCTGATGCCTAATTGCTACTCTATGAGTAACCAAAGACGCAGCAAAGGAGAATCATTACGATTTTGTTTTATCTATTTTTATTGGTGCTGTTTTATATTTCTTTAGAAATCATAGGTCAATATAGTGGTCCTTGATATCTTCTGATATCGACTTACGTGTCACAATGTTCATTTAAAGTGATATTAAAAGTATTAAAAAAAATCGGGCGGCGAGCGGGATTCGAACCCACGACCTGCCTATCCGGGGCATGCTCTACTCCAACAGAGCTGTCGTCGCCCCGCAAGCCACGGCGAAATTTTCAATCTATATATTTTTTCGTCTTAAAGGGACGTCAAAGTAAATGAGATTATGATCATTCGTTATTACAGCTTCATCAGAAGATACAGACGTTATCAACATATCTAGTGAGTCTGACACAGAAGAAGAGGTCAAAGTAGAAAAAGAAGAAGAAACAAAACATCGAGATATAAAGCCTGAAGTAACTGATAAGAAAGAAGTTAAGAAATCTAGACCAAGTACTGCCACAGCAAGTACTCCTAAGAAATGCGTTGAGAACAGTAAAGCACCTAGATCTCACTCCTGTATTGACGAGGAACCTGGTGATACTGGTACTTCAACATCAGGTAAGATTCATATCATACAGCGACTTGTGGCGATACAAAAGTTGGCATGATGATATCATTAGCATCCTTTTAAACTAAGCTTCCCATCAAACTGAACAACTTTTACTATGGGAGCAAACAGATCGGAGCAAAAAAAAAAGTGATGTTCCATACTAAACTGCGATGCCTACTCGACTCTGATTTTTTTGCTCCGATTGGTTTGCTCCAATATTCCAGACCATTAGTAAAAAGTTGTTCAGTTTGATGGGTAGACTATTAGTTTTAAAAGATGCTAATGATATCAGTTTCACCCTGTACACTGTAATAATAATCAGACAAGTTCAGTAGTAGTAGCTGCACTGGCTTTTTGGTGAACAAAATAATCAATATGCTTCAATTTCGAGGCGTTTTTAGTTTCCAATGTCCAAGAAATAATGCGACACGATCATTACTGCCAAAGTTGGTGAGAAATTCTTAAGAAGGGTAGAGATTATTGTTCCAGAGATGTTCTTTAGATCATGAAAGCATGACCGGTCGTTGTGGCGACCCTTGAGGCATACGTCCAGGCCTAGTATGATTTCTCATACTTGAGCGCGACTCGGCTTTTTCTCATGTTACATGTTGCAGCAAGCGCGGCTTTCCGACTCTGAAAAGCGCGGGAAGAGGTATTTTTCTTCGCAGGGAAGACGCGTCTAGCGCGTGTGGAGAAACTATACTAGAGGGGCAGGGACGAGATGAAAATGATTCTTTAGAATTTCTCTACCTCCTGGGGAGTAGGTAGGTATAGTCGAGAGCATTACTGAATATCTTTGCAGCACAAGAAACGAATGAGAGTTTTCCGACGACATCCTATGATATCATGATCAATGTGGATCGAAACGAAGCCAGGCGATCCATTATAAGTACCTTCAACTCTTATGAGGATGAAAGATTCCCTTCTCAGGGTAAGTATGGAGATTTTGTTTCACAAATAAAGAACCTACCCCGTTGACAAACTTGCCCCACATGATTTTCTCCCTAATACGGACACTCCCTGAACGAGGGACTTCCTTTTATGCGTAAGTTGCAAAAATCAATACGCGGATTCGTCTGCGTGGAATTTTTACGTTCAGGATGCAATGCTATCTCCCTGCCAAATTTCACCATGATAAGTTTAGCGGTTAAGCCATGGAAAGGTTAACAGACAAACATAATTTCGCATTTATAATAGCGTGGATTCCGTCACGGAAAAACTAGATGACCCTCGTCAATCTTCTAGTAAAGCATGTTTACACCGAGGTGGAGATGGATGAGTTAGGAGTACCAATGAGTTTTTCTAACTTATGTACGTAGTATAACCGACCGACTGATATATTTGGCCACCGACTGCTCTCAAACGACGAAGGAAAACACCGTGAGGAAAATTTCATACGCTGAAGAAGAAATTCCGATGCGTATGTGAAGTCTACCAATCCGCATTGGGCACGCGTGGTGAACTATCGCCCCTACACCCTCCCTGAGGGTAGGCCTGTGCCCTGCAGTGGGACTTATTATAAACTGTGATGATCTGATGATGGTGATATTTATTACCACCAGGTGTAAACTACTCGAACATGTCAGAGAACGCGCGCATCGACCAGTCGGTAGCCAACGAGATACTGAACAGAACAATCCGCTATGAGGAACAAGAGTTGTACAGGCAATACGACGTCATCAACAGCCACGCCGGCAAGATAGACAACAAGACTAACTCCATCATTGAGTACATGAGCGATCAGCTGGCTGACCAGTGCACTGTGAGTATTGGTTTAGAGGTCATCATCAGTAATGAATAAGCAAGACGTCGTTACAAGCTGGCTAGATAGAAGCAGTTTAGATAGGTTACGTTGAAGAGGGGCAAGAGAGGTGTGACCGAGTCAAATATACTGACTGATAAGGTGATTATTATGCTTATAAATGCATCATCATCTTCTTTAAGGGCTACGCTCTTGTCGGTGGAGTATTCGCCAATCCAGTCTCTTTTCCGCTAGGGCCTTGAGTTCTTGATACGACACGACATCAACCTTTTCTTTCCTCTGAGCTAGAAAACTCTATTTAAGTCTTCCTCTGCCTCTCTTCCCCTCTATTATCGACAATAGCGACGGTACAAAAGCAGTCAAATACGCATATTCAAGCGGCAGAAGTGTTCTATAACAACGGATGCACTTTCTCGTTCTTAGTAAAGACGAGAGTGATGTGCCAATGCTGTTTCAGATTTGGCTACCTTCGGCCAAAACAGCACACATTCGCTTTTGTTTCGGATAAAAACTGACCATCACTAGCTGCTAGGGTGCCTGTCAATTGACTAGGAGATATGCGGGGCGGAGCGGAGAAACTGAGTTTTATGAACAAATAAGATTGCATGAAATCTCGGCGCTGAGATTTTAGTTATCTTATTGGTTAATAAAACTCAGTTTCTCTGCTTTGCAACCTTTCTCCGCGTCAATGGACAGGCACCCTAAACCTCCCTGTAAGAATATCGTCTAGATTTTCAAATAAAACGTATAACTTACCAATTCAACAGCTGCCCGAAGTATCGCGCATACTAGAAGCGCACATGGACGCAGCGGAGCAGCGCTGGCGGGACGCGGGCTTCGTACACTACATCCCGCCCAACCTCGACGACTCCGACATCGAGAATGACCCCACCCTCATCCCCAGCCACGACACATCGCTTGAAGATACCCTCACAGAGGACATACCCTCTAATAACATGGATGTGATTAACGAGGATGTGGTTAATGTAGGTGTGATTAATGATGGTGTGATTAATGAAGGTGTGATTAATGAAGGTGTGATTAATGAAGGTGTGATTAATGAAGGTGTGATTAATGAAGGTGTGATTAATGAAGGTGTGATTGATGGAGGAGTGGACGATGGAGGAATTATTAACGATGGAATAAAAAATGATAATGATGATTCAGGAATTGTGGATGTAGATAGATCTGGAATTGATGATTCGGGTATATGTGACGGTGATCAGGAAGTTTTTGACGCTGTTAGTGTAGTGAATGTGTCGGTGGAAGGCGATGAGGTGTTCGAGGATTGCGTTGAGGATGATTTCGCTCGTGTCGATGTGAATTATTCTCTGGAAATGAAGATAGCTTTAGGTATTGAAGATAAACATTAGAAAGGTTTCTTTCCTTTGGAACAATAATTTATTACATTTTATATCTACATCTTCTAAACGAAGTAGGTACCTCCTTTCAAACGCCTTACCAGTTTTGTTGAATATGCACACGCGCGAAATGAAGCATTAGAGAAATCTGGTGTTTTCTCGTGGTCCCATTATTTTGCCAGTCGTGATCTGATGTGTGTCGATCGATTAGTCTTCAAAAACATTGGAAGTTGTAGCTAATTTTTTGGTCATCCCGCAAGGGATTATGGTAGTTGTGTTAATGTATGTAGGAATGTAGGAACCACTTAAGAGTTAATGCACTTGGAAAAAGAAAGAAGTGATTATAACGAAAGAAGAATGGAAGACCTTGCCCCGACTCCAAATAATGCAATGAGATCAGCGCAAAAGGATGAGTTCCCCTACATGATTTGCTTGAGTATGGATTTGATTTGATTGGAGGAGTTTTCGTGTGTGGAATTATGATCTTAGATCCATATCACACAAGCAATTTTTGAGCGTACGCGATGACGCAACTGCACCGCAACGACGTCGCATTTTTATTACTAAGCATTATCGCTGCGATACAAACACTCAGTTGCAGAATCGCTCATTAAAGTTAATCCTCCATTTAATCCCTTGCTAGCTTTTACTACGTCAACAAGACAAAAAGTGACAGCAAGAGATTTAACGGCGGATTAACTCTAATGAGCGTTTCTGCAACTGAGTGTGAGTAATCTCGAAAAAATCGTGGCAATAACGCGGCGATATCGGGATGATATCGTTCAGCGTCTACGCTCAAAAATTGCTTGAAGATAATGGCTCTTACATTTTAGTCAAGTGTAAATTAAACTATAATTTCTAGTAGTCTAGACGTATTTTCGCACAGCCAAAGTTGTAGATTAATTATTTATTTATACTTCGTAGTCAAATTGTGTTTAATAATTTATTTTTAATTTAATGCGAATGATTGTTTTAGTTGTGTGGTTTGAATTTATTTATTTCGTAAATAAAGGAAAAGTTAAATTTTTTCGAGTGTTTACTATTATTACTTACTTACTTTGAAAAAAAAACATATATATTGTTAGCGAAGTTTGAACGAATTGGCCTTCGTAGTTCGTAGACAGACATTTATCTAAAAAAATGTGAACTAAATCAAAATAGATGTTGAATATAAAATATATAAACTAAAGGCACCCAATCAATAAGCTGGAGCGAAGTATAAGTTTAACTCTATGAGAATATAATGTTTATGAAAGTTTTTCAGTACGATTATAATTAACTCAAAGCTTCGAAACTATCGGGTTCAGTTTTTTGTGCTACAGTCGTGGACGATAATTAAAACCGTTCGGGTTTTGTTTCCGCTACATAAGTAGACGACTGTTCAACATAATTTTAACAAAATAAAAACTGGAGCGAGCGAAGCGAGCTCGATATTTGGATTGCGCGTTTCTGTTGGCTTTGCGACCGGCTGCGGTGAGTTTAAAAATTATGTGGGGACTGAGTTTTTGGGGCTCCATCAGTCCTGGGGCCTAGGACCCGTGCCCCTTGTGTGTAGGGTTAGGAGGGCCCTGTTCCTAATTAATGCATAAGCATAAGCATATGCTCACGACTATATTCCCCGAGGGGGTAGTCAGAGATATGACTATGACTATATGTCTAATTAATGACTTGTACTTATTAAATGATGGAACCAACTAAAGTTGCGCTGGCTAACAAACTAAGACCCTTCGTATGGACCGACACGTGGAATAGATACGCTCGAAAAACATAACTCTCCATCTGGCACAGTCGGGTAAAAATTATTTCTTTATTCGTAGGGTAAAAAGATTTTAAATCAAAAGACAAGCTGCGTAACAAACTACAATATATATTTCGTCTTGATATAGGCCCTGCGTAGATTTTATGAACAGGGAAGATGGACTCAAAATAATACAGGTACTTCAATATATTATCGAAGAAATTCTGATGCGTACCTATGTGAATTTTACCAATCTACATTGAGCACGCGAGGTGGACTATACACCGTCATTGAGGGTAGGCCTGTGTCCTGCAGTGGGACACATTGTTGCCTATCGATAGTTGACATCGAAAATAATAATATAATAATAAATAATTATTATATGCATAGTATCTTATATTTGCTCTAGCAAATGACGTTCTTGAGTGACAGAAAAGGATGGAGCGACGGAAAAATGCGATGCTGTGCTACGTGGTGTAGTTCAACCCTTAGATTTGACTACATAAAATTAAGTCTTTTCAGTGCATAAAAACGTTGAAAAATAACGCTAAATTCACATTTTCATTAATTCTTTAGCTCAAATACTATTTTCAATAACTGAACGAACAATAAAAAGTAATGAAATGTAGATGATGTTTATACAATGCGTGGGTCAACCCTACACATATGTCAAGGACAATTTGCTCCAAGTGCGCATGTGCGAACGTCATCATGTCAAATCCAAAACGTTGTTAGAAGTGCCGTACCTGTCGCGGTGCTGCCAGATGAGGTTCAAACCTAAAACTGTTTCATTTAAGGCCTCCGCTCATTGCAGCGATTTAATTTAGTTTAGTTTAGTTAATTTAGTTAATTGTTCTCAGTACATTTTGTATGGGGACGCGCGCGATCCTACACACTGCCGCGATATTATCGAGCGATAATATGACTGCGATTTTGCGATAATTGTTCTCAGTACATTTTGTATGGGGACGCGCTCGATCCCACACACTGCCGCGATATTATCGCAACCTGACGCAATCTTTCTACTTATTCAGTGAAGAGCGCATGCGTGACGCGAATCGCGGAATCGCTGCAGTGTGTAAGGTGTCGCGATATCGCTGTCGATAATATCGCTCGATAAAATCGCTCGATAATATCGCTGCAATGTGCGGAAGCCTTTAAGAATTTGAAATGTTAATTGCTGTGAAAATGAACCGTATTGCCAATATGGCAATATTTATGTTTCAATTACGAATATAATTCGTTGGATACGGATCAGCAATATTAACAATCAAATTATTTTTACCCATCTTCCCTATTCACTCAGATCTACAGGAGAAATTTATAACTAAAATACATGTTATTGCACCTAATATAATACAAAAACATTTCGTTTTTAAAATATAAAAATATTTTCTCTTATTTATAACAATAAAATAATTTATTTACAAATTGCTTAACAAATAACGGTGGTTGATTAACAACTATTTAGATCTGAAGAAATC
The DNA here is from genome assembly GCA_963693445.1 of Agonopterix heracliana. Classification (NCBI taxonomy): domain Eukaryota; kingdom Metazoa; phylum Arthropoda; class Insecta; order Lepidoptera; family Depressariidae; genus Agonopterix; species Agonopterix heracliana. Next base: position 13,685,897 of record OY856328.1, read on the forward strand.
TTGGTAGACCTTTACAGAAATCAAATTTCTGTTGGTGAAATTGATATCATTAGCATCCCTTTAAACTAAGAGTCTACGCATCAAACTGAACAACTTTTATTATGGGAGCAAACCGATCGGAGCAAAAAAAAACAGCTGGCATACATTTGAGTGGAGTAGACCCTGCAGTTTAGTATGGAACAGCAGATTTTTTTTGCTTTGCTCGGTTTGCTCCCAAAGTAAAAGTTGTTCAGTTTGATGGGTAGACTCTTAGTTTAAAAGGATGCTAATGATATCAATTTCACCCTGCATATGAAAAAACGTATTTTTACAGGGTGTAACAGAAAGGGGCAGTAAGGGTTACGACACATTGATCAAAGGTTTGTTCATACAAAAAGCAAGATTAGTATGGGACGCCGCCCGTTCGCCACGTCGCGTCGATGCGAAACGATGCGCACGGCATCCCATGTGATGCAAATCGTGCATTTCGTATGGACAAACCTTCGATCGCCGTGGAAAAATACGGTTTGAGATTGCATTAAAGACACTCTAGTAAATTGTGTTTGAACGTATATCTGTATTCGTTTATAACACTTTTTTCCAGATTTCGTGGTTATACAGGCTCAGGAAACTGAGAAATACCTAAAAATCGATATAAATGTACAAAGGGCAAGCATATTTATAAAGATATTTCTTCCAGCATACCAGCAAAAGAGACGGTTAATTATCACAAGGCAAATTAATGTGTACAAACAAAGAGTGAATAATTAAGTTTTGAGGTTAGAATTTTTTAAGACTTACAAAATATTAAATATCTACTAAAATTTACGATAATAACCGGGGATTATTATTGTTATAAGTAAAACGTATTGAGCGAAGCCGTCCTGTACGAAATCACCAGTTTTCCATTTTTTGTTCATACCTAAATTTAATGTTTTGTAAATGTCTTAATTATTCAATGATACACAATAAAAAATCGGGGATTATTGATAATTTATCTTTTCCAGGTATGTATCTACTATATATTCCAAAAGAATCCCCTAAAGTGCAACCTACTCCATACAAAAATCCGTAGATTTCCTAGAGTAAATGTGTTGTAAGCTTTATGGTTTAGTCAAACCACAAACTGAACAATTTTTACTATAGAGCCAACATCGAAAACGTAAAAAAAATCTGCTATGCCATTTGATGTTTGCGCCGCAGTGAAAGTTGTTCAGTTTGATGGTCTAAACCACTCCTTGAAATATTACTACCCCTTTTTTGTTACGTCCTGTATACAGGGTGATAATCGAGTTGCTTGTCATATTGCATTCAAACTTTAAAAAAAAAATTGCAAACATTTTTTGCGATTTTTTTATTTATCGCTTGTTCAGGGGTGCGAATTTTGAATGTCATCGGTGAGCTTGAACGGTTTTTAAATCTCATACAAAAGCCTTCTCATGCATCTTTCTAATGCTCATTTGACTTTCAAAAATCGCACTCCTGAAGTATGATTTTGGAAAGTCAAATCACCAGTAGAAAGATGCGTATCTCCATTTTAATTTTGACATTTTCAACTGCTGAGCTCACCGAATGAGATTCAAAAATCGCACTCCTGTTCGAGATACTGAATCACCTGTGCAATATCTCTCGCAACTCGATTAACACCTGTATATTGTAAATTATTCAGTCCGTTTAAAATTGTAGACAGATACGGCTAAAAATATATTTTATTTACAAAAAAATCGTACTTACTTTACCAGTTTTTATAAAAATTCAGTACGGGTGATATAAAAAAATTTGACACTACAATTTTTTTCCTAACATTTTTAAAGATAAAATCTTGATATTTTATTATTTTTAACTAGATTTTTTCCGTGATTTCGTCCGTCTGGATTACAAACGTTTTCTCCCCATTTCACCTCTTAGGGTCAATTCACATCAGGCGGAAAAATGTCCGAGCAGGTTTCCGTCGACAATGCGGGTTTTTTTGTGTGGAAAGTGGCGCCGTTTTTATTTTCGTCCATTTTTTGGCTCGTCCAACTTAACGGCCAGCACGACTTAACATAAATACAATTTGAACTTTTGTCATTTTGTCACTGTAATTGACACTTACACAATTGAACCCTTTGGACGTTCCGACGTGTGAAGTGAACAGCCATGTCCCGGAACGGTTTTAGTTCAGGAATAAAGTAACAAACAAAAATTGTTTTGACAAGTATATCTCTAAACTCAGTCCTAACGGAGATATAAAGGCTTGAAATAAACGTAATGAATATTTATTTTGAACTTCAAGCCTTTATATCTCCGTCAAAAATTGTTTTGACAAGTATATCTCTAAACTCAGTCCGAACGGAGATATAAAGGCTTGAAGTTAAAAATAAATATTCATTACGTTTACTTCAAGCCTTTATATCTCCGTTAGGACTGAGTATAGAGATATAATACTTGTCGTAACAAGTTTTGTCTGTTACTTTATTCTGAACTTAAAATATTCATGTTTCGTTGATGGCCGCGCCAAAAAATAGTCCAAAATAAAAAAGGCGCCTTTTTAGCCATTGGCTTTTATGATGAACTCAATCACAATGAGCGTTTTTCTTTTGGTTTTCTAGGGGATCGATAGATGGCGCTACGGTCTGTGCGAATAAACGTCAAAATTTCAAAGTGTTTCTTTAAAATAATAAAGAGGGAAAAGATGACCAAGAAGATGCCGACGCATCTTTTGATGGCATATTTAATTGTTTACTAATCATTTTAATCGAAAATTCGAGACTTTTACGCCTGACTTAGTTGTATGGGCTCAATCCCTTGGCCTTCCAAAAAAAAGGCAGGCACAGTCTTGACAAGATTTTGACAGGATCTCGCGGACGGCTCTATGGAGCGATAAACATGCCATCTGTCGAGTTTTTTAGGAACTAAATTTAAAAAATAAAAGAAAAACGCTCATTAGAACGGAGTTGAAAGTACCGTGCAATAGATAACGTGAACACACGTGACAGGGATTTATCTCTTGCACGCTATTTTCAACACTATTCTTATAGAAATTGAGTTCATTATCAATGTATTAACGAAAACTGCTCGAGCATTTTGCCGCCTTATGTGAACTGGCCCTAAGAGGTCGATTTTTGACAAATCTTAGTACATCCACATTATAACCAATATAATTTATTGCTAATTTCATGTTTTTATCTTCAGCTGTTTAGGTTGTGAGTTATGTAGTGATTATATTCTATTTATAATTTGACCAATAATATAATTTGATATTATTTAAAAATAATATTCTACATCTAAATGGAATATAAAAATAAAATAATAAAATTTTATACATGAAGTAAATAAAATTGTCACTAACTAATAACGAGTTTAACTGAACAATTGTCAGTTTATAATTGACAAGAGTTGCTATAGTTGCTATATTAAGTTCTAATACATATAATTATACTATTCCTTAAAATTAAATATTTACATACATAAAAAGGCTTGTCAATATTGTCGAAGACATAGATTTTTTTAACCTTTTAAATTGGTTATCCATGCAAACATAGGCAAAGTGATTGCGCCTATACAGTTTTTTCTGAAGTAAAATTGTTTCATAAATAATTAAATATGACGTTAAAAAAGAAGTTTGCACCGTTTTGATTATCTTTTCTAATTTTATTTTAGGAAAAAAATAATTGTGAGCGCTTTACATTTTATGTTAATAGAAACGGTGGCGCCATCTAGCGATGTCCTGGAACATAACTGATTTTGAAAAAGTAAAATAATAGCTCTTAACCCTTCAACTTCCGCGGACGCGATATCGTTCAACCACCCATTGTTTACCAATTACTTTAAAGCCGGGATGCGAGCGGTGGGCGGTTAATCCTTTAACTGCTGACGACCTACGTGGTAGGTCAGCGACGAATGGGCCGCAGTGCACACGACTCAATCCTTGTGTCAGAATTGTATAGCATTCCATATTGTTTTGAGCTTAGCAGCTGTAAACGATCTGCCAAAAAAATATCCAAGTCTTCGATAACACGAACAATCTAAAAACCACTATAAATACTTAAAAATAAAGTCTAAAACCGCCTACCCTCATGCGGCGTGGTTCTTCAAGTCGAATATCTCCATCAGCAGCGGTTCTATGGGGTTCACGTCTAGATACACGCCGGTTATCTCCTCGGCAAACTTGCGGAGTTCCAATATCTTTTGTATTAGTTTGAGGAAGGTGGACTTCGCTTCGCAGCCGGGGTATACGCTTTCTAGGTACCGTCGGAGTAGGTAGTAATATGAGTTCTGTAAAGAAAAGACAACAATAAAGAGTCCTTCTTCATATGCCGACATTTTTTATCGAGAGGATCAGACCATCAAACTGAATAACTTTCATTATGGGACCAACATCGAAATGGCGAAAAAAATCTACAGTCCCATACATTTAGCTCGAGTAGATTTGTAGTTTAGTATGGAACATCCAATTTATCTGGTAGATCTTTATCTAAGGTTGCACAGTATGTTTTTTGACCTGAAAAGCGGTCATGGTCGTTTAATTCGTGTAATCGTTAGTGTTAATCATTTTGAAACTGAGAGTAGACCTCCCGTGCGTCAAGTCTTCTTAATTCTTCTTAATAATGAGTTGTGATTTTTTAATTTTTTTTTTCAAAATATCGCTATAACTTCCAAATAATCCGGTTTTCTTCTTTTTTCTCAATTTAGTATAATAAAACAATAAACGAGGTATTTTATACACATTACAAAAGTTCTCGAACATTTATGTTAATGACGAAATTATACATTTTATTGTTTTTCGTTTTTTATTTTTTATTTCTATATAGTCAGTTATTGGGGTTCCATTTTTACTTTTCAATATTAAGAGCCATACTATTGATGTCTAATAAAAAAATCAGATCTAAATCTCGTAGGATATAGGAGTTATTAACTAATTCTTCTAAAAGTTCTAAAATTATAAGAAAAAAACATTAGAAGTTAATAACTCCTATATCCTACCAGATTTAGATCTGATTTTTTTTTTATACATCAATAGTATGGCTCTTAATATTGAAAAGTAAAAATTGAACCCCAATAACTGAATATAAAGAAATAAAAAATAAAAAACGAGAAACTATAAAATGTATAATTTCGTCATTAACATAAATGTTCGAGAACTTTTGTAATGTGTATAAAATACCTCGTTTAACGTTTTATTATACTAAATTGAGAAAAAAGAAGAAAACCGGATTATTTGGAAGTTATAGCGATATTTTGAAAAAAAAAAAAAAAAAATTATAACTCAATATTAAGAATAATTAAGAAGACTTGACGCACGGGAGGTCTACTCTCAGTTTCAAAATGATAAACACTAACGATTACACGAATAAAACGACCATGACCGCTTTTCAGGTCAAAAAACATACTGTGGGTTGTCTGGAAGAAATCGCTTTTTAGCGATATCTTATCGCTAAACCCGACCGCCTCATTTGTACCATAATCTGTTTACTTTCCTGTGCAATGTATTTTATGTTTGGTGTAAATAAAGTAAGTAAGTATATATCATTCATTTATTTTTCTTTTTTTTTTAAATAAAGTAAGTATAAAGCCTGACCAGGAAAATAAAAAACCTGGATTAGGGGCGCTGCAATCGACTGTCACCTTTAATGTCAGTGTTCCAAGTACAAAAATTTGTTCCTATGATTTTCCGCAACATGGCGAGGTTTTTTATATTTCTGGTCAGGCTTTAAGTAAGTATATTTCATTCATTAAATTTTCTCGATTTTGAAATAATTATAGTGAAAGTTGTTCAGTTTGATGGTCTAAACCACCCCCTTAAATGTTTATTTGTATTTTTGTAGCACCTTGTAGACATACCTGTTCCAACTTGATAACATCCCGGTGTACTACTTTAGGTCTATTCGGAGTGAACAACAAGATGGCGGACATGACTAGGATGATGTGCTCGTCCGTCCGCCATCTTGGATCGAACGACCGAATGAACGACTCGTGCGTTCTGTATATATTCCCTTTAGCCAGCTTTAGCACGTCTGTTCGTATACTGCCGAATTGCTCTTGACTGTGAGGTAGCTGAAATCAATAAATTATTCACCTATTAGGTACTTGCTCATATAAAATGGCTCTCATTTCACCACAATTAGGCACATAATGACACCTGTAATCAAACTGTGACTTTCTCATTACTATTATTCACTAGTGAGTTATAGGTTTTTTTTTATTGGTTGAGTTGCTTTGTTCTTAAAAATTTTCGATACAAAAAAGATCGTGTTCAATAGTACAAAATAAACATTTCATATACTAAAGCCTGACCAGGATATAAAAAACCTGGTTTGGGGGCGCTGCAATCGACTGTCACCTTTAATGTCAGTGTTCCAAGTACAAAAATTAGTTCCAATGATTTTCCGCAACATGGCGAGGTTTTTTATATTTCTGGTCGGGCTATAAATAAAATGATTTTTTAGTATTATTTTCTTCACTAGTGTGTTGAAAAACGTCGTATGTTACACGTGTGTATTGATAATTACCGTCCTCTGCTCTCTTAAGATCTCTCAATTGCGCCTCAGCGGTAATCACCAACATTACACACTTGTACCATAATGTACTATTATTTAATTAATAAACATGCACATAATAGGTCGCTCACTCAAGGCCTCATAAAAAGGCTGAAAGTCACCCAAAGGGCAATGGAGAGCGCTATGCTTGGAGGGGTTTAGTACAGTCAGCATCAAAAGTATCTAGGCATGTTAAGTGTTCATAAATATCTGGACAACTTTACGATAGCAAACCTTATTTCAACTCACAAAGAAATCAAATTAATTTATCTGTCATGTTATTATTTGTTAAGTTAAAAAGAAATGGTATCTAGTAGGAAATAGGGTTTATTTTCGTGTAATTGTTCAGATGTTTTTGAACACCGGAGATGCTTAGATACTTTTGATGCTGACTGTACATAACACCGAAAGTCAAATAGTCCAACTAGTTTCTCTGCCAGATCGAATCAGAAATGAAGCAATTCGCAGAAGAACCAGAGTAGCTGACATAGCCCAAAGAATTGCTAAACTATATTGGCAGTGGGCGGGGCATATTAGGGCAGAACCGATGGCCGATGGGGCCTGATAGTTGTCGAGTGGCGACCGCGTACCGGAAAGCGCAGCGTGGGTAGCCCCCCCACAAGGTGGACCGACGACCTGGTGAAGGCGGCGGGAACTCGTTGGATGAGGGCAGCGCAGGACCGCGAGTTGTGGGGAAAGCTTATGTCCAGCAGTGGACGCCTATCGGCTGAGATGATGATGATGATGACATCCACATAAACTCAGGACCATAAGGGTTGAACTACACCAGGCAGCACCGCATCGCATTTTTCCGTCGCTCCATCCTTTTCTGTCACTCAGGAACGTCATTTGGTAGAGCATATAAGATAGACGGAACGCGATGGCGCGCGACAGCACGGCCGCGTGCTATGCGCGTATGCCGCGTGCTACGCGTTCTATGCTCTAGCAAATGACGTTCCTGAGTGACAGAAAAAGATGGAGCGACGGAAAAATGCGATGCGGTGCTGCCTGGTGTAGTTCAACCCTAATGTTCTATCGACGAATCTTAAATTTTGTGATAAGGGCGCCACTGAGCGTTAAACGACCTCTTACACTTAGTTGCAGAAACGCTCATTAAAAGTTAATCCTCCATTGCTGGAGCTCTTGCTGTCACTTATTGTCTTGTTGACGTAGTAAAAGCTAGCAAGAGATTTAATAGAGCATTAACTCTAATGACCGTTTCTGCAACTGAGTGTTAATGTTGCAAGTGAACAAAATTAAAAACCGACCAGAAATATAAAAAACCTCGCCATGTTGCGGAATATTATTGGAACTAATTTTTGTACTTGGAACACTGACAATAGAGGTTATAGTCGATAGCAGCGCCCCCAAACCAGGTTTTTATATTTCTGGTCAGGCTTTAGTTCCAATTATTTTCCTTTTTTAACAAGCTTTCCTATAACAATACAATGAACAAAACATACCTTCCACTGATTGGTTTGTCCATCGTAAGTCATTGCACTTCGTAAAACCATCATTTCTATACAACCGCCTTTCAGAAGAGCCACCTGGAACGTTTAAAATGATCATCATTAAAATAAAAAATGGTTTGTCTCAGACCAGGCATTTTGGTAATTCACATTCGTGTAAGTCATTACACGAATGTGAATTACCAAAATGCCTGGTCTTGACAAAGTTGAACGCAATTAATATATTTTCAACTTCAAGCCTTTATACATAGACTTAAACTCTAGCGATAGACTTGCCCTTTCATAGAAGCAACATGTTCCATTTGAATGAGGTGTACGCACCTGATTGATGTTCCCGAGTTCACTTCGTCACTATGGCAATGACAGACCGCAATGTGCCATTTTGTGTTGTTTTGTCTGACATGTTGTTTGTTTGAACGAGCTTGTCTATCGCTAGAGTAATATGTCTATGCCTTTATATCTCCGTTCCGACTGAATTTAGAGTATAGTCTATCTATAAAGTCGTGACATAAATTGAGGAACTAATCATTTTAGTATGGTGGTGTTGCCAGTTTACGCTTGATTTTGACGTTCTTACGTGGAGACAGCGCCCTCATTTTTTGTCAAGACTTTATAGACAGACTGTACTTGCCAAACACGTTTTGTTTGTAACTTTATTCTGAACTATAATATTCAAATTAAAGATTGAAAAAGTCGGGCGGCGAGCGGGATTCGAACCCACGACCTGCCTATCCGGGGCATGCTCTACTCCAACAGAGCTGTCGTCGCCCCGCAAGCCACGACGAAATTTTTAATCTATATTATCATCTTTAAGGGACGTCAGCGCCATCTACCAGAGTTATACAAACTACTGATTCGCACGTCTAATGTTGCAATTAGATTCATATAGATGTCACACCTTATTCCATTCCGTCAGCGCCATCTACCAGAGTTAATCTCCATACCTCTGGTAGATGGTTCTGACGTCCCTTAAAGACGATAATATAGATTGAAAATTTCGTCGTGGCTTGCGGGGCGACGACCGCTCTGTTGGAGTAGAGCATGCCCCGGATAGGCAGGTCGTGGGTTCGAATCCCGCTCGCCGCCCGACTTTTTCAATCTTTAATTTGATTAAACTAACATGGCATACATGTAAAATAATAAATTCGATTATAATATTCAAGTTTGATTGATGGGGCGGGGTGCTAAAAAAATAGGCGAAAAGAAAAAAGGCGTCATTTTTAGTCCTTGGCTTTTTGTAACTAAGTATAATGATAGCAATGCAATATCCTAAAAACATAGTTATTCAATAGTGCCATTTACCTGATCTTCTTCACACATGTTTTTGAAAGCGTTGATCTTTTTAGCCATTTTAATAAACCGCCTTATTGCCACAGCTGTAAGGTTGACTATCGTTATTAATCTCGGGTCATGTTTTCCGTCGCCCTGTAAAACCATAATAAGTGTTATTAGCAGATTAATTAAGTACTTAAATTAATTGAAGGCAGCTTGTGTGCTGCTTTTGGGCAAATTCAAATGCTTTGTCGGGCCACCAGGTGGGCCGTAGGGTTAGGTTTGGGCATGCCTGCTCTATAGCATGCGCCGAGAGCACTCACAGGTGCGTGGGTACAACATTTAACATATACAGGGTGTTAGAAATAGTATCATACTCTACCCATCAAACAGAACAACTTTTACTATGGGAGCAAACCTAGCATATGCTCTTGACTAGATTCCCCGAGGGGGTAGTCAGATATATCCTGAAACCTCAGAACATCCACGTTTCACCAGTAGTACCGAAATTCTGTTCAGTGTGACAGGGGGTGAGCCCACATGGAGTGTGATTTTTGAATCTCATTCGGTGAGCTCAGCAGTTGAAAATGTCAAAATTATATATGTTAAGTATATACATATATGCATCTTTCTTCTGCTGATTGGACTCTCAAAAATCATTCTCCAGGAGTGCGATTTTTGAAAGTCAAATTAGCAGTAGAAAGATGCCTATCTCCAAAATAATTTTGACATTTTCAACTGCTGAGCTCACCGAATGAGTTTAAAAAATCGCACTCCTGGGTGGGAGCAAACCTGTCAGAACAAAAAAGAAATCTTCTCTTTCATATAGTTGGTTTGACTCGTGCAGGCATTGCGTTTTAGTATGGAACAGCAGATTTTTTTTTGTGCTGACAGGTTTGCTCCCATATAGTAAAAGATGTTCAGTTTGATGGGTGGAGTATGTGGTTTAAAGGCCTCCGCATATTGCAGCGATATTATCGAGCGATATTATCGACAGCGATATCGCGACACCTTACACACTGCAGCGATTCCGCGATTCGCGTTACGCATGCGCCCCACCACTGAATTGTAGTCGAAAGAGTTGCGATAATATCGCGGCAGTGTGTAGGATCGCGCGCGTCCCCATACAAAATGTACTGGAAACAATTATCGCAAAATCGCAGCGATATTATCGCTCGATAAAATCGCTGCAATGAGCGGAGGCCTTAAAGGTTAATTATACTGTTCCTTACACCCTGTGGAGTCCCTTCATATGATGATGGTTTTTTAAGGGAACGATTATGTCAGACTATCCAACAAGACAATTTTCTCTATGGAAAAAAAGCATAAGAATAAGCATATGCTCACGACTATATTCCCCGAGGGGGTAGTCAGAGATCTTCTGAAACCTCAGAACATCCACGTTTCACCAGTAGTACCGAAACTCTGTCCAGTGTGACGGGGGGTGAGCCCGTCGCCACTTATAATGGACAGTGGGTACAATACATGCCTCGAAATTGAAACATGCAGGTTTCCTCACGATGTTTTCCTTCACCGAAAAGCCAGTATTGTTACATATCGTACATAAATTCCGAAAAACTCATTGGTACGAGTCGGCCTGGACGGGGATCGAACCATCGCCTCCTGCACGGCAGGCAAGGTTACTCGCCACTGGATCACCACGCCTTTGGAAAAAAAATCTAGTGAAAAATGACTAGACCCATAACCTATCTAGTATTGATTAATAGAGGTCTTCGACTATGGCCATATAACTATGGATAAGTTACGCGTGTAATTTTACTAACAAACTTTTCGGCATCTTTATGCGGGGGGTGAGGTAGCATGAAATCCGCAACTTTGGATTTTATTCCCCAAAACTTTAGATTGTAATTTTGATTTTTTTAAAATAAACCCGTTTGAATCTCAAGCGAGACTAGTTTGAAGTTATTGTTCCGCAATTATAGGCTGTCTCGTTTTGTGATAAGGATAAGGTATAAAATTGTATGTTCACATGGTGAATTGATCTTGTACCTTGGCAGAGGTGAATTCTAACGCAAGGCTGGTCCCTAGTTATATGGTCTAAGATAGAGGTGAGTGTCGTAATGACGTAACATACCTTGAGTCCAGTGCAAGCTGTATCGCCTATAAGTTGAGACACATCGTCGTCTATAGGATCGTGTAACGCCTTGTTTGCCACTATCAACTCGTTTAGCTTGGCCCGTTCTACCTGCAATTCAACAATTACTATCAGTACATAGGTGATCACCTCTAGCTAGGTGATCATAGGAACATGATTAAAGGCGATTCGACGTCCAAACAGTTTTTGGTGTCCCCAAATCACATATTTCCAGGTGATTTAAGGCAACTCAACTTCATAGATGTTGGAACACCCAAATCCCCTACAGAACTAGTACCACGTAATGTTTGCACTTCCGAACAAACTGCCAATTGTTTTTGGATTCATGGATTCTTTTTCTCCCCTCCGGACGGAAAGCGTAAATTTTCGTCCCGCTGCGCTAAACGAAGTTGCCGCTTTCCACCGACGTCGAGGAGAAAAATAATATACTAACTACTCGGGCAGTAAATAAGAAAGCCTTAGATCACGTTTGTTTTTCATTATTATATGAGATCTGAGGTCTTTCTTACTTTCCTGCCCTCGGTGTGTAATCTACTATATTGTACAGAAAACAACAAAATAAGGAAAAATTACACGTACGGCGTACAATTATTTAAGAACGTAAAATAAGTGTAAACATTACATGATCCAGCACATCTAGTATGATTTCTCTACATGCCCGCGACGCGCCTTTGCTGCATAGAAAATTACATCTTCCCGCGTTTTTCGGAGAGCGAAAGCCGCACTTGACGCGACATGTAGTATGGAAAAATGCCGTGTCAAATCATACTAGACGTGTAGATGATTAAAGTCGAGTCTACTTTAATCACCTGGGTGTTAGAGTATGTCCCACATCCGAGAGGCCTTTGTCCTGCAGTGGGATTCTATAGGCTATAACTTACTTACTCCATGTTAAATTTCTTTATTAAGTTACATTGCATCTTTTTGTTCTTATCGTGTGGGCAAGCCCTGGTGTCAGAGTTTTTTCAGACCGCCTTACGGCCTCTGAGGTGGTTTTTATGTAACGACTACTACCACCAGAGATAGTAGCCGGGACCAACGGCTTAACGTGCCATCAGAAGCACGAAATCATCTTTCTTTTTAGACAATCAGGTGATTCAGCAATGTCCTATCTAACTGGGGAAAAACGCACAAAGTGACATATCACTAGGTGTCCCCCGTGGGAATCGAACACTCGACCTTCGTGTCAAGAGCCCAATGCTCTTAATCATTAGACCACGGAGGCAACAATTGCATCGTAAAACCTAAATTGATTAGCATCTCCCTAACAGAAGCACTGTAAAGGAAATATGGTGGCCAGGTAATGATTACCTCATTGAGTTCCCTCGAAGAGCCCATGCAAGAGTTGACGGAGGTGTATGCTTCAAATTCCAGCTTTATTGCTTCGCACAGTATAGACTCCATCGAGTTTGGCTCTATCCTGTAAATAGAGTTCAAATTACTTAATTTGTTTCTTTAGCAACACTAAAGGATAAGGGAAAGTATTAATTTGTTTATTGTATTTTATCAAACAGAGGGACAAGAATTCTCAATAAGGTCAGTCAGGGTCAACTAAAAAACATAAGTGACCTTTTTCTTGTAAATATTTTTTTTTCTTTTATTTTTATATCTTCAATGTATAGACACACTTCTGATACAGTTTTATAAAGGCCTCCGCACATTGCAGCGATATTATCGACAGCGATATCGCGACACCTTACACACTGCAGCGATTCCGCGATTCGCGTCACGCATGCGCCCCACCACTGAATGTAGTTGAAAGAGTTGCGATAATATCGCGGCAGTGTGTGGGATCGAGCGCGTCCCCATACAAAATGTACTGAGAACAATTATCGCAAAATCGCAGCGATATTATCGCTCGATAATATCGCGGCAGTGTGTAGGATCGCGCGCGTCCTTATACAAAATGTACTGGAAACAATTATCGCAAAATCGCAGCGATATTATCGATCGATAAAATCGCTGCAATGAGCGGAGGCCTTAATAGTTTAGATAATTAAGAGTATATGATTTTTTTTTTTATTATTTAATTATAATAAGTTTCGAAATCATTGACCAGAAATACTGTCAATGTTCGAAATACATTTTTAAGTAGTCCTAAAAAAAAAATTACATTACATAGGTGTAATCATAATTTTTTTGCACATTGCATGCTTGGCGTTACATGGTTCCTATAAGATAGATGATTTAAGTGATACATAGGTAATTGCAACAACGATATTATCTTGTTGACAAGTTAGAATTCAACGATTTAGAGATCATAATTCGAGGTCAAATTAGATAAAACACTTAAGATTAAGAGGGTCAATAAGGTTTCAGTTGGAACATCTGTGATGCAGATTGCAAGCGAAAATCTATGCAATTTAACGATGAAAACATGGGTTGTGCGACTTAAACACGGATGGGTATGGTTTTTACCATGGAGTAAGAGGAGATGGCATATCGGCTTGTTTCTATAGAAAATTATGTCGCCGACAAAGAGGGTGAGGGACGGGTGAGGGGAGACAAAAAGCATTAGGGGAGCGTGTAATTTCTCTATGGTATACAACAACCGCAGTACAAACTAGTGCCCAGTTGGTGGTTTCAGTGCTAACTTTGATACACCGTCTTTACCAAGAGGAGCGTGTAATTTCTCTATGGTTTTTACACATTTTTGATTAGAGATCTGTCTTTTTAATCTGCTGACAGTTTTTAGGGTTCACAGTCAAATAAGAAAACTTATTAAACTATACCTTCATCTATTCTGTCTTATAGCCATGGTGGTCCAGTGGCGAGTAACCTTTCCTGCCGTGCAGGAGGCGATGGTTCGATCCCCGTCCAAGTCGACTCGTACCAATGAGTTTTTCGGAATTTATGTACGATTTGTAACACCACTGGCTTTTCGGTGAAGGAAAACATCGTGAGGAAACCTACATGCTTCAATTTCGAGGCATGTATTGTACCCACTGTCCATTACAAGTGGCGACGGGCTCACCCCCGTCACACTGGACAGCGTTTCGGTACTACTGGTGAAACGTGGATGTTCTGAGGTTTCAGAATATCTCTGACTACCCCCTCGGGGAATATAGTCGTGAGCATATGCATGCATGCATGCATATGCATATGCATGCATATTCTGTCTTTCCTGCCTAAATTACTACAACCTCGCACCTATTGAATCGAAAGGCACAAAGACATAATAATACCTAACTCAAAAACAGAAATGTGGTAAGAAGAAACGCTTTTTTCGACACATAGGTCATTATAGGTCTTGTAACATTGAACATATGGAGGTGCTACTTGGGAATGTTCTTCCATTGAAAAGGGAAGATCTTCCACCAGGCTTAGTGTGAAGCCTGGGGACCGGCCGTGGTCCAACAGTTCTTAGTTGGACCTTGTATATACATATATCGAATCTCTGTGATTATTTCTCTTGCGCGATTTATGTCTCGCATTCGATTGTGAACCTTATTTGTAGTAGGTTACGAGATACGTATTTACGGTGAACGTTATTTTTGTATGGAGCATATTTCTGAGAGCGAAGGTATCACCATCTGTTAGCTTCCTTGCTATAACTTGTGGGTGTTGACATTTATGGCAAGTCCCCACAAACCAAACACTCATTGAAACTAAGTCAATATTATTGGGCGTACCCCCTTTAATCTCCTAAATGTGAAAAATCTGAAACTTTTTCTCACTAAAGCTTGCATATGCTTTAATAAAAATAAATGTAAAAAAGAAATGATACTGGTGTAATATAAAAAACCCCCACCGTTCAACATCTTGTAGTATATCCCTGGCTTTGTTGACGTCCGGGTTGGCGCTGGTGGATGGTAACTCCTCGCAGACATGCTGTGGCTTGGCTTCTTGGTGTCTACTGAAATCCGTCACTGTGTCACCATTCGTCAGTATTGATCTGAAAGTTAATAATAAATAACGCTCATAATTCTCATTGTAATAATCCCAAACGTAAGATACCTACAGTACGACCAGACGAAAATAATTCCACTCAGCAATCTTTATTAGCGCAGACAGAGACTAACATTTCCAGATGGTACACGAAACCATTTGATAATACATTCAATCTTATGGCTATGCTGTTAAAGAGGGAATTGCCGTGCAGTCTAATTACCGAATGTAGATGGCATTTGTTACGGCAGGTGTCACGAGTCTCTCCACAATAACCCACATTTCCCGGCCCACTCCCATAACCAAAGTAGAACATTTGAGTTGTGCGCACTGCGGCCCATTTGTCGGTGCCTTACAACGTAGGTCGTCACAAGTTAAAGTGTTAAACGAGATAGTTTATAATTGCGGAACAGAATCTACAAACTAGTCTCGTTTGGGGTTGACACGAGACTATTTTAACAATCAAAATTAGAATCTAAAATAAAGGAATAAAATCCAAAGTTGCAGACGTCATGCCACCTCAACTCCTGCAAGAAGTGGCAGAAATTGTTATTTGAATTACATGCATAACTCATCCATAGTTATATTGTCTAAGTTTCTATACTCACCTTATAGTATTCTGTTTAGGAGAATCCGCGTACATACTATTATCCATACTATCGCACATACTATACTGGTCCATCATGCGTTGTTCGTACAACGCACGACTAATCACACTCTTCTCATCTATCGGGTACACTTTCAACGTGTACGCCTCATTATTCTGTACCGTTGTCGGTATGTACTGAGTATAAACGGGTTCGGAATGCAAGGACGAGTCTAATTCGCTTGGAGACTGAACGGTACTGTTCGGACTACACGTAGTACTTAGAACATCGTATTGGACTATAGAAGATTCTTGATACACTTCGTCGGGTTTAAAATGCTTAGTACTGGAGTCCGCATCGTCCGGTTCAGACGAGTGACGTTTCTTCGCACGGTTCTGCTCTATCTTCCGTCTCTTTTCAGCTTTATCCTCGTCTGACATTATGAATTCTTTAACCATGCCTACGGCTAAACATTTAACGAGGCGACATTTTTGACAAAATCGTCTAGTTACGACAGTAATTTCGCAGTTGTTTGTGAACGGGCATTTGAATTCTTTGATTGTGAGCGCGTTTCGGCGGAAGAAAGCCTTGCAGCTTTCGCAGGAGATCGCATTGAAGTTGTATCCGAGGGCTTTATCGCCACATACAAGGCAAATCTTTTGTAAGGAAACGGGTAGTTCTTTCTTCGCGCCGTCCGAATCGTCCACTTTTTTCTCACAATTTTCACTGTTACTATCCATTTTCACTGTTATTAGTCATCGAATTAGCACGGAATAACTACGCCTTTTTTAGTTTATTACAATGTAAATATTTTCAAGTTGTAATTTCACTGTACGTCGATGTTACATTATCTTGGAAAGTGATTAAACGTAATTTTCAA
The DNA here is from genome assembly GCA_963693445.1 of Agonopterix heracliana. Taxonomy (NCBI): domain Eukaryota; kingdom Metazoa; phylum Arthropoda; class Insecta; order Lepidoptera; family Depressariidae; genus Agonopterix; species Agonopterix heracliana. The sequence goes on from OY856328.1 coordinate 13,702,606, forward strand.
TGATAAAGATTCTTGACGGTTTTGTTGTTATGTGGATGGAAACGCGATAAAAATCTGCAATCGCGGGACAAATTGCAAAATATTGCTCGTATTTTGGAATCGGATCATCGGATGACTAATGTCAAAATTAGGGCTGCCAGTAGATTTTTAATAATGAGGAATTTTCTGACAACTACTCAAACGTAGTTCATCATACCGGCAATAGATGGCGTTGACCCGAGAGGGATATCCGAAGGGAAAATTTTAGGCTACAAAGTAAACAAAAATGCATGTACTGAGTCAGACGCATCCGTTGACGAAATATAGGGTCCATCTTAATATGCTGACTCTTTTTTAAAGGGATGATCAGACCATCAAACTGAACAAAACAACTTTCTCTTGCAGATAATAAAATACAAATAAAATAGTTAGAATTTGCGTTTTTAAGTAAGCAGCAAAATATGAGCATATATTTCGTCAACGGATGCGTCCGACTCAGTGACATGTATTTTTATTTACTTTTAGCCTAAAATTTTCGCATTCGGACCCCTCTCTGGTCAACGCCATCTATCGCCGGTATGATGAACTACGTTTGAGTAGCTGTCAGAAAACTCCTTATTACCCATAGGCCAAGTATTTCGCTTACGCTGATAGACGGAACATCAGTGTAACCGCGTATGAGACAGCGATAGTCATAAAATCCTGTACAATTTGTATGAAAATAGATGTCTGACTCCGGAGTCAGACAGCCCTCGTAGAACAAAAAAGTGGCTACGTCGATAAGGACAGCAATAAGTAGCGATCTCCTTTTTTAACTAGAGCGAATTTGCTATGTGCATCTCTTACTGAGTGATATGACAAGACATGTGCTTCGTTCTAGTTCCTTCTCTTTCTACGTTATTACCTATACAATCGCAGCCCTAAAATCATTTTTTTTTAAATGTATTTATCCTTTCGGAAAGGCAATGGGAACTAGCCTTTACAGCCGTTGTCTTTAGTAATATTTTATAATATTTTTAAAATTTTAAAACGTGACTGTGATTCACACATCCAATGCTGTCCAAAACAAATGGGAGCGCCTTTCTTTATTTCTCACTTTATAGCAGTGCCATGCTACCTTAGGTACCTATGCATATCGCGCTATCGGCGGATTTCCTCGCTACCTCGCACATCTCTGGTCGAAAAGCAGCCTGAATCTTGACCTAAGGCTACGTCTAAAGGAGCCCATTCACAGTAGTCCTACATGCAGGACTACAAGCCCATAGTATACACTATCCTGCAAGTAGGACTACCCATACCATTGACCTCTTTTTCTGGTCAATGACCCATACATAATGATCAAGGTCGTCGGACGCCTTGTAGGACTACAACACCATTCACGATCCAATATTGGTGTAGGACTGCAAGACGGACTACTGTGAATGGGCTACTTAAGGGCGTAGAAAGAGGAAAAATTCTTGGTCAATGCCAATGCTCAGCGGGGCTAGTACGCCAACCCGCGATAGCGTGATATAGCGCTATCACGCTTCCGCTCTCTTTCTATTTGCACGTGATAGAACGAGACAGAAGACTAAATTTGACAGATGGATGTGTTAATAGCCCCGCAGATCATAAGCAAAATTCTGAAAAGGCAAAGCAAGTATTGTCCATTCAGCCAGGTCTGATTCCTTCCTAGTCAGTTCTACTTAGAGTATGTTTCGATCAGGAAGGTGGCATATTATAAGCATTAGCATTATGCCCACGATTCCCCGAGGGGGTAGAAAGAGTTATTCTGAAACCTCAGAATCAGAACATACCTACACGTTTCTACCTACCGAACCTCTGGCATATAGAATATAATACAATGTTCTTGGGTGGCATAGTGATGGTTTCGATCTTACTTACATAAAAGTTACATAACCATCAACCAGGAAGATGGCATAGGTAGGTATTGTTGGTTTAATATCCTGAGCCAACATATTTGCTAGCGTCATACTAGGGTTGCGGAGAGGTATGGACACTCAAGGGACCGGGTTCGAAACTGCACGAACGACACACTTAACATGAATTTTCCAAGGTAACTAGTTATAATAACTTTGTGATGTAGGTATCAAAGTTGTTCTAACTTAAGTAATACCTACGTAATACCGACTGCTCTCAAACGGTGAAGGAAAACATCGTGAGGAAACCTGCATACGCTGAAGAAGAAATTCAGATGCGTAACTACCTTTAAGTGTAGACCACTGAAGCCCTGTGAGATGCCCACCCATACACCTTCCTCCCTGAGGGTAGACCCCTGTGCCCTGCGGTGGGAGGCATAAGGGGTGAAATTGATAATATCATTATCATTAGCATCCTTTTAAACTAAGAGTCTACTCATCAAACTGAACAACTTTTACTCTATGAGCAAACCGATCAGAGCAAAAAGAAAATGTGCAGGAGAGCGATTTTTGAAAGTCATTCGGTGAGCTCAGCAGTTGAAAATGTGAAAATTACTATGGAGATACGCATCTTTCTACTGCTGAGTTGACTTTCAAAATCATACTTCAGGAGTGCGATTTTTGAAAGTGAAATCAGCAGCAGAAAGATGCGTATCTCCGTAGTAATTTTGACATTTTCAACTGCTGAGCTCACCGAATAAGATTCAAAAATCGCACTCCTAGTTCCATACTAGACTGCAATGCCTACTAAGTATTTTCTTTTTGCTTCGATCGGTTTGCTCCCATAGTAAAAGTTGTTCAGTTTGATGGGTAGACTCTTTAGGAAGCTAATGATATCAATTTCATCCTGTATAGGCTGATGATGATGATACTAGCGTGATTTTGCTAAATATTCTCACTTAAATTGTTTCACTTAACTTAACATGGGATCAGCATATTGTCGGATATAAAAATATTAGAAGGCCACGCGGACCCATTAGGTACCTACGTACTTCCTACGTACCGATTGGTGGAAGCTAGAGTTCAACTTGCCGTATAGTTAGTACCTACATAAAGCTGTATTTTCAAGCCAATGACGTAGCATACCGAAAACACATCGCCTTATAAAGGCAGCTCTGTTTGGTACCAACTGATGTTGCTTTCCGGAAAACAGAAGCGGTTGACATGAAAATAACTGTTACCTATTACTTTACATACCTAATGATATTACCTAAACCATTACCTAATTAAGGCGCCGCACCTCGATTGCCCTCCGCTCCCCCTCGCTCGCCCTTCAATCCCCTTCACTCACCTGTGTGCGAATTTTACGAAGGCTTCTAACTAATCGTCAGTCAGTTGGTCACAGTGGGCATTAAATTCACAGTCACAGTAAAGACAACCTGTTCAAGTGGGGTTACATAGACGGGACTGATCTCCAGTGCGAATGCGGTGTTGCCCCACAGACTATGGCCCACCTCACATCCAGCCCTTACACCTACACGCGAATGGAGCTTAAGCTCAATTCAAACACAGCCGCCTCCGGAGGCGGTCCGGAGGCGGGATTTTTTGTAATGTACGACTTTATATGGACCCTGCCACACAGAAATCCGGGCCGGTAGCGGTGCGGCGCGGCGCAGTACCGGTCAGAACGCTATGACAACCAGGCGGCGGCGACGCGGGCCGGAGGCGGCGCGGTGGCGTGCCGGGGGCGTCGCGGAAGCGGCGGCGGCCGCTGTATTCCATTGTAGTCAATGCGAGGTGTCACACAGAGCGGTGGCGGCGCGTCGCGGTCCGGAGGCGGTATTTACCGCGCTGTCATTTTGTATTTTATGGATGGCCGCTTTTGATGTCACACCGGCCGCCTCCGCGCCGCTACCGCGCCGCCACCGCACCGCGCGAACCCTGTGTGGCAGGCCCCGGAACTCTTTCGCTTCCCGCAGAAACGCCACCGGCCCGCTTTCCCGCAGGACCGCCTCTGTGTGGCCTGAGCTTTATGGACGCTGCCGACAGTGCTATCCGCCGTATGGCGAAATACTGGGCTGGAAAGATTTAAAATGACTTGTCATCGACTCGTTAGAAGAAGAAGTGGGCATTAGCAATATGCTCACGACTAGTTATATAGGGTTGTGGTGGTCGCAGCGGTGTGTAGGTGTAGGTATTGGTAGGTACGAAGTTCATCAATGATACACCGTCACTTTCACTACGAGTTTATATTGGTCCACAAGCATACAATAGCAGTTACAGTAGAAGAACAGTTCACAGAAGGAGAAGAGAAGAGAAGACAAGTATTGAGAAAGCACTACGGAAGATATGAGCGTAATTATAATAAGATGCAATCGAGCATGCACTCTGCGCGTCATCAAGTAGCCGACTGGTGGGAAGGCGGCCGGTGTCCGAGCGCATAGGAAGGGGTCTATTGTTCACCAAACTAAATGAGACGTTTCTACTCTGCGATCGCCGGACGATCGCCTTCCGACCGGTCAGTGGAAATACATCGAGGTAAGTACTTATATTATTTACAATTATTATTATGTGGTGATGGATAAATGTGTATGTATCGCTATTGTATGTATGTATGTATGCTAGTATGTTTGTTTGTCTGTAAGTAGAATATCTGAATAGATGTATGAACGTGAGTCTGATTGATAGATGTATGAAAGTGGATATGATTGTTATCTAAATAGATGTATGAAAGTATGAATGAATGTGGAGTAGGATGCCCACATCACTCCCCCCCAGAGACCTGGTTAGGGGCGGTAAAAATCTGGAAACCTAACTTGCCGGCCCGAACGAGTTGTTCTGGCTTTTGGTTGGACTTCCGGTTCTTGCTCGTTCATATTTTTATTGTCACACAGTATATAGGCTGGCTTTAATCGGTCTATCGATACTGTGGTTTCTTTGTTATTTTTAAGGATTTTAAATACTTTGTCTCCACGGGATAAAACTTTATGAGGGCCGGTATAAGCGGGCTGTAGGGAGCCACGTAAAGCGTCTTCACGTAGGAAGACGTTTTCACTGTTGGCTAATTCCTTGAAAACGAAAGTTTTTTGTTTATTGTGATGAGAAGCCGGTACGGGTTTCAGCCTCTCAACAAAATGTCGCAGGCGACCAGTGAAGTCGGTGGTGTCTGTTGTACTAGGCGTGCTTGGTTCAAAAAATTCACCTGGCAGGCGCAACGGTACACCGTAGACAAGCTCAGCTGATGTTGCTTGGAGGTCTTTTTTGAAGGCGCACCGTATCCCAAGCAAAACCCAAGGCAATGATTCGGTCCAACTATTATCGGCGTGGCACATTATCGATGCTTTGAGCTGTCGATGAAAACGCTCGACTAGGCCGTTACAACTAGGATGGTATGCGGTTGTGCGCTTGTGTTGGAATCCGGCTATTTTAGATAGGTGTTTAAATAAAGCCGATTCGAATTGCCGGCCGCGGTCAGTTACGATGTCTGTGGGGCAGCCGAACCTGGATATCCAACCAGACAGCAAAGCTTGGGCTACTGTTTCCGCGGTCATGTCTGATATGGGCATAACCTCTGGCCATCGCGTAAATCGATCAACGGCCGTTAAACAGTAACGAAAGCCCTGCGATAAGGGCAGGGGGCCCACGAGGTCTATGTGAATGAATTCGAAGCGTCCGCGTGGTACACTGAAAGTACCTATCGGAGCTGATACGTGGCGGCTCACTTTAGATCGTTGGCAAAACAGACATGACTGTGCCCATCCCCTACAGTCTTTTCTGATACCCGGCCAGACGAAACGATCCGCTACAAGCTTGGCAGATACATTTGGACCGGGGTGACTTAGTGAGTGCAAACTGAGAAATACCAGTCTGCGAAACTGCTTTGTAACGAATGGCCTTGGAGTCGGTGTACTGACATCGCAGTACAAGAACGTGCGACTCCCAAGTGGTAGCCGTTTTTCGAGACGTAGTGAGGTACTCGTACTATCTTGCAAAAGTTGTTTCAGTTCAGTGTCCGTGGTTTGAGATTCAGCTAAATCTTGGTGCCTGACTGGTAGTTCTAGTTCCTCAATCCGAGATAAGGCATCGGCTACGACATTGTCCTTGCCAGAAATGTGCCTTATGTCGGTGGTGAACTGCGAGACGAAGTCGAGGTACCTGTACTGCCTAGGTGAGCAATTAGTTTTACGTTCGTGAAAAGCAAAACTAATGGGCTTATGGTCGGTAAAGATAATGAAATGCCTCGCCTCAAGCATGTGCCTAAAATGTTTCACTGCCTCGTAGATTGCGAGGAGTTCCCTGTCATAAGGCGAATAGTTTTTCTGAGAAGGGCTTAGTTTGCGTGAGAAAAACGCAAGAGGTTGCCATGCTTCTTTTATTTGTTGCTGCAACACTGCGCCTATGGCCTTATCTGAAGCATCCGTGACTAGGGCCAGTTGCGCCTCGCAGTCGGGATGTGCTAGTAAGGCAGCGTTGGATAGGCTGGTCTTACAGTTCTGGAATGCAGTGAGAGTATCGCCTGTAAGGTTCACCGGATGCGAGCCTTTCACTGCGCCAGTAAGCAACCCGTTGAGTGGTGCTTGGATCTCTGCGGCTTTGGGTATAAATCGCCGATAAAAGTTCAGCATACCCAAAAACCTTCGTAACTGACGAACGTCCTTTGGCTGAGGATAGTCACGAATGGCTTGGACTTTTGCATCAAGTGGTTTGGTGCCTTGTTCTGAAACGCTATACCCTAGAAAGGTGACTTCTGAGGCTCCAAAAATGCACTTGGATGTGTTGATGAGCATGCCGTACTGCTTCATTCTGTCAAAAATTTGACGTAGGTGGTCCTCGTGTTGAGCCTCATCCATAGAAAAGATTAAAAAATCGTCTAAGTAGCAAAAACAGAAGTCCAAACCACGGGTCATTTCGTCCACGAAGCGCTGAAAAGTTTGACCTGCGTTACGAAGTCCGAACGTCATGAACGGAAATTCGTACAGGCCAAACGGGGTGCTGATGGCGGTTTTCGGGATGTCTTCGATGCTGACAGGTATCTGATTATACGCCTTGACAAGATCCAAGGTGCTAAATACCTTGCAACCGTGTATACTCTGTGCAAAGTCGTGGATATGGCGAATCGGATACCTGTCAGGTACGGTACGGGCGTTCAATCTCCTATAATCCCCACATGGACGCCATGTGTGGTCTTTTTTCGGCGCTAAGTGGAGCGGCGATGACCACGGGCTTTCCGACGGCCTAGCTGTACCATTGGCGATCATGGCTTGGAACTCCTGTTTAGCTATCTTAAGCTTGTCTGGAGCTAAACGCCTGGGCGTGCAAGACACTGGCGGTCCTGGGGTGGTGCGGATATGGTGTACCGTGTTATGAGGTGTGTCGTCGTGTGTGCGGTGTGTTCCTGCTGGTCGTGTAATCATAGGATACAATTCTAGGATTTTACGGTAACGACTAGTTTCACCGAATTCACCGATTAACACTTTCACTGACGTAATGGTTTTCGACGACGTTGCGGGTGCCGCTGCTGCGGTCAGGGTGGTGGCGCTGTCCAGGAGTCGTTGGTTCCGACAGTCAACGATTAGTCCATAGTGGGAGAGAAAGTCCACGCCGATTATGGGCTTTGTTACGTCGGCCACGATGAAACGCCAAGAGAAGTCCCGTCGCAGGCCCAAGTTGAGGATCAGATTCGCGTAGCCGTAGGTAGCGATTGGTGTGCCATTTGCGGCGTACAATTGGTAGTTGGTCCTTTGTCGTCTTTCCGAGAGTACGGTGCGAGGGAAAACGCAAAGATCGCTCCCCGTGTCCACCAGAAATTGCATTTTTGACGTGCGGTCCGTAATAAACAGGCGACCAGGTATGCATTGACGGTCGTGAGTCGCCCTTACTGACCGCCGCTGGGGTTTTCCGGTTTGAAGTTGCAGGGTTTTACGCAGCTTTTTGCTTGGTCCCCGAATTTGTAGTGGTACCAGCATGTTGGGTACTTCTTAAAATTAGACTGCGATCTGCCATTGCGGCTATGCCGGCTATGGCTACGACCTTGGCTGTTATCCCTGGTCCTTGGTCTTGACTGCCTGCGATCTGTGGCTAGGGCTTGCACCTGCTTGGTCAGTGCACTAATTTGCTTGACCAGTTCTTCGTAGGCGGGCATAGCTTGAGCTGCTGCTACATGCGGTACAGGTGGTACGATGTCGTGGACTTTGTCCGCGAGGTCCGCTAACACTTGCAGGTCCGAGAGTGACTGGGAAGCTATAACTGTCTGTATACTACTTGGCAGACGGCTGGTCCAGATGGTTTTGAGGAAATCGTCTGGTACGTTGGGTCCGGCCAGGTGCTGCAGGTGGCGGAGGAATTGTGAAGGACGTCTGTCTCCTAACTCCTCATGCATAAGCAGTTGCTTCACGTGTTTTTCTCTGGACGCGGATAAACGCTTTATAAGTTCAGTTTTAAGCTTTTCGTATTTACCCTTAGCTGGTGGATTGACAATTATGTCTTTCACTTCTGCAGCATATTTATGGTCCAGGGTTGAGGTGACGTAATAATACTTCGTATCGTCGTCTTTTATTCCGGACAGGTTAAAATTCCCTTCTAGCTGGGCGAACCAGACGGCGGGTTCGTCGGGCCAAAACGGAGGTGGTCGGACTGCGACACGACAAACATCGGATGGTGTAAAAGTACCTGCGGTCGCCGGTGCGGTGGTGACGGGAGGTTCGTCGGACGCCATCTTAGGTTCTGTTTCTCACAAATATTTATAGGGTAGAAAATGTTTTTTAGCTCACGGTTCCAGCTTCCCAGTTTCTCGCTCTTCCCAGGTTGTTCCAGCGGGGTCACCAGTGTGGTGGTCGCAGCGGTGTGTAGGTGTAGGTATTGGTAGGTACGAAGTTCATCAATGATACACCGTCACTTTCACTACGAGTTTATATTGGTCCACAAGCATACAATAGCAGTTACAGTAGAAGAACAGTTCACAGAAGGAGAAGAGAAGAGAAGACAAGTATTGAGAAAGCACTACGGAAGATATGAGCGTAATTATAATAAGATGCAATCGAGCATGCACTCTGCGCGTCATCAAGTAGCCGACTGGTGGGAAGGCGGCCGGTGTCCGAGCGCATAGGAAGGGGTCTATTGTTCACCAAACTAAATGAGACGTTTCTACTCTGCGATCGCCGGACGATCGCCTTCCGACCGGTCAGTGGAAATACATCGAGGTAAGTACTTATATTATTTACAATTATTATTATGTGGTGATGGATAAATGTGTATGTATCGCTATTGTATGTATGTATGTATGCTAGTATGTTTGTTTGTCTGTAAGTAGAATATCTGAATAGATGTATGAACGTGAGTCTGATTGATAGATGTATGAAAGTGGATATGATTGTTATCTAAATAGATGTATGAAAGTATGAATGAATGTGGAGTAGGATGCCCACAGGGTCCTTTTTAATACGCTGACACTTTTTTAAGGGGATAATCAGATAGTCAAACTGAACAACTTTCTCTATGGCATCAACATCGAAATCGCGAAAAATTAACTGTTCCATACAAAACTGCAAACCTACTCGAGCCGTATGGGAAACCTGTTTTTTTTTCGCGATTTCGTTGTTGGGCCCATAGAGAAAGTTGTTCAGTTTGATGGTCTGATCATCGCCAGCGCCAGCATATTAAAAAGGACCCTGTATTCCCCGAGAGGGTATTCTGAATATGAACATCCACGTTTCACTATACTTAGTATCGAAACTCTGTCCAGTGTGACGGGTAGTGAGCCCGTCGCCACTTATAAGGAAATCGGAAGGCTAGTCTCTGGGCAAATAATACGATTATGTACAGTACCACAGGAATATATAATCATGTGGTACCACTGCACTGGATACCATTTCCATGGCACAGATGTTTAAACCACCATGTTGTGTGTGGTGGAACAATTATTAACATTGGCAGAGTCATCGTCACCACGATATGGAGCTCTTATTTTAATACGTTCGTAGTTAAACGACCATTAAGGGTATATTATTCGGAGCGCGCTCCATACAAACGTACTATGGTGATATTTTCAATAATAACCAATTAAAGTCAATCAAATTTTGCAGAAACAATCTAGAAACAAATTTCTATGCTTGTATAGAGTCAGATTTTCGTTAAAATGTATAGTTTTCAAGTTACAGTGCCTCAAAGATTTCCATACAAATCTTAAATTAATCCTAGCATTAAAACTGTATATTTTAACGAAAATCTGACTCTATAGAAGCATAGAGATTTGTTTCTAGATTGTTTCTGCAAAATTTGATTGACTTTAATTGGTTAGTTTTGAAAATATCACCATAGTACCTACGTTTGTATGCAGCGCGCATTTTCGCTCTCGGAATAATATTAATCTCTTAACGTGGTGGCACCGGTAATGGACAATGCACCAGTGATGAACACTTTTACCTTTATTCGCAAAAAATAAGAGTATGAATAGTATTTAAGCACCAAGCTAATTTTAGCTAATTTTATTTTATTATTCTTAGGAAGATTTACAGCATTATAACTGTAAGCTAATTATAAATCTCTAATCTCTATGAGCGTTAGTCCACCACTCGTTCCCAATGCGGATTGGTAGACTTCACATACGCATCGGAATTTCTTCTTCAGCGTATGCAGGTTTCCTCACGATGTTTTCCTTCACCGATCGAGAGCGGTATTACGTACATAAGTTAGAAAAACTCATTGGTACATGGCATGCGGATTCGAACCCGGACCTCATGATTGAGAGTCCATACCTCTCCGCAACGCGCCACCGAGCTCTCATTAAGGCGTAATAGTAGGTGGAAATACCTCGGAGGCATCTTTTATTCTTCATTTTACGACTAGATTTGTACCATTTACCGAAACTAAAGTCATACCTCAGTATTTTTGGATAGTTTATCTAGTGAAATCATAAACTGAATACACGATTGGAATTACCTCACTCAATAGAAAATCGTAAATTTTTCTAGTTTTAGTAGAACTTAAAATAGTTTCAGATTTTTTGCATTTATACTCACATATTCACCATTAGTTTAACTAGTGAAATCATAATTTTTTTTTAGAAAAAGTACTTTATGACTTTGGTTAGTTCTTTGTAATCGAAAATACGGCTCACGCACACACTTTTCGGAGCGCTGGGCAATCGCGTTTCTCATAGAAAATATTCCTCGGGACCTATGGCCCCTTAACTATTATTTAATGTATGGGCACAGAGGATTGTGTATGGGTATTGAAGAAAACTCAAGACTCGACATTTATTATTCTGGCCTCATCTTCTCTACAAAGGAACACCTTCATGACGCGGCGGTAGAGTCAAACAATTAATGACAGAAAGCTGTAATGTCTAACAAAATTAGCTGAAACCGTGCGTTGGCGCGTGCCATACAAACGTAGTCTGGTTATGTTTTCAATAAGTACTATTTATTATTATTATTATTTGTGATTGGGCTGTTGCAAGCAAGGGTCGTTTATGTAACACTGCGACCATCGCTGGTCTATTGTGTTCTCTACACACGTTATGACAAGATAATTTACCTAAAATTACAACACGGTATTAAGGCGCCCTAATATGAACCTACACCTGAAACAACCGTGAGATCGAGATTTTACTACGATAGAGACTTTAATTGGATAGTATTGAAAATATTACCAGACTTCGTTTGTATGCAGCGCGCATTTACACTCACTGAGTAAACTTCTCTTATACCTACTTCTCTGATACTCCCCGACCATCAAACTGAACAACTTTCTCTAACTATGGGACCAATATAGAAATCGCAAAAAAAAAACAGCGGTCCCATACATTCGGGTCGAGTTAGGTTGGCAGTTTTGTATGGGATAGCTGATTTTTTTTCGCGATTTCGATGTTGGTTATAGATTGCGGCAGCAATATACAATCCAAGGCGGTTCGGGGCTTCGGGCAAAGAATATACAGGGTCCTTCTTAATATGCTGATCAGACCATCAAACTGAACAACTTTCTCTATGGGACCAAAATCGAAATCGCGAAAAAAAAAATCAGCTGTCCCATACATTTTGGCTCTACTAGGTTTGCAGTTTTGTATGGAAGGAAGAGCCGGTTTTTTTTTGCGATTTCGATGTTGGTCCCATAGAGAAAGTTCTTCAGTTTGACGGTCTGATCATACCTACCTACTCTTAAAAAAGTGTCAGTCAGCATATTAAGTTGGACCCTATAATTCATACAAATTGTTAACGAATTACGTGGGAGAGGCCTATGTTCAGCAGTGGACGATTCTTCTGCTAACTGCCTCCGTGGTCTAATGGTTAGAGCATTGGGCTCTTGACACGGAGGTCGTGGGTTCGATTCCCACGGGGGGCACCTAGTGAAATGTCACTTTGTGCGTTTTTCCCCAGTTGGTTAGGACATTGCAGGCTGAGTCACCTGATTGTCTGAAAAGAAAGATGATTCCGTGCTTCGGGTGGCACGTTAAGCTGTTGGTCCCGGCTACTATCACTGGTGGTAGTTGATGATGATGATGATGTTAACGAATTAACGCAAAACTGGAAAGTACCTTGTTCGTTTAGAATCGAGAGTAGAAACGAATTATCATAGTTTCAACATACGAGTAGGATGTACCTACCTATACCTAATTTTTTTCAAAAAATTAAATAACTAATTTTTTTGTAAAATTTAAAATTTACTTACAGAACTCGATCTCGACCTACCGCACGGGCACACTCACCCTACTTACTACCAAAACAAGATTCTTAAGAGGATAGACGGTCTGAAATGCTAATTTGGAGAATAGGTCACTTTTCTATTCTATTTTTATTTAATGGCGTTTCCTTGTTAGATTTCGCCAGTGTCAAGTTATTTGAGGGAGTGTCTATCCAATCTCGAGGATTGTTTTTGAGTAAGAACAACTGAGAAGGATTTAGGAGCCTCGTGGCAGGCTGAGACGCGAACCGCGCGAACACCACGCGAGAGACAAGTGTTCGAGGCAAACCCTGCAACGTGACTCTCTAGGTCACTTTTCCGACTGTTTATAAAAATTTTATTGGTCTAGTGTCATTCATTACATTATCCAGAGAGAAAACAGGGGAATACGTTTGTATGGAAAAAACCGTACTCGTCTATCCTCTTAAATGTATCCATAGGTAAGCACGTTCGTTAGTGCTTTCATTCATTGCTGAAATGATAGCCTCTAAACTTAAAATGCGAATAAATTTAAATTTTAAGTAGTTACTAGGTACCTATCAAAATAATGAAATTATTGTTTCAAGCTAATTATTTTGTTATAAATAAATCAGTGGGGGTGTATGAGGTTTTGCGCTTATTCATTAACATGTTGTGTACTAACGTAAAGTTCGGGTGAATGACGTAAGGCAGGGGCCCCCCGGGCGGGAGGGCGCTGACGTATCTAGACGTATAGACATAAGTCGCCTGGGATGTTAGGACGTCCAATTATTAGCGTTGCCGCTTATTAGCACCAGGGGGAGCCACATTGTAAAATAAATGATGCGTTTTCCTAGACTAGTAAATCGAAAAGTCAGTAGGTAGATGACAATATTAAGAATTCAGAAAAACCTGTCACATTTACAGTAAAAAATGCTATTCAATCTATGGTTTCCGTCATTCAAATGACGTTTGATAGTGGTGGTTTTGCCAATGGAAAAATTTTCACAACCATTAAATAAGCAATAGCACCGGAAATTTTCGTTTGTTGTATTTAAAGAACCTTGACTGCACTAAAAGTAAAACAAATTGAAGTATCAAAACGTCTCTCATATTAAATAGCCCAGTCATTTTACAGAGTTTTGTTAGGAGGAGTAGGGAGTAATTATTAATTGTTTATAATTATATATAAATTTAATGACAAAAAGACTTGAAAACATAAATATTAAAAAAAATGTAACTACGCAACATAGAAAACCAAATTGTACCTCCCAGAAGGATATAAACTAAGAAATAAAATAGCGATTGAAATATAAACAAATGTATTTTTCAAAGCTTTCTAAGTAGACAAAAATTTTTACTCCGTGTTTGAAGGGTGTATAATGGGTAAAGCCTTAAAAATGTAAAAAAAAAATTAACTCTCATGTTTTTTTAGAACGAGATAAATGCTAAATATTAAATTTGGGGATGTTGATGACGTGATTTTTTTTTAAATTTTGGTATATTTCTAGGCCAAAATTGGCAAAAATACACCGAAAATTTTAAATGATACACCGAAAAAAATATCAATTCTTTATTAGTCCCGGCTCAAACCGAAAAATGACTGGGCTAAAAACCATAATAAGCTTATTAATAAATAATCAAATTGCACCCTAGAAAAAGTCCAGTCCGTGTGGTGTCGGCTAAGATTAGCACCGTCCCATTTCCTCCAACCAACAGGCCAACATATTTCAATACCCTTAAGATAATTAAACATTAAGTTTTCTTCTAGCAATTGCCCATTTGTCTGTGTTGAATTGTCGTAAAAGGCGACTAAGGGATCTACCGGAGGATGTGCAGCAGCATCCTCTGAGTACACACATTCAATCCAACTGCGATCGCAAACCCACCTGCCAAGCGTGGCGATTATGGCAAATCCCCCATTTTTGGGGAGGCCTATGTCCAGCAGTGGACGTTTACCGGCTGATATGATGATGATGATGATGACCCTAGAAAAACACGTAACACTTTCGATCTGACAGCTAAATTGGCACGATTGCCATGACTTCCAACATTTTTTTAAAATGAAAACGCGTTATTGAAAATGACGATCCTGCCGACAGGAGAATCGAATCCTAACCATCTGAATTGTGAGCCGGTTGTCTAGACCACTGGAGCAACAAGATAGTGATTGATACGAGCGCGAAATCTTTTCACTAGTATGGTGGTCATTTAGATACGAACCCAAATTCAACACATAGTGCTTCAAAACGTCACCGATAGATGTCGGAAGCTGTCTATGCAAAATCTGTGGTCCACTTAGTTTGTAACATGTATCGCTCGCTCATTTATATACAGCCGGCTACAGCGCTATCATATCAGCGGACTAGTCATTCGAATTTTTATTCTTAGCGCGACGCAATACGTCTGTTCCGAAGCCAAGTGAATTGAAATTACAATAACAAAACTCTATTTAGTTATATCTATGATAACACTTTACCGTAATGTAGAGACCGTGGTTGTGATGTGAATAATTATTGGACTTTCAACTAGAGATTATAATGCCTAATAATCTAATAGTAAGTGAAGAATTTTACCTCTTAAAGTAATGTTGGTACTTACCCAGTTGCAGAAACGCTCATTAAAATTAATCCTCCATTTAATCTCTTGCTAGCTTTTACTACGTCAACAAGACAAAAAGTGACAGCAAGAGATTTAATGGAGGTTTAACATTAATGAGCGTTTCTGCAACTGAGTGTTAATTAGTCTAAAGTCTAAAGCCGTGTCTCTTGCATACCTACACAGACAAAAAAACACGATACGAATGGGCGTGGTCATAAAAACCTTTGATAGAATAAAAACTAAAGAGATCCAGACGAGTATTTTATAATGAGAAACGCGATTGCCCAGCCCTCCGAAAAGTGTGTGCGTGTTCCGTATTTTCGATTAAAAAGAATTAAGGCTAGGTTATCCCAGTGCAAGCGTCTCTTTCTTGCAAGCATAAGTTTACAATTAGCCATCCCGCTCCAATTGAAAGCAGGATCGCAAAAAAACGTGTTTTTCGTCAATATCTTTGCTCATGGGAGTTTCTAAGCTAAAACTTCTCCTGAGTTCACTAGAAATATTTAATGTATTTAGTTAAGTACAAGAATAAAAAGTTTAACATCAGCAGTTTAATCATAGTATTGAAAAAACATGACAAAAAGGGGTAACTTTGGGATTTTTTTCTATCTAGTAAACTTAATCTAATCGTGTAATTGAGAACAGTCGCCCATCCGCCCGATCCTTAAATAAGACATAATTTAATTTCAGACTTTAAAACACTTTCGTTCTTGTTCAAAAAACGGCCTCGACCGCGACGGTATAACAGCGTCTTAACAAAAGTACTTTCATAGATTTTTTTATGATTTCACTAGATAAACTAATGGTGAATACCTATGTGAGTACAAATACCAAAAGTCTGAAACTATTTTAAGTTCTTCTAAAACGAGAAAAATGTTTAAAAATACATGAAAATACGTCATCTTTGCTTTGTGACGATTTTCTATCGAGTGAAGTAATTCCAATCGTGTATACAATTTATGATTTCACTAGATAAACTATCCAAGAATACTGAGGTATAACTTTGGTTTAGGTACTTACCTACATTTTATAAATCTAGTCGAAAAATGAAAAATAAAAGATGCCTCTAAAGGGCGTCTCACAGACACGCGCTATAATATGTTGCTGTACTCTTCTTACGCACGCAAAATTACATAAGCACGTCTCTTTCCCGAGTGCGAGTGAGAGGAAGCGATTAGCAACTTGCATGCGTTAGAAGAGTACAGCATCATATTATAGCGGCCGTGTGTTGCGCGCTTAAAGGGCGTAACAAACGGACGCTATAATATACACCGCAGTACAGCGCAGTATAGCGCTATAGCGCGCTCTAGAGTACGGTACAGCGAAGTATAGCGCTATACCGCCGAGGTTGAACTCTTCTATTACGTCCTACTTGCAGAGTTGTCAATTTCATACAAAACTTTGTCGTAGAAAACTCTTATTAATAAAAGGTAATGTTTTATATACAGGGTGTCCCAAAACTCAACGATAACCTGGTACCGGGCGAGAGGTCAAGTTATACCAGTTCTGGGAAAAATAAGAAAAAAATTCCATATCACTTTTAACAGACATTTTTTCAAAAAAGTTGAAAATCTACACCTTTGGTCCTAGTTTTAAGTATAGTGATCACAAATTTCACGATTTTGCTGTGATTTTTTTAATGACGTATTCTTGAATAACAGTGCTAACTTTTTATCCCAATCACGAATTAACGTAATAGTGCTAGAGGTACGCCAAACAATACTGCACTTTTTGTTAAAGGCAAGCCGCTTTGCACAGTGGTAGATAGGACCATTTGGAATGATTTGACCCGTAGTGATTTTTGATTCACCCCTTAGGGGGGGATTTATGGGGGGTGGGGGGTGAACTACTCCTTAAATTCTTAAAATTGCTAACCTTAACCGATATTGACAATCAGGGACTCATTTTCGCATAATTTGAGGTCGCCAAATTTGAATTTGGAGTAATTTTGATCATCCGAACTTCAATTTTGGATATTTTGGACCGTAAGCACGTTTTTTGGTACGAAATTTAAAAAATAAGAAAAAGTCATACAGTAGCCATTTAGAGTCAATTTCTGGAAAGTCAATAGCGCTAAATCGAAATAAGTCGTCAAAAATATATTTCGGAAAAAATTTGAGGGGGTATCTACAAAAAAAAATTTTTTTTTTTAAATCAGATTGCGTATTGTTTTTAGGGTTCCGAACCAAAAAGGCGCCACACAGCACCCTATTACTAAGCCTAAGTTGTCCATCCGTCCGTCTGTCCGTCCGTCCTGTCTACCTGTACTGCCTGTCCTACCTATAAAGGGCTGTATCTTTTGAACCGTAATAGCTAGATGGTTGAAATTTTCAGAGAATATGCGTTATTATGGCGAATTTGTTAAAAAATAATAAGAAAAGCAAAAAGTAAAAAATTAAGGGGTATTATAAGTTTGACGCCTGTGTCGGTCTGTCTGTCTGTCGGTCTGTCTGTCTGTGGCATCGTAGCTCCCAAACGGGTGGACCGATTTGGGTGCGTTTTTTTTTAATAGAACGCTTATTTTTGCGAGAGTGTTCTTAGCTTTGTTTCATGAAAATTTGTTCAGCAGTTTTCAAGTACCTAACTTAAAAAATTGCGACAAAAAAAAGAGGGGTGTTAAAAGTTTCTGTCTGTCTGTGGCATCGTAGCTCCCAAATGGGTGGACCGATTTCGTTGCGGGTTTTTTTAAAAGAAAGCTGATTTATGCGATAGTGTTTGTGTGACCCTTTACAGAAAACCGTATCTAAATCGGTCTAGCCGTTTATGAGATAAATGGAAACATTGGTTTTGCACAAACAAACAAACAAACGAACAAACAACCTCTCACCCTAAACACATACACGTTCTCCGTTCCGTGTCGCGGATAAAAGTGTCAGCATATTAAGAAGGACCCTATATGGTTAATATTTTCCGATATTTCGGCAGTTTAAACTGAAAATGTTTAAGGCTGCACCGAGCCTACTGTGCTGCCCCCAATCGTATATTTTTTATTTCTTAACAATTAAACCATAAGCATTAAGCATATGCTCACGACTATATTCCCCGAGGGGGTTCAGAGCTATTCTGAAACCTCAGAACATCCACGTTTCACCAGTAGTACCGAAACTCTGTCCAGTGTGACGGGGGGTGAGCCCGTCGCCACTTTTAAACCATATTTCCAAAAAACAAGAATGTCACATTGTAGTCATTGCTGAATTTCAATTTATCGGGTCACTGCGTATTTCTTTTTATAATGTTTGTAGTTATTATCTTTAAAACCACCAAAAATGGCCACTTATGGTGGTTTTAACGATAATAGCTACAAGCATAAAACATAATAATAATAGTTTCGATAAATTGAAAGCCAATCAGGACTACAGTGTGACATTCTTGTTTTTTGGAAATGTTGTTTAATATTATTGATTATAAACATGTTACAGACATGTTGTGCTATTTCGAATCAAATTAAAGATTGAAAAACCCCCCGACGTAAAGACGTAATAGATTGAAAATTTCGTTCTCTGGGTTGTGGGCTCGGTGGTGTAATTGGTTAGCACGTTTCCCCGGTTTGGAAGAGCGTGGGTTCAAGTCCCGCCCAAGACAAATTTTTCAATCTTTAATTTGATGTTGTTTAATTGTGTAGAAATAAAAAAAATACGATTGAGGGCAGCACAATAGGCTCGGTAGGCTCTTAAGAGCTTAAGTTTAGCTTAGTTTAGTTAAGTTTAGCTTACTTAAGTTTAGTTTAGCTTAATTAATAACCGCATAACTCTCAAAACTCTTTTTCTATTGAGTTGTTGTGACTAGGTTGTGACGCATTTAATTTGTTTTCAGATGACTGAAGCTATACTCTATAAGAAACGATTTTATGTGGTTCAGTTTTTAGAAAAACCTTCCAAGGATATAAGAAAATACGAATGCGTGCCAAACTTCTGGATATCGTTACGCAAACCAACAGATACCACGGTCTATGTTTAGTACCCGAAGGACGAAAAACCTTCTGAAACTATAAGACGTGTTAGAACGAGAGCTGCTTTAGATGAAACCTGGTCAATTTACACGGCAGTAGTGAAATTCGGATCAAGTGAGTTAAAATTGAGTTGTGTCGTAAAATGATATTCAGTTGCAGAACAACACAGAAATAAATAGGCAATGATGTGTTTTTTTTACACAGATAATTTCTTTGAAGCTGAAAATTGGACATGTATGACACTATTTTATGAACTTCCTGATGAAGAAGATTCAGACACAGAAGGTGAGGGTCAAAATCATACTTTTCAACAGCTGTGTCTTTTGGACACCATAGAAATATTAATTTACCTACTACCTACGTAAAACCTGGATACCTACATGCCATTGAAAAAGATAGCATTACTTATGGAGAACCTGGGACCGGCCGTAGTGCAACGGTTATTAGTCAGTCCTATACTGAGTCATCATCATCATCAGCCTATACAGGGTGTTTCATAAGTAAGAATAAATTTTTAAAACTCTTAAGGAGGTTGTTTAGACCGTCAAACTGAACAACTTTCTCTATGGGACCAACATCGAAATCGCGAAAAAAATAATTTTATATCACATACATGTTTTAGCTCTAGTCGATTTGTAGAGTATAGAACATATTTTTTTTTTTCGCGATTTCGATATTGGTCCCATAGTGAAAGTTGTTCAGTTTGATGGTCTACACCACCCCCTTAAATGTTTATTTGTAGTTTTGAAACACCTTGTATACACAAGACACAAACACACAACACCGCAGCGCCGCCGCCGGACCGCCTGCGCACTGCGGGGCACAAGCCTACTCTCTAGGAGGGTGTTTTGACGTTAGTCCAACAAGCGTGGCCAATGCGGATTGGTAGACTTCACATAT
Organism: Agonopterix heracliana; assembly: GCA_963693445.1. Lineage (NCBI taxonomy): Eukaryota > Metazoa > Arthropoda > Insecta > Lepidoptera > Depressariidae > Agonopterix > Agonopterix heracliana. Next base: position 13,722,529 of record OY856328.1, read on the forward strand.
GCATCAGAATTTCTTCTTCTGCATATGCAGGTTTCCTCACGATGTTTTCCTTCACCGTTTGAGAGCAGTTGGTAATACGTACATAAGTTAGAAACATTGGTGCGTGGCATGTTGTACGTGCGGATTCGAACCCGGACCTCATGATTGAGAGTCCATACCTCTCCGCAACGTGCCACCGCACTCTTACTCTCTACACTGAGTCTCTGTGATAATTGTTCTTGCGCGATTTGTGTCTTGCATTCGATTGTGAACCTTAGTGCAGCAGCTTACCGGTTACGGTTACCAATGTGACACCGAAAATTGTCTTATTGCGAGGGTGACTGGTGGCGCCATTTGCTGGCTTTGCAGCTATAACTTACGCTTGCAAGTCTCTCGAATGTTGTCAGTGTGACTGGTGGTGTGGTGCCATCTGTGGCAAGCTGTTACACTAGTTTATCTAATTAATGAATGGTTTTTTAAATATACAGGGTGTTAAGGTAAACAGTTGCATTACTTTAGGGGTGATTGTACTCATGATACTGATCTACTTTCCTTAAGAAACCTATAGGAAATTCGCAAAAAAAATTCTAGTTTTCATACAAACATATTATGTTCGATCAGCTGATTGCATTTAGTATGGAAAGTCTAAAAAAAATTGCGTTTTTCCTAAACGTATCGTAGGGAAAGTAAAGTTGTTCTGTATCATGGGTACAATCACCCCTTAAAGTAATGCAACTGTTAACCCTAACACCCGTTATATTTTTGTTAAATATTTTAGGTATGAAATTGCGCAGCACCCGAAAACCTCCGTCAAATTCCAAGACAGATGAACCTCAGTTGACAGCAAAGCTTTATGAAAACCCTCAGAAGCCCATGATAAAAATGTTAACAAAGCGACCAATACAGTCAAAACCGAAGAAGGATCTTAATAGAAAAAATACGAGATTAGAAGAAGCCGCCAAATCAACAAGCGCCTTTGAAAATAACACAAGCACGGCATCAGGATCGAAGGGAGAACAATCGATAACATTCCGAGACGATCAGTTAATCCAAAGTGATAATACAGAGACAACGGCTGCAGTTTTTAACAGCGGAAAGAGTATTTACCAAAGCTCTCACCCTCAACCATCAATGGCTAAGCCAGAAAGTTCAAATACACGCCAATCTACCGCATCTCAGCTTTCAGGTAAAAAACAACCTTCACCAGTTCGCCAAGACTGTGAACACGAGCCAAGTCCGCCGTTATTAGACGTGAATGAACCTTCTGGGGTTATCAACAGTGACCAAGAAATCCAGCCTGAAAGCATCACGGAACATTTATCTTCCAGTCAAATTTCTTTGCACACTTCACAGCAGCCCTGTCAGCCTGAAACCGTGCAGGAAACACAGATTTCAGTGAGCTATCTTGATAATCCACTTCAAAAGCCATGCACACCAGAAATATCTGTCACACAATCTGAGGACACCAATGGCCACAGCCAAAAAACTAACCTACACAGTAATACGACGACTGCGGAAACGATAGCATTGAAGCCTCCATCTACAACCAACCAGTTTTCTGAGTCATTTCAACATACTCAATTACCAACAGACAGTAGAAATTCATTCTTAAATTCCCTTCATCTTCAAGAAATACCTCTTAGAAGACAAACTGAATTGACTCATGTTAGTCAAATGACACACCTTCATGACATTACGAGTAATATACCATCTACTTCTCAAAAGTTACCAAAGTTTAGGAGTGGAAAACCGTCATTATCAGTTATTAAGAAGCCGGTTAGTAAAAAAAATCACCTATAAAATATCGTGAGAACTATAAAGAAAGTTAAGCCGGTTTCAACAAACGAAAGAAAACCGTCCTCAGTAGAAAGACAAGCTCCACTGAATACTCAAAACCACCTACAAGATGTGCCCCAAGTAACGGGAATTTATGCTGGAAATTTAACTGACGGAAATGGTATTGACCAAAGGTCAATCCTTCGAGGTATCGCGAATAGCTCTCAAAAAGTTTCTCGGGAACCAGAAATGCTTGTTAGAGGATCCAACGAAATGAATCGTATTGATAATCACGGAAGCTTCCACCAAAATATCGCACAGAAGACATTTTCCGCACAGAACCTTTCAAACATAGATCACCATCATCATCGCTTTTCTCAGCAATCAGATGAACGAAACAATTATCCGATTCAAGAAGACTACTTACAGCATATTTCGCGTGTACAAGATAATAATATGCTTAGAAGACCTAACAGAGCACAAATTATCAATCAAAGAGCATTTGCTGCACATGATCGGCTAAATCCAGCAACCCAGCACAGTGATACCCTTCCACGCTCTCATCAAGACCAACCGTTTTATCAATACCACGTACAACAAGAACCACTGCGCCATGAACTACTCGGGAGATCTACCGAGACTAATCATACTGATCATGGAAACCACCCTCATAATATCGGGGTAGGGGTATTTGCTGTACAAAATCCATCGAACGTATCAAACCAGTTTCATCGGGGTTTCGAACTCACACAACAAAGACGATTGCCACCGAATCATCAACGCTCACAACGGGATCCACGTCTAACGGAAACACGTGTTGACATTTCTATGAAATCCAATAGCAAAAGTCAAAGTCATGGTCTTCAAGAAGTCACGAAGCGGACTCCACCCGGTCTGACAATAGCTTCAAACTCAATGGGACAGGCACCTTTAAATGCTCATAAACACTCTTTACTAGAAGATCCGCGAACGCAAGCATTTCTAATTAGGAGAACTACCGAGCAGAACAACATAGATGTGGCGGATGTCTCTCGAAACATCACGGCGGACACATCACTCTTTGTGCACAACGGCAAGGTGCCGCCTACGTGTTCATGTCACCAATTACATGAAATACAAGGTAAACCAGTCCCTCAGAATCATGTGCACCCACGCACGCAAAAACTGCTGGTTGATCAGTCTACCGAAACGAACTACACAATGAACCGCATTTACTGCGAAGATGACATTATCAGATCACCTGCAAGCTCTCCAAGGTTAGTGGACAGTGCATGTCAGACAGACGAAACCTTAATAGAAGAGCCTCTATCGACATATTATCAAGAGGTGGTTTCAGATAGAGAAATGTCTACAGAAGATGCACCTGTTGAGATAGTGAACGATGTTAACTGCAGGGGAAAGCGTGTTTTCTGTTCCGAGTTCACGTCAAATCAAGTATTTACTATCGAAGAAGAGACTCTTTTGAACACGTACATCACGGAGTGCTCCAAAATGCACTACGGATTGACGATTGTTCTGGCCAAGAAACTGGCATATGAATTTGCAAAAGCGAATCAACTGCAGTATCCCCCTAGCTGGGATCATAGTAAAATGGCAGGAAATGAATGGTTGGACAGTTTTCGCAGACGCCACGCAAACTTAAGCCTAAGAAAACCTGAAAACACCAGCGCAGCGAGATCATACGGATTTAACAAGACGGCCGTGAATAATTTCTTCCAGAACCTAGAAAAGGTATTGATAAAATATAAATTCACTGCAGATCGAATTTACAATTTTGATAAGTTAGGAATATCTACAGTAGCTGCGAAAAACCAACAAGAAATTGGTGAACATGTTTCGGCAGAAAGAGGGGTTACATTTGGAGGAATCATTTCAGCTATTGGTAACACAGTTCCGCCATTATTTGTATTTCCCGAAGTGCATTTTAAGGATCACTTTATAACGGGTGCTCCGGAAGGCAGCCTGGGTGTTGCTACAAAGAATGGTTGGATAAATTCCAGTATATTTTTGGAGGTACTAAAACACGTCAAAAAGATAGTATCCTGCTCGAAAGATAACCCTATGTTGCTCCTGGTCGACAACCATGAAAGCCATAATATCACAATAGAAGCAGTGGATTACGCTCGTGATAACGGCATTGTTTATCTGTCGTTCCCACCCCACACAAAACACCGCCTCCAACCGTTAAACGTGGGAGTATTTGGACCTTTTAAGGCCAAACTTGATACAGTATTTAACGATTGGCATGTGAATAACCCAGGCAAAACACTCAATATATATAATATTCCGAAACTGGCGAAAATAGCATATTTTGAGTCATTCAATGGTAAAAATATTACAAATGCATTTGAAAAGACTGGAATATGGCCATTTAATAAATTTGCATTTAGTGACGACGATTTTGCACCCATGCAAAGGTACCATTCTGATTCTACAGCAACCCCAGATGTTAACGTTCAACAAATGATTCCTGAAGAAATGGATCAACAAGGCGTATCACCGAGATCACCACATGCATCATATTCTTTGCTGCCACAGCCAGTAGAACTCGCACAAGAACACCATTCAAGTCCAGAAATAATATCTGCAGAAATAGAGCTTACTCAACAAGACCAACCACAGACGTCAGCACCGTCATCATCCCCTTTTCTGTCACCTCCATGTTCATCAGCTGTAGGATTAGTAACTCCAGAAATGATTCGACCCTACCGTAAAGTAAACAGGAATGCGTCAAAAAAGTCGAAGAAAGGAAAACTGCCAGGAAAATCAAGGATATACACAGAGACTCCCGAAAAAAATAGGCTGGACGAAATAGAAAAAGGGGAAGAGATGAAAAAGCATGAGGACGAGCGAAAACAAAGGGCTACGGAGATGGAACGCGCGTTAAATCTGTTATCAGACACAGATATGATATATAAACCAAAGAGACAAAAGAAATCTACAAAGACATGTAAACGAAAAAGACGGAAGACATCTTTTTGTGATGAGTTTTGTGAGGAGAGGTTGTCTGAAGGATTAGACAATTTTGTATGTCCGAATGAAACTCCAGTTTTGTCCAAAGACATAAAAGAAGGAACTTTTGTTCTGGTTAAGTTCGAAGAGAAAAATTTCATTGAAAATTATGTTGTACAGGTGGTGACAAAATACAACCCCACTAAATACAAAGTTTCATATTTAACAAGAATTCCTCTCCCTGATAAGGGGGCACACTGGAAATTTGTTTTTCCATATGACAAATATGAAGAGATAATTAATATATCAGAGGTGGTCTGCATACTGCCACAACCTAAATCTGGTTCAACACCAAGAACAGCTAACACGTATACGTTCGGAAAATACATAGATAAGTACTATCCAGAATTCCCATATTATAGTTGGAAATAGTTTAGCAGAAAGGACTCAATCCACAAACAGGTCAAAAATGACTTGTGTCTACCAAAGATTGATACCAAAGCGGTCTTTTACGTTAGGTATTTCATTCAGCAGAAAGGATCCAAGAAAACACAAAGAGAGGCATTTTTTTGTATGCTTGGAACCAATCCACATCATCAGTCTTGTTTCTGTAGGATATTTTTATAAATATCTCACTGGATATAATAATATGAGGCCCCCCGACTGCCTGGTCTTCAAACAATCTAAAATCTAAGGGAGAAAAACCTATTTTTATGAGAAAAATGTATATTTTGTAAACAGTTTCTATTCTGGACCCTTTTTAATAATTTTAAAAATAGACCGCGTCATACGAAAACCAATTTAACAGAAAGGACTACTAGCATTTTGGCTTCTGTGGGGGTGACGGATGTTGTTGCAGTGGGATGGTGGAAAAGTGTTCTTGATTTACATATTTATTTAAGTGCACTTATTTTGAGTTACATATTTGACCTAGCGGTACGGTGGTATGGGAACGACTGGCGAATGCTCCAGTCGCTCCGTAAGACTGATACAATGTTGTATATTCAGCTAAACTATTTATAATACTAATACAATGTGTCCCCACAATTCCATAGGTGAAAAATAAACAACAGAATATTATGAACTAATATTTCCATCGATATGTAATGAAGTCGTAACTTCAGATTAACAGGGTCCCTGAAGAATATCGCTCTGAATTTTTAACCATCAAGCTCAAAAGCGACTTTATGTGGTATGAGTCCTTTCTGCTTAACTACGTCCGTAATAATTTATAGGTCTAATTTCAAATCATAAAATATACTTACTCAAATTCTATTTTTATTTTTATTTAATGGCGTTTCCTTGTTAGATTTCGCCAGTGTCAAGTGTTGAAGATATATTTATTGGATACTGTAGGGTAATAGGATATGGCGATCTCAAAGCCCCGTATTTAAACAAAAACACACACTCGAAACCGCAAGCAAGCCGAACGCGTCTACTCGGGACCCCCTTAGCCACGCGACTCCCTTACTCACATTGCTTCCCAAGGGAGGCCGTCAGGTAATGAGGAGTTTTATGGCAGCTACTCAAACGTAGTTCATCATACCGGTGATAGATGGCGTTGACCAGAGAGGGGTCCGAAGACGAAAAATTTAGGCTAAAAAGTAAACAAAAATGCATGTCACTGAGTCTGACGCATCCGTTGACGAAATATACGCTCATATTTTGCTGCTTACTTAAAAACACAAATTCTTACTATTTTATTTGTATTTTACTATCTGCAACGTCACTCGCCCCTGTCTCGTCAACGCCATCTATCAAGCCAGTAGGAACTACTTTTTCTTCTTTAATGGCTTTCTGAAAATCCCTCAATGTCAGAATCTTTAAATAGTTTACAACATACTTGCTCGTAAAGTGGCTCTTATTGCACCGCTTTTAGGTACACAATACAGCTGATAGAACACGCGTGCGAAAATGATTATATTAAGTTTATAACATTTTTCATATCAGGTTGTTTGCAACAAAATCTCGTTGGTTGAATGTCGTATAAAGTAGTTAATTGCCTCTTTAAAAAAAAAAGAGCTTAGCGCCATTCAAAAGCCTCTGCTAGAATATACAACAGTCGCCTGCGGCTCGTGTTGCAATCCCGCCTCGGCTGTAATTACCAACTTTGCTCACTTGTATCATAATGTTGATAATCATTCCCTAAATATTGAAAAAGTGGCTTCGGCCACAAATCACATCTTTTCGGAAAATGAAACAAAATCTAGTATAAAATAGACATCATCCGATTTGGTCCAAAATGTGAAAGTACGTGTCAAAAAAAGCGTTAGGTATACTGTTATACCTAGGACGTGTCCTTCTAAACATTTATTCTTATGTAAAGCAGGTACATTAATATAATTGGTTTTAGGTATTTGGGTTTGAAAATATGCTTAGTGCGCGGCAGCGGCAATAGCATCCTGAACATGATCGCGAGTAGGCTTGACTGCTCGTACATAAACTGGTGCTGCATGATGCATAGGGCTCCATGAGACATGCAGCACTGGTGAGGTTGAATCTTTTGTTGTGCTAAGTTACTAACCTTAAGTTAAGTTAAACGAGACTTGGTCACTTGTATAAATGATTAAATCGTAATAGCTAGACAGTTAACATTTTCATAGAATGTGCAATATAATGACGGATTTACTAACAAATAATAAAAATGACAAAAAGTTAAAAAATAAGGGGGGTCTTCATATAAGAAACTAGATTTAATCAACGTTTTTTCTTCTTGCTCTATCGTAAAAACGGTTATACCTACAGGCGTCAAACTTGGTGTAATTATAGAGCAAACTCTACAGTATAAAAACACATAAAAAAACTGGCCAAGTGTGAGTCGGTCTTGCGCTAAGGGTCCTGGGAAAAGCTAAAATTTTTGGTATGTAAATTTATTCTTCGGTGGTACGGAACCATCAGTGCGCGAGTCGTCCGACTTGCACTTAGCCGATTTTTAATTTTCTGCCTACCCTATCTAAAAACTCTATGGTCGCCACTCCAGCAGTTTGCATTTCCAAAGTAGGGCTCCCAAAGCCCTCCTCAAACTCCAGTTCTTCATCAGATTCTAAGTCTTACAGTAATTAATTAATGCAATACAAAAAAAAAAAAAAAAAAAAAAAACATACGGGTCGAATTGAGAACCTCCTCCTTTTGTTGAAGTCAGCAAAACATAGGGACATGGCAGAGGTGACATAGATTGTATGGTAAAAAAATATTTGCTCTAGTGTTATTATCCATTGAGAAAACGGGGGAATACGTTTGTATGGAGAAAACTGTACTCGTCTATCCTCTTAAGATTCGATGAAGATGTTTTAGTGAGTAAGTTGTAATTCTAAGTCCTTCTGTATTATGTATTATGTCCTTTTCTTTTACTGGAGGGAGAAGACCTGGTGACTTGAAGTATATTTCACACACATACCTACCAAGCACCAGTCTTCACCTTCAATCCTAAGTACTTATATAGGGTCCAACTTAATATGCTGACACTTTTTTAAGGGGATGATCAGACCATCATACTGAACAACTTTCTCTATGGGACCAACATCGAAATCGCGAAAATAAAATCTGCTGTCCCATACATTTGGCTTGCGTAGGTTTGCAGTTTTGTATGGGATAGCCGATTTTTTTTTCGCGATTTCGATGTTGGTCCCATAGAGAATGTTGTTCAGTTTGATGGTCTGATCATCCCCTTAAAAAAGTGTCAGCATATTAAGAAGGACCCTGTATAAATTGTGTGGTGTCAGAATTTTTTTTTTACCTTTTCCGTCCCTTTTGATCACCTGAGATTTGTAGGTGCCATACTAGCTACGCAGGTCCAGAGTTCGAGAGCGCATGGGCGTTAGTACACTACACGGTCGGTACATCAGTTAGAAAAATATTTTTTTAAATGGCATGCCGTCCATGCCGATTCGAACCCAGACCCTCGCGACTGAGTGTCACCTCTTCGCAACGTAACCCGTATTAAACCTCTTACACCAGTTTAAAACGAAACCACTTCCAAGTCTATAGGGTCCTTCTTAATATGCTGACACTTTTTTAAGGGGATGATCAGACCATCAAACTGAACAACTTTCTCTATGACACCAACAAAGAAATCGCGAAGAAAAAATCAGCCCCTCCATACAAAACTGCAAACCGACTCGCGCCAAATGTATGGGACAGTAGATTTTTTATCGCGATTTCGATGTTGGTGCCATAGAGAAAGTTGTTCAGTTTGATAGTCTGATCATCCCCTTAAAAAAGTGTCAGTATATTAAGTTGGACCCTGTATGTCGTAGCATATTGCTAAGACCTAGCCACACCTACTCGCGTAGCCACACCTACTCGCGTAGCCACACCTACTCGCGTAGCCACACCTACTCGCGTAGCCACACCTACGTACGAGTCCCTATTTAATTATTTTCAACACACTTGCCCATAAAATGGCTCTAATTTCATCGCAATTAGTCACAATATAATGACACCTGTAATCAAACTGTGATTTTTTCATTACTATTATATTATTCACTAGTGAGTTATAGGGTTTTCATTAACTATTATTCACAAGCAAAAATCTTGTATAAATAAACACGGACCTAAACAGACTAAAAAGATGTGAAGAATGCAAGGTAATACAATCTCGTTTGTTCTACAAGGGACCTACACTCACACAGATGCACTAGCTCTAGGCGCAGGTCCGACAACCCGTCAACTTATGTACCGCGTGACAGCACGCACACAAAAGAAATGGGTGCTTCACTCATGATTAGATGACATTACGTCTGGTTCTTCTTTTTAGTCTGTGTAAATAAATACAATGTTCTTGTTCACAAGTCAGTTAGGTATAGGCTTTTTTTAAAGGTTGAGTTGCATTGTTCTTAAAAAGTTTCGATACAAAAAAGATCGTGTTCAACGTTTTTTATCTACTAAATAAAATTATTTTTTAGTTCTAGTACGTTTTTATTATTATTTTCTTCACAAGTGTGTTGAAAAATGTCGTATGATACACGTGTGTATTGATGATTACCGTCCTCGACTCTCTCAAGTGCGCCTCAGCGGTAATTACCAACATTAGGTACACACTTGTATCATAATGTACTATGAGAATGTAATGCATGTTTTCGAACAAACTACTACTATTTTTATTTCAGTAGACATCAATAATGAGCGTTTTTCTTTTCTTTTTAACATTATCTTGTTTACCAAATCTTCACTACGTGTTTCCCGAACGCACGGCGGGAAAACCCGAAGGTTAATGTGCGTAGACTCCCACTTCCAGTCGATTACGTGTTACGATTTAGAATTAGAATTTATTTATTGAATACAATACAGCTACAATATTACCAAGAGCCGTTTAGAAAAAATAAAGCGGTCTTATCGTTAGGAAGCGATTTCAAAGTATTCGATCATCATTATCGGCCTATATAAGCTCTAACAAAATTAGCTGAAACTATTTTAAGGGGATGATCAGATCATCAAATTGAACAACTTTTTCTATGGGACCAATATCGAAATCGCGATAAGAAAAACAGCTGTTCCATACAAACCTACTCGACCTAAATGTAAGGGACCGCAGATTTTTTTTTCGCGACTTCTATAGGTATATTGGTCCCATAGAGAAAGTTGTTCAATTTGATGGTCTGGTATGTAACTAATAGGTACTATTGTTGTGTTTTGAGAGAAAATAAATGTTTTTATTATTATTATTATTATATGTCTTACGTTCCGTAATCATGGGCAATTAAGTGCCGGACCTTTGGAAGGCGTGCATGGAGCCGAAGCCAACATGTAGAGGCCCGTTCAAAAGAAAAGTTAATCTAAATGTAAGGGATACTATTATTGTTCAGTTTGATAGTCCGAACATCCCCTTAAAATAGTTTCACCTAATTTTGTTAGACCTTATATACGTCCAACTGCACAGGCCTACTCTCATGGGCATTAGTAGACCACGCGTGCCCAATGTCGACATAGGCATCGGAACCTTACCTTACGATGTTTTACTTCACCGTTTGAGAGCAGTCGGTATGAAGAATTCGAAAAACTCAGTCATGAGCACGTCAAGCTAGACACCTTGGACTTCTATTCTATTCTATTTTTAAAAAAATGGCTGCCATCTTGGGTATTTGATGATTTTGCCAATGTCTAGTTTATGTAGCAAAAGTGCTTAACGTTGTACGATAATTTATGTATTTGGTGACTTCAAGGATTGTTTTTCGAAAAAGACACTATCTTGAGCCACCACTGGAGCCCCGTTGTAAACCTGGGAGGCGGCAACCAACGATCGACGGGCGACGCGACCGCCCAATAGCAGATCCACAACGTGACTCTCCACCTTGGACTTCGTACTATATCGCACTTCGATTGTCAAGGTTGATGTGCTCTTGACTGTACATGGCATGTCGTTGGTGCAGACCTCAACATTAAGTTTCCATACCTCTACTCACCGTCGCAACCAAAGTATTAGAGTATTCGATAGATAAATACTCTGTTCCAGAAATGCTCATTAAAGTTTATCCTCCATAGCTTTTACTACGTCAACAAGGCCAAAAGTGACTGAAAGAGATTTAATGGAAGATTAACTTTCTGCAACTGGGGTGCGATTTTTGAATATCTGTGGTGAGCTTGAACGGTTTTTAAATCTCATACAAAAGCGTTCTCATGCATCTTTCTATTGCTTATTTGACTTTAAAAAATCGCACTCCTGAATTATGATTTTTGAAAGTCAAATCAGCAGTAGAAAGATGCGTATCTCCATAGTAATTTTGTCATTTTCAACTGCTGAGCTCACCGAATGAGATTCAAAAATCGCACCCCTGAGCGTAAACCTGATAAAACAAATGAGGTCAATTTATAAAAATACAATATTATAACAAATGTCGAAAAGAATCATATATTACGATAACAGTGGTAACTTTTATGAGCATTAAAATATGTACTTAGACATTTTACATAGAATGTGCCGGAAAAGATAACAGCGTCACATTGGATCCGATGCGATTATCAAATACCTACTCCCGCGGCTGTGTCCTTTTTTCGGTGTATTGGGCTGCGTTCAGAACCTTTGGGTGCGGTTGTTCTTCTCGCTCGCTCTTGTATGGCGAATGTAAATAATTTATAATAGCCGGTTTTTTTCTTTCATATTTTAGATTATAATTCTAGTTAGCATTTAGATTAAAAATCCTCCTAAAATTTTTATTAAATAATTAAGCAAAGTAAAAAAAAATCATGTAAAATTGGAAAAAAATAGTATATACAATTTTTTTATGCCATTTGTTAAATTCATTTGTATTCTTTTATATTACAAGTAAATCCAACGAAAAATCACCCCGGAACCTTCGTTTTTAAATATGTTGAAATTACGAAAAAATCAATTTTAGTACAAAATTTACACAGTGTATGTAGGGGAAAGGTGTACGAGATGATCCCTTGAGGTAAGATGATCCCTCTCAATTGCAGCGAAACTATAAACCCTATCTGGTTGTTTTGTTTGGTAAAACGTAGCCCCCGATACCCCCTCGCATCAGTGAATTCGTCATGGCGATGTGACAGACGAGTAAATTTTTATGGAAAAAAACATAAATTTTGTGACTTTGATCTAAGGTAGGGTTGATTTTAAGCTTAGGTAACTTTTGATCTAGGCAGTCAATTACAAAGATTGTTGTGTAAGTGGCTTTATATAATGCCCCTATTTAGTATTTTGAATGGTATGGCAACAACAGAAAGCATAAAAATTATGTTATCGAACAAAGACTAAAAAAGTTGAAGTTGGGGCAAGATGATCCTGTTCTCGGGTGTATGAGATTAAGTACGGTATTTTAGAAGATTATAATAATATAATCTTGCTAAAATTATACACTATACGATTGATTTTATTATAATATTGGTGTTTATTACTTATTTTGTGAGTATTAAGAAGGCTGGCTCAGCTTGAGACTAGTTCTTTGAGATAACATTTAATTCCACGAAAACATATAATTTTCCTTAAAAAGGGGCATGATCATCTTGCCCATACCCTAGGGATCATCTTGGACACCGGGGTGTCCAAGATGATCCTTTCGTAGGGTTTTAGAAAAATTTAAATATAATAATGAAAGATCACTAAATTCAACATTTTGAGTATGACAACAGGTAGACAGATAAACTTGCTATCATTAATCGCTTAAACGTCAGAGTCAAACCGAATATTTTTTAAACTACGAGCATTTTCCCTTAAGGGGATCATCTTGTACACCTTTCCCCTAAACTCATAACCTAAAACAAACAATAAAAATGAAAAAAGAAAGAAATCTGACACTATAAATAAAAAATTTACATTTTAGTACTAAAAACTAAAAATACGAAATTTAGTGGGATTCGTTAATAAAGTATCTTAATATCATTTGTATAAACGATCTAGCAAAAAAAATTGCTTATTATAAATTATTTCCTTTCTACCCGTATTTTTACTGGACTAAAAAGTTGCACTCGGAGTGCACTCTGGGCGTAGGTTCTGAACGCACCCCTGGTTTACTGGGTTTAGTTTGCTCTCTACAGTTAATTAATTAACATGCTATATACATGTTATAATCTAATCTACGGTATAAAAGTGTCGTTGTGATATAGGCCTATTGTGTAAGCTTCCGATTAACACGAATAAAAAATCTGCACTCGTAGTATGCTACACGTGATACGGCAGTATCACGTGTAGCAGCACGGTACAAATGAGGCGGTCTTATCGCTAAAAAGCTATTATAATGCGGATACACTTACATGGCTTAGTTTCATTCTTAACAGGTACAAAATAAATTAAACTCAACGTTAGTATTGTAACCTGTTTATGATTATGATTAATCAGACATCTTGTCTGGAAGAAATTGCCTTTTAGCGATAAAACCGCCTTTTTGTACCTAATTATAATTATTTACATTATCAGTACAACTGTATACTTTATTCAAATGTATGTTTTTTTTGTGTACAATAAAGTGCTTACCTATAATTGAATTGAATTGATTAAATTAGTTTAAGTGGTCCCACCCAAAACAATGAACAATAAACTCATAAATCCATATTATTAGCAGATGACACTACGCCGTGTAACGCTGGTAGCAACAATACATACGAACAAACCGTAAATAGAGTTCTAAATTATACCGATTAGTTTAATATTTTTTTTGTAGTTTATCATTAATAATAGTAGCTATTCCAGCCTAAAAATAACTGATTGTGAGATTAGCTTTATTTTCCCACACGTTCATTTCGCTGAGTAGAAAAATATCATCATCATCTCAGCCGATCGTCCGGACGTCCACTGCTGGACATACCTAGGCCTCTTCAAAGTATTGCCACAACCAAAGAAAATATATACTAACGTAAACCACAACGACCGTGCGCTGCCCTCATACCTACAACGGGTTCCCGCCGCCTTGACCTCCTGGTCAGGAGTGCGATTTTTGAATCTCATTCGGTGAGCTCAGCAGTTGAAAATGTCTAAATTACTACGGAGATACGCATCTTTCTACTGCTGATTTGCCTTTCAAAAATCATACTTCAAGAGTGCGATTTTTGAAAGTCTAATCAGCAGTAGAAAGATGCGTATCTCCATAGTAATTTTGACATTTTCAACTGCTGAATTCTTCGTATGAGATTCAAAAATCGCACTCCAGGTCGTCGGTCCACCGTGTGGGGGACCTACCCACGCTGCGCTTTTCGGTACGCGGTCTTCACTCGAGAATTCTTCAGCCCTCGGCCATCGGTTCTGCTAGCAATATGCCCCATGTTATTATGGTAAAATAAAATAGCTTAGAAAATCTAAATTGCGCGTATCAAATAACATTTACAATTTATAACATAATTACGAAGATAAAATGTATTTTGTATGAATAATTTCAAAGCTTGATATCTTCGTAATTATGTAATAAATTGTAAATATTATTTGATAGGCGCAATCTAGATTTTCTAAGCTATTTTTTCATATATAAAACATTACTTTTATTAATACCGTCTACGAGTGTTCTACGACAAAGTTTTGTATGAAATTGACAACTCTGCAACCACCTTAAGGGTATATTACCGTTGGCGCGCTCCATACAAACGTAGTCTGTTGATATTTTCAATACTATCCAATTAAAGTCAATGAAACTTTCAGAAACAATCTAGAAACTAATCTCAATGTTCTGTATCTGATTTTCGTTAAAATATACAGTTTTAATGCTAAAATTAATTTAAGATTAATATGGAAATCTTTGAGGCACTGTAACTTTAAAACTGTAGCTGTAGCTTGTTTATTGTTAATTAATATTGCTGTGCCCTTTCAGGGTTCATGTACCCGCTTTAGCTCATAAGTAACACCTATGCTGTAGGTAATTGTACATGAATGCGAATAAATAAATATGAATATGAAAACATTTTAACGAAAATCTGACTTCATACAAACATAGAGATTACTTTCTAGATTGTTTCTGAATTTCATTGACTTTAATTTGTTAGTATTGAAAATATAACCAGACTTCGTTAGCATGGAGCGTGCCAACGGTAATATACTTACCCTTTATAGCCCGATAAAATTGAAAATGTTTTTTATAAATGTTTAAAAACATACTATAACTGCAGCACATATGAGGCTTGCTGCCTATTTAACCATTCATTGCTCCAAGGTATAAACAAATACAAAAACAAATAAGGTACCAAATTAAAAATATACATACCGGTTAATTTTTTACTGTTCCAAAACTTTCAGGGGTGGTTCATACCAACAATTTACTATGGATGCAAACATGAATTCGTGAAAAAATCTACAGTTTCATACATTTGAGAAACAAAATCTTCCGGCATATTTCAAAATCATTTATTCAACTTCAACACAAATAATACAAAATATTTTTTTTAAGAAATATGCCTAATACAAGTCTAACACAAAATACATTTCTGACCATAATGTACATGCACGAATGTACCATGTACACACGGCGACACATCAAGCTCTACAGAACCGAAATAAGCTGGCCGCGCGACGTTATACGTTATTCAACCTACGTGCGGCTAGCTTATGTTGGTTTTATATAGCTTGATGTGTCGCCGTGTGTACTCACAGGTTAAGCTTGGAATGTGAGGTCACAATCAAGTTACGAACTTCAAAGTTAAATCTAGCCTAACGATTAGTTACATTTACAGCTACATGGTAAAAGTAGGAATATCCAAGTACCTACTTAATAATGTCAATTCTTTTTAGGGTTCCGAACCTCAAAGAGGAAAAACGGAACCCTTATAAGATCACTCTCGTGTCCGTCCGTCCGTCTGTCACAGCCATTTTTCTCAGGAACTATAAAAGCCAGCGACTTGAAATTCGGCATAGTGGTCAATCATGCTAACCCAAACGTAAAGCGAGACTAAAAATTTTGAAAATAATTTTTTTACTAATTTTTAAGGTCCAAAAACTGACGACTTTTAAAAAAAATGTTTTCTAGTCTAGCCGAGTTTGGTATCATTTGAAAGGGCTTTGAACGTAGATTTCGTATTAGTAGTTCGTTTTACTAAGTGATGCGTAGTTATTCATTTATAAGCCCGACTGCACGAAAAATTTTGGTTCCCCCCCCTGATCTCCGAACTTATAAAGCCAAAAAATCGGAAATAATTCTTGCATGTCGCTGAACTATTGAATTTTGTAGGAAAATTATAGCGGTGTCTGTATTGATAATAGTTTTTGAGAAAATAAAAAAAATACAGTACCAACAAACTTAGGGTTACAGTTGATGTTTTTCGTTGATGAGCATAGACACAAACTTTTTATATATCATTTTAAATAAAATCCATTAAATTAACACCAGTTTAAGTCATGAAAATGAACAAAGATAAAAACTATTCTAGTTTTTCGATGAATTACCAACTCCGTTGTGAAGTTTTGTTGTTACCACATTTTAGTAATGTTTTTTTTCTTAGAACACATTTAAATGACGGTAAATCTGTTAAATTCCACTAAATCTATTCTATAAGACCCTAAAATTCTTCCTACTTATTAATAGTACAAAATAAATAATTGTTTCGATATTTTGATGTGTGATTTGTATGGATTCATGAAAGAACGGGTGTACCTACCGGTATCGGCGAAACTTGGTAAACTGATAGTAGTACCTATCTACATCCATAGCATAAAAGGTAGGTGCTTAAGATTTCTGTGAAAAATGACTATTTCATTGGGAATAAACTATATTTAAATATTTTCGAGAAGGTAACAGTATTTTGAACATTTCCTTGAATGACAGGATGTGAGGTCCGATTCACAATGTAGGAAACTGAAAAATTATTATTTTACAGCAAACCGTATTTCATTATTGAAAAAATCCTAACATAATATAATAATTACGGAAAGTAAACAAATATTAAGCCATATCAACTGCTACGTTAATAAGATGAATTGAAATAATGATTTTCTCAAATTAAATATTTTTCATCATAATGATTAGGACAAATCGGAATAAAATCTTTGCACGTCAATCATACGTCAATAGTGAATCATGGACATGGATCAAATAGATTATACCTAAAGGCATAGAGGGAGCCATGCCTTGTCCACTTTTTTAAGTTAGTTTTTTTATGTTTTGTGTCATATGGTAGGACAAAAGGCACAAAAAGATACTACTTTACACAACTTTACATACATAGCATGTCAAAAAGTGTCAAAAAACGTGGAAAGTGCACAGCCGCATAAACAAAATATCTATTTTATAGTTCCATCTCTTTCTACTACTAAAGGTATGTCATAAGAGAAAAGAGACTAACTAGAATCTTAAATTGATGCGGACCATATGCTTTAGAATTAAGCTATCCTTCCTGTGAGACATGAATATAAACCAATGATAGACATACAACCTTCTTGATCATGAGCTTTCGCTTACGCTAGCTTAAGCACCTTATCACCATTTAAAGTTTTAGGCATGAAGATTGAATTATCAAAATTCTTGGTTTTAGGCTTTCATACCGAGAAGACAAACTGGAGTATTGTATTTCTATCCAACTCGGGTGCTAGTACTAATGTGAGAAAAAGTCATACCTAGTTCTTCTGTTCGTCAATAACCCTCCTCATTACAATACATTTTAACTTCTAGAACAGAATGGTGGCATTGTTTATAAGCACCTGGAGAGCAGACTGCCGTACAAGCGGTGAAACATGAAAATACTCATGGAGGTCGGTACTTTTCGACCATCTTTCGTAAGTTTCCATCGTTGATTTTCCAACTTAAGGTTTACTTTACTTTTCTAATCTAAAAACGAAAATAAAAATAAGTTTTTATTTAATTTTTGTTCTGACAGAAAGTGACAAACCTAAAGTTGGAAATATCGACGATGGAAACTTACGAAAAAGGTGGAACAGTACCGACCGCCATGGCCAATGTTCGTATTTCCATGCTTGTAAGGAGGATTGTATGTATCCATTGCTTTATATCAGGATGCTGGAAATAGGTATTGTCTATACCTGCAGAACAGACTACAAACTGCCTTACAAGCGGTAAAAATGTAAATTATCTATTCTTCGTTAAACCTTCTTTCGTACGTTTTCATCGTCGTTGTTGGTTGGTCCCTTTCTAATCCAACGACGAAAATAAAAATAAAAGAGTTATCATTAAATTTTCGTTCTGATAGTAAAGGGCAAACCTAAAGTTTGAAACATCGACTTACAAAAGAACGAAGAAGTAGACGTCACCGACCGCCATGGCCAATTTTCGTGTTTCCGTGCTTGTAAGGAGGTTATGGATCCATTATCATTCTAAATCATAGACGATTTTTTTTTCGCTTACGCTGATTGACTGAACCACAACGTAACCACGTATGAGACAGCGATAGTCATAAAATCTTATTCAATTTATATGAAGCTAGATGACTTCGTAGATGACTGACTCCGGAGTCAGACAGCCGTTGTAGTACAAAAAAAAGTGGTTATGTCGATAAGGACAGTATCACAGTAATAAGTAGCGATCTCCTTTTTTAACTAGAGCGAACTTGACGCGTGCATCTCTTTTTGAGTGAATATACAAGACACGTGCTTCCTTCTATACCTTCTTTTTCTACGTTCTAAATCCATGTTCTAGAATCATAGTTCAAAAACGCATAAACTTCTTGGTGAACTTAAAATACAGGGGGTAGCATTAGAGGGTGTAAGGTCTGTGGTTAGGTGAACCCACCCATTTGTTAATAAAAATACTTGGCTATTATCCATCCACTTTCTTTCACTCGCAGACGCTTGAAAAATAAATATGGTAAAGAAAATGGATGTCTGACTACCTACCTATTATCTAATTGGGATATTCAGGGATTTTCTTAGTAATCATAATTTGAATTCCAAATATTACGTAATTTTTTTGTGCAGTTGGTACTCAAACTTGTCCTATGTAAGTAAGTGTTCATGTAGCGAGCCCGTTGCCACTTCTTTGAGCATGGTCACAACACATCATGTTCTATAAACATTAAATAATATTAAACGCCTATCTGTAAGCTATCAAATTATCATCACATAATTTCTCTATTATATCGTTGCAATTTTTTTCATGTTGTGCTCGCTATAGGTACCACCTTCCGAACAACGGCGGTTTTCGTATTTCAAAGATAACATAATAATATTGTGACACTGTTCTCATCTTTTCTTACGGTAACATTAGGTTTGGAACCCTCTATGTGCGAGTACACACCTCGCTCTTGGCCAGTTATTTTAAGCTACCGCCGCTTCGGAACGTGTTGTCGCTGTAGATAAGATGCGGCCAGAAACTCTACAACATAACACTTCTTATTAAACTAAACAATTCTTAAGCTACGGTTTTTTGTAAACAGTGACTATAAAAATAGTTAAATAATTGATAATACCTAGTATAGCAGGTATGTCAAAATCAAAGTAATTGGTGGGTCAATTGTATGACGATAGTAAAATCAGTAGGCCGCAAACAACAAATTTAAATTCATTGCATCTATCGTTGAACAAGGCAATTAAAACATGGCAGGACTTATATTGCAAGGGTAATATTTTAAAGGACCCTTGTAAAAAGCGCTACACACCACATTAAAAAGTGAGCGAGCGGAGCGAGCTCGAAATTTTTCACATCATGACTCAATGCAGTGGTGGTACCTACATTATAATATGAGTACCTAAGTACCTACTTCTAAAAGTCTGTGCACTCGCGGGCAGCATCGGGAGCTGTTCTTAAAATTGGATAAGGCTGCAAAAAATTGGACTGCGGGCCACAAGTTTGACATGCCTGCTGTATAGTATGTTGAAGCTAATGACACTCGTTGTATTTTTACTCCAGTAATGTTACGGTGTCCTTTTATGGCGAAAGTAAATAATTTATAATTTTTCAAAAGCCGTTTTTTCTTTTGTGCCTACTTTAGTAATTATTATGATTTAAAATCCAACTAAACATTTTCTTAAATAATTAATCAAAGTAAAATAAAGAAAAGCAAAGTTGGAAAAAAATACATAATTTTTTATGTTACATATTAATTTGTTAAATACATTTTTGTATTCTTATAGATTAGAAGTAAATCTAAAGAAAAATCACCCCGGAGCCTTTGTTTTTAAATAAGTAGAAATTACGAAAAACTTAATTTTAGTACAAACTTTACACAGTGTAAACTCATAACATAATTAACAAACAATAAAAATTAAAAAAGAATGAAATCTGACACTATAAATAAAAAAAATTACATTTTAGTATAATAAACTAAAAATACGAAAATAATAGATCACACACCGAAAAAAGGAACAACATGTGATCTGAGCCTTTCTTATTTACAGTCCGAGGTTAGAATACTATTTTTCTCCTCGACGGAGGTGGAAAGCGACAACTTCGTTTAGCGTAGCGGGACGACAATTGATGCTTTCCGTCCGGAGGTGAGAAACAAAAAACTGCTTATTATAAATTATTCCCTTTCGACCCGTATTTTATTTTTGATAATTTAAGAGCGTTTATTAAAAGTGGGATCCTTTGAACCTATAAAAGTAGGTACCTATATAAAATAGCTTTTAGGTTTACGTTTTACTAATGATGATGACTGATTAAGTTTAAATTTTGTTGTGACGTAAAGGCTCTTAAATTATCATATATTTTATAATAAGCTTTTTAACAAAGTTCTAATAACTAAAAAAAATTCGGTGCACCATTGACACGATTATTGAAATCTTTAGCCAGCGGCGCTGCCAGGACGTTCTCTCTCTTCTTCTCCAGTTCGTCACTCTTTAGCTTCCTCTGAAGCTTCCGATTTTTCCACCGCGTTAAATGTCTGGACTGTTCCTAACAATCTTTTATATTTTTCAGCAATTTCGTGGATTGAACTTTTAAATTCCTTGAACGTGAAACGCGTATTACACAAAGTAAAGCCCATTTCTGGAAAGAGGGTAGCAAATACATTAAGCATTTGCTTCTCTGCTATAGTTAAAGGATGGACCTGGTGATTGGTTGACGGTCTATCCGCTGGATCACTTTCAGGAGAAATACTTTCTACAGTGCGGTTAACGTCGTTCACTTTCTCAACAGGTGTTTCTTCTGTAGACATTTCGTTATCTGAAACTACTTTTTGATATGTTGATAGAGGTTTTTCTAATAAGCTTTCGTGTGTCTGACACACACTGTCCACTACCCTTGCAGAGCTTGCCATAGCAGATGATCTGACGATGTTGTCGTAGGAAATGCGTTTCAAGGTGAGGATCGTTTTGGTAGACTGATCAACAAACCGTTTTTGCGTGCGTGGGTCTTGATAAACATGATTCTGATGGACTGGTGTATGTTGTATTTCATGTGATTGGTGACTTGAATACGTAGGCGGCATCTTGCCGTTGTGCATAAAGAGTGATGGTTCCGCCGTGATATTTCGAGGGACAGCCACCACATCTATGTTGTTTTGCTCGTTGGATCTCCTACTTAGACTTGCTTGCGTTCGCGGATCTTCTAGTAAATCATCTTTAGTAGCAGTCAAAGGTGCTTGTCCCTTTAAGTTTGAAGCTTTTGGCAGACCCGGTGGTGGAGTTCGCTTCTTGACTCCTTGAAGACCAGGCCTTTGACTTTTGCTATTGGTTTTCATAGAAATATCAGCACGTGTTCTGTTTAGACGTGGATCCCGTTGTGAGTATTCATGATTCGGTGGCAATTGGTTTGACACGTTCGATGAATTTTGTTCAGCTGATGGTACCCTGCTATTTCGAGAGGGAGGTCTGTGTTCAATATTATTATTATCAGTAGATCTCCTGAATAGTTCTTGGCTTAGTGGTTTTTGTTGTAAGTCGGAATCAACCACGAGATATGTATTTTCATTAGAGCGAGAGTGCAACTCACCGGGCTGGTTTGCTGGGTTTGACCGATTTTGTGCACCAAATGCTTCAATTATCGTGTCTTGTAAATGAACAGTATAATCAGTACTTTGTACTACGTTATTTGTTCGAAGTATATCTTGTTTACGCCCATTTTCCTGCAAGTTGTATTCTTGAGTCAGTAAGTCTTGTCGTGCAATTGATTGCTGGACAAAGTCATCGGACTGGTTAGTTAAGTTTGAAAGAATCTGTGCAGCAGATGTGTTGTTTGCTGTAATAATATCTTGATGTATGGTTTTGTGATCAATACTATTTACTTTCGTTTGGTCATTACCTTTTACTTCAATGTGATTTCTAGTACGCATTTCTTGTACTCGTGGGCCATCTTGTGATTGGTTTTGGGTAACCAGTGGAGCTTGTCTTTCCACTGAGTGTGTAAGTATCGGACTGGACTTTTCTGTTGAGTTTGATGTATTCTGCACAGTATTCGCTTTAATGTTTCTTATGACATTTTCGAGGTGCATTTTCTTATCAGCCAGATTTTTTGTAGCTGGTAAAGATGGTTTCCTGGTTATGTTGTTAAACAAAGGACGAGAGGAGAGTTTCACTGAGTTCGGTGAGTCATTAGAAGTAGATGGCATATTATTCGTGATATCAGTATCTTGATATGGCTGAGAGGTTGTAGTCGGTTCTGTCGTTCCTGCAGCCGTTGTATTACCGTGTAGGTGAGGTTTTTGGTCGTGGCGATTGGTTTCCTTAGATTTTCTGACAGATATTTCTTGTGTCCGTGGTACTGGAAGTAGATTTTCAGGACTTAATGCCACTGAAGTCTGTTTTTCCTGTACGTTCTCAGGCTGACAGAGCTGCTGTGAAGCTTGCGAAGGAATTTGACTGGATGTTGGTCTCTGTTCCGTCATGCTTTCAGGCTGAATTTCTTTATCACTGTTGATAACCCCTTCAGGTTCATCCACGTCTAATAACGGCATACTTCGCTCCTGTTCACAGTCTTGGAGAACTGGTGCAGGTTGTTTTTTACCTTGCTTGCATGCTTGCTTGAATGAGGTAGAATGGCTTGTTTTTTTGGAATCTAACTTAGCAACTGATTTGTTTGCTTTGGTACTTTTAGGTTTAGTGCTTTGCTTAGTGCTAGTCTTTCTGCTGCTGAAAGCCGTAGCAGTTTTCTCTGTCTGATCACTTTGGATTAACGGGTAGTTACGGAGCGTTATCGGTTCTTCTGTCTTCGAGCATCCAGGCACCGGGTTATTTACAATGGTCCATTCTTCACCTGTTTTCGGCAGTTTGTTCTGAAGTTCTTCCTTGGGTCCTGAGTATACTCGCTTAAGTGTTTTTTTCAAAATGTGCGCACGAGAGTGTTCTATAGGATTTTCTGTCAACTGAGGGTTATTTGTCTCGGAATTTGACGTTGAATTTTGGCGGGAGCCGCGCAATTTCTTATCCAACACAGGCTCTGGTTGTGTATCTGAAATAAAATGTTTAAAATAATGAACTACAAAATATAAAATTAATTCATTAATATTTGAGAAACTAATAAAACTAATGAGTAAGCGCAAAATCTCATACACACCAACTGATTTATAACAAAATTATTAGATTGAAACAATATTTTATTATTTTGATAGGTACTTAAAATTATAAGTTATTTGCATTTTAAGTTTTGAGGCAAAAATGATTTGTTATCATTTCAGCAATGATCGAAAGCTCTAACGTGCTCGTGCATCTTATCTTATTTATCTTTAATATATAGAAAAAAAAACATGATAATTAGATTCTGCTCTCGATTCTAAACAAACTACTTTCTCGTTTTGCGTTTATTCATAAACACGTTGTATAAATCGTCTGAGTAAACAATAAATGTTTAAGTGTAAGTTCTATAAAGTTATTTTATTGTTCAATGTCATTATTAAATTAAATTAAATTAAATGGATTATAATGTGGAACTGCTAACATTAGATTAAGTTTGTACTAACAAATTATGAGTCTTGTTACTTGAAATAAATATATAATTGATTCATTGATTATTATAACTTAAAAAAAATTAAAAGGATAAAATGTTATTATTACAGCTTGGTTTTGAAGATTAAACTAATGTTAGATTATTATAAACTATATTTAGATTAAGGTGGTTGGAGAGCTGTCAATTTCATACAAAACTTTGGCGTAAAACACTCGTAAATGGTGTTAATAAAAGTAATGTTTTATGAATGGAAAATTATTCATACAAAATTTCAAAGCCTTCGTAATTATATTATAAATTGTAAATATTATTTGATACGCGCAATCTAGATTATTTAAGCTATTTTTCCATAATATATAAAACCTTACTTTTATTAACACCGTTTACGAGTGTTCTACGACAAAGTTTTGTATGAAATTGACAGTTCTCCAACCACCTTAAGATTAAACTATAAGAGTAAACCTTATTGCTATATTGTTTATATCTATACTAATACATATAGGGTCCTTCTTAATGTGCTGACACTTTTTTAAGGGGATGATCAGACCATCAAATTGAACAACTTTCTCTTTTGGACCAACATTGAAATCGCGAAAAAAAAATCAGCTGTCCCATACATTTGGCTCGAGTCGGTTTGCAGTTTTGTATGGGACAGCAGATTTTTTTTTCGCGATTTTGATGTTGGTCCCATAGAGAAAGTTGTTCAGTTTGACGGTCTGATCTTCGCCTTAAAAAAGTGTCAGCATGTTAAGAAGGACCCTGTATAATAATATTATAAAGAGGAAAGATTCATTTTTATTTTGTTTGTTTGGTTGTATTGAATAGGCTCCGAAACTAGGTACTGGACCGATCTGAATAATTCTTTCACCATTAGAATGCTACATTATCAGTGATTAACATAGGCTAAAAAAACAACCAAGTGTGTCGGGAAGATTCTAAGGCGGTACGAAGTTCGCTGCGGTCTACTAGTAGGTATTACATAAATTGCGGGCTTTGGATGCGTGACGCGGTTTTATTACACCCATATTATTAGTTGTTTTCTAGACATTTCTTCACTCGAGTGGAGGAAGTTTTTGAAATAATTTGAATGGAAAAAAATTACGAATACGTCCTCAACTCGAGTGAGGAAGCCTCAAAGAAACTGAGCCTCAACTAAGCCTCAACTTGTAACACATGAAGCAATAAAATATAATATGACTATGACTAAGAATACGGGTGTGAATCTTTGTATTCTTTCTGACGAAGCATATCGCGAATATTATTTTCTGTATGAAAATGCTAACAATGAATTTGTAATTTGTAAATGAAGCTTTAATTTTCCTACACTTTGTCAAAAACTATTGTGTTAAACAAGATTGATTAGATTTAAATACAATTAACATGACAGTTGAAAAGTTATTATGACCCTCACCTGTTGTCACCATGTCAGAATCTTCTTCTTCAGTAAGAGTCTGACCTTTTCTCTTCACTCTCCGTATCCAGCGTTCTGCATCACTGGTACTATCTGCGGAAAATAATTTTATTTTCTTATATTTATTTCACGGTTTAATTACAAAATAATTGAGGGGTATAGAAGCAAAGGCGCCTCAGTCCAAGTTATTAAAATTTTGAGAAATAGTATAAAGGCATAACTCCCTTTCCGACTTTTAGTTTTGCCATACTTAATACAAAAAAGTTTATAAGTAGACTGATGCGCCTTTGCTTCTATACCCCTCAATTGGTAATTAATATATTATTTCAAGAATTTTAATTTAATTTAATTTCTTTGTTACATACATGACAATTTTATCAAAGTAACATTCAACTTAAAATGAGTCGATAAATATCAAACGCCGGTATGTCCCACATCTGGTCTATCTCTGGTATCTCTGTCCCAAGTCCCATTTAAACTCAATAAAAAAAAAAATTATTATGTTCGTAGGGACCTATTTGAATTGATACGTCCCTTCAAACTCAACAATAATTAATTTTTATTCCATTATAGGTCCATTCAAACTTATTAAAAATATTTTTATTGAGTTTAATGCGACTTCCCAGAGGTGAGACATACCGGCGTTTGATATTTATCGACTCAAATAATATGAACAGTTACAGGTTTCCTCATTAAATCTATACAGTACCAGTACAATCTTACATAAGTAAGAATAAATTTTTAAAACTCTTAAGGGGGTTGTTTAGACCGTCAAACTGAACAACTTTCTCTATGGTAAAAAAAATCTGATATCCCATACATATTTTAGCTCGAGTCGATTTGTAGAGTAGGTAGGTATAGAACATATTTTTTTTTTCGTGATTTCGATATTGGTCCCATAGTGAATGTTGTTGGTCTAAACCACCCCCTTATATGTTTATTTATTTGTATTTTTGTAACACCTTGTATGTATCTAATCAAATTAAAGATTGATAAATTATGTCTAAGGCGGGACTTAAACCCGCAATCTTCCAAATCGGGGAATTGCTTTTGCACAACATGGCTGTATGTAACATGTTTATAATCACAAATATTTATTACGTATCTATCATATTAAGTATGTAGGTATAAATAGATATAAAGTAGATAGGTACTTAAGTATTTGTATGTTGTGATGTATACAGGGTGTAAATGACAGCCTAGCAAATACTAAAACGGTGAACTCAGACCATCAAACTGAACAACTTTCACAATGGAGCCTACCTCAGGAAACACGAAAAGAAAGCTGCTGTCCCATACAAAACTGCCGTACCCACCCGACTAAAATGTACAGCTGATTTTTTTTCGTGTTTTCTGAGGTAGGCTCCATAGTGAAAGTTGTTCAGTTTGATGGTCTGAGTTCACCGTTTCAGTATTTGCTAAGCTGTCACTTACACCCTGTATTATTGGGTGTGTGTGTGTGTGTGTTTGGGAGGGGCGATATGTAGGGTCCTTCTTAATTTGCTGACACTTTTTTAAGGGGATGATCAGACCGTCAAACTGAACAACTTTCTCGATGGCATCACAAAATTGCAAACCTACTTGAGCTAAATGGGACAGCTCATTTTTTTGCGATTTCGATAAAAGTTGTTCAGTTTGATGGTCTGACGATCCCCTTAAAAAATATCTGCATATTCAGAAGGACCCTATATGAGCAGGGGCAACTTCGTCAGCAGTGTCTTTTAACGCACCTGCTTCATATTTCAGGATTGCCACGTACGACTTCCGTTTAATGTTGACATCACATGTTTCTTCGAACTCCGGGTATGCAACAACGACTTTATTATCAGTTGCCCTGCGTAATTTGACCCAATGATTTGGCACGCATAGGTAGTCCTCCATGCCCACCAACGGTTTTTCTTTAAACTGGACGACACAACGTCGTCTCCTATCATACCTATTAGCTACCGGCATCTGAAAAAAATAATTAAATCCATTCAATAATGCCAAAACAACTCAATCTAATCAAGAATAATTTCAGACACGCGTGAGTACGATTACTCCCTGGCTATTATTAGCCACAGCAATCCACAATCGGCCTTGATTGTAACAATTAATTAAAAGTCAAAGGAAACTATCTTATCTACTACGTCGAAGCGGTATCTACTTCTCACACTTGGCCATTTTTAGGGTTCCGAAGTCAACAAGGAACCCTTATAGTTTCGCCATGTCCGTCCGTCCGTACGTCCGTCCGTCCGTCCGTACGTCCGTCCGTCCGTCCGTCCATCCGTCCGTCTGTCCGCGGCTTAGCTCAGAGACGCTTAGTACTAGAAAGCTGTAATTTGACATGAGTACACATATTAATCACGCCGAGAAAGTGGTAAAATAAAATTTTGAAAAATATTTTTTTTAGGGTACCTCCCCTACCCGTGAAGTGGGGATGCAATTTTTTTTTCTCGTTCATCCCATGGTGTGGGGTATCGTTGGATAGGTATTTTAAAAATACGGTGGGTGTGGGAAAACCATTTTTCGATTTAGGGATCCGTTAGCGAAATATTAAGCTTTAAGGTGCAAATTTTTGCTAGAGTCGAGTGTCCCCCCCCCTCTGCCAGCTAAACGGTTGTTTCAGGATATGTGAAAAAATTCATGGCAGTAGTGTATATAATGAAATTAAAAGGAAAACTATCACCGCTAAGTTAGCTTTACAAGTTAACGAGTAATAGTCGACCAACTTAAAAAATGTACTTTTTAGACTTTATTAGCCGTCAAACCGTAGTATAAAACAAAAAGCCCCCTTCTAAGTTCGTATATTGTGACGGGCAACTACGGAACCCTACCCTGCGCGTGGCCCGACACGCACTTGGCCAGTTTTTTATTTTTTGTTGTTATGCTGTAGAGTTTGCTCTATAATACATTACATACATACTGGTAAAGATGGTTTCCTGGTTATGTTGTTAAACAAAGGACGAGAGGAGAGTTTCACTGAGTTCGGTGAGTCATTAGAAGTAGATGGCATATTATTCGTGATATCAGTATCTTGATATGGCTGAGAGGTTGTAGTCGGTTCTGTCGTTCCTGCAGCCGTTGTATTACCGTGTAGGTGAGGTTTTTGGTCGTGGCGATTGGTTTCCTTAGATTTTCTGACAGATATTTCTTGTGTCCTTGGTACTGGAAGTAGATTTTCAGGACTTAATGCCACTGAAGTCTGTTTTTCCTGTACGTTCTCAGGCTGACAGAGCTGCTGTGAAGCTTGCGAAGGAATTTGACTGGATGTTGGTCTCTGTTCCGTCATGCTTTCAGGCTGAATTTCTTTATCACTGTTGATAACCCCTTCAGGTTCATCCACGTCTAATACCGGCATACTTCGCTCCTGTTCACAGTCTTGGAGAACTGGTGCAGGTTGTTTTTTACCTTGCTTGCATGCTTGCTTGAATGAGGTAGAATGGCTTGTTTTTTTGGAATCTAACTTAGCAACTGATTTGTTTGCTTTGGTACTTTTAGGTTTAGTGCTTTGCTTAGTGCTAGTCTTTCTGCTGCTGAAAGCCGTAGCAGTTTTCTCTGTCTGATCACTTTGGATTAACGGGTAGTTACGGAGCGTTATCGGTTCTTCTGTCTTCGAACATCCAGGCAGCGACTTTTGAAAGTATACAAGGCCAGTACGCACCCATAGCGTTATCGCACTGTATAGTTTCAGAACAAATACTAAAATAAATTCTCAGAAAGTATACACGATTTATGCGTACTAGTCGCGTATACTTTCTAATACTGATGTGGTGATTTTATTTTAGAAAATATACATGGCCAGGACGATTTGTGCGTACTAGTCGCGTATACTTTCTAAGACTGATGTGGTGATCTTATTTTGGAAAATATACAGGGCCAGGTCGATTTGTGCGTACTAGTCGCGTATATTTTCTAATACTGAGGTGGTGATTTTAATTTTGGAAAATATACGAGGCCAGGACCAACATGTACTGTGCTGACAATGTGTATAGATTTAGGATGTAAACATATAATAAATATATTTAGGTATGCTAATTGTCATTATACGAATATGCTAGAACATATATAAGTTACAGGTATAAAGAAAAAATAATTGTTTTTGACAGAATAAAATAATTGTATTTTGGCAGCAAGGGAATCGAATTGCCTGTGTAAAAAATACAAATATTTATTTATGAAAGAACATTTTCTTTCAAAAACTTTTTTAAACTTTCGTTTGTAATCATTTTAGCTGTTTACATGAATTTTCAATACATACTGTCTAAAAATCTTCTAATACCTTTTTTTAATCAAAACAAACAAAAAACTTGTAGTGAAAAAGATGGCACGTGCCAAAAATGATGATAAAATAATTTAGAAAACAATAGAAACATTGCTGGGTCTAACGCTTGGATATTATACAACGGTTAGTCCGCAATCGTAACTAGTACGTGTTGGTATAAGTGTTGGCGTACTTTATTGGAAAATATACGCGGTAAGTGCGTAATAATCATGTATACTTTCTAAAAAAGTTAGTATTTTTTACGATTTGAAACTATACGTGAGCAGTCCCAACTAGTGCGTTCTAGCCTTGTATAATTCCAAAAGTCGCTGCGGGGTCTAACGCTTGGATATTATACACGGATAGTCCGCATTGGTAACTAGTACCGTATAATTTCCGAAATGAGTGTTGGCGTACGTTATTGGAAAATATACGCGGTAAGTGCGTGATAATCATGTATACTTTCTAAAAAAATATCATTTTTTATAATTTGAAACTATACGCGAGCAGTCCCGACCTCTGCGTTCTAGCCTTGTATACTTTCAAAAGTCGCATCCAGGCAACGGGTTATTTACAATGGTCCTTTCTTCACCTGTTTTCGGCAGTTTGTTCTGAAGTTCTTCCTTGGGTCCTGAGTATACTCGCTTAAGTGTTTTTTTCAAAATGTGCGCACGAGAGTGTTCTATAGGATTTTCTGTCAACTGAGGGTTATTTGTCTCGGAATTTGACGTTGAATTTTGGCGGGAGCTGCGCAATTTCTTATCCAACACAGGCTCTGGTTGTGTATCTGAAATAAAATGTTTAAAATAATGAACTACAAAATATAAAATTAATTCATTAATATTTGAGAAACTAATAAAACTAATGAGTAAGCGCAAAATCTCATACACACCAACTGATTTATAACAAAATTATTAGATTGAAACAATATTTTATTATTTTGATAGGTACTTAAAATTATAAGTTATTTGCATTTTAAGTTTTGAGGCAAAAATGATTTGTTATCATTTCAGCAATGATCGAAAGCTCTAACGTGCTCGTGCATCTTATCTTATTTATCTTTAATATATAGAAAAAAAAAACATGATAATTAGATTCTGCTCTCGATTCTAAACAAACTACTTTCTCGTTTTGCGTTTATTCATAAACACGTTGTATAAATCGTCTGAGTAAACAATAAATGTTTAAGTGTAAGTTCTATAAAGTTATTTTATTGTTCAATGTCATTATTAAATTAAATTAAATGGATTATAATGTGGAACTGCTAACATTAGATTAAGTTTGTACTAACGTGAGAAAGTTGTTCAGTTTGACGGTCTGATCTTCGCCTTAAAAAAGTGTCAGCATGTTAAGAAGGACCCTGTATAATAATATTATAAAGAGGAAAGATTCATTTTTATTTTGTTTGTTTGGTTGTATTGAATAGGCTCCGAAACTAGGTACTGGACCGATCTGAATAATTCTTTCACCATTAGAATGCTACATTATCAGTGATTAACATAGGCTAAAAAAACAACCAAGTGTGTCGGGAAGATTCTAAGGCGGTACGAAGTTCGCTGCGGTCTACTAGTAGGTATTACATAAATTGCGGGCTTTGGATGCGTGACGCGGTTTTATTACACCCATATTATTAGTTGTTTTCTAGACATTTCTTCACTCGAGTGGAGGAAGTTTTTGAAATAATTTGAATGGAAAAAAATTACAAATACGTCCTCAACTCGAGTGAGGAAGCCTCAAAGAAACTGAGCCTCAACTAAGCCTCAACTTGTAACACATGAAGCAATAAAATATAATATGACTATGACTAAGAATACGGGTGCGAATCTTTGTATTCTTTCTGACGAAGCATATCGCGAATATTATTTTCTGTATGAAAATGCTAACAATGAATTTGTAATTTGTAAATGAAGCTTTAATTTTCCTACACTTTGTCAAAAACTATTGTGTTAAACAAGATTGATTAGATTTAAATACAATTAACATGACAGTTGAAAAGTTATTATGACCCTCACCTGTTGTCACCATGTCAGAATCTTCTTCTTCAGTAAGAGTCTGATCTTTTCTCTTCACTCTCCGTATCCAGCGTTCTGCATCACTGGCACTATCTGCGGAAAATAATTTTATTTTCTTATATTTATTTCACGGTTTAATTAGAAAATAATTGAGGGGTATAGAAGCAAAGGCGCCTCAATCCAAGTTATTAAAATTTTGAGAAATAGTATAAAGGCATAACTCCCTTTCCGACTTTTAGTTTTGCCATACTTAATACAAAAAAGTTTATAAGTAGACTGAGGCGCCTTTGCTTCTATACCCCTCAATTGGTAATTAATATATTATTTCAAGAATTTTAATTTAATTTAATTTCTTTGTTACATACATGACAATTTTATCAAAGTAACATTCAACTTAAAATGAGTCGATAAATATCAAACGCCGGTATGTCCCACATCTGGTCTATCTCTGGTATCTCTGTCCCAAGTCCCATTTAAACTCAATAAAAAATTTTTTTATTATGTTCGTAGGGACCTATTTGAATTGATACGTCCCTTCAAACTCAACAATAATTAATTTTTATTCCATTATAGGTCCATTCAAACTTATTAAAAATATTTTTATTGAGTTTAATGGGACTTCCCAGAGGTGAGACATACCGGCGTTTGATATTTATCGACTCAAATAATATGAACAGTTACAGGTTTCCTCATTAAATCTATACAGTACCAGTACAATCTTACATAAGTAAGAATAAATTTTTAAAACTCTTAAGGGGGTTGTTTAGACCGTCAAACTGAACAACTTTCTCTATGGTAAAAAAAATCTGATATCCCATAACATATTTTAGCTCGAGTCGATTTGTAGAGTAGGTAGGTATAGAACATATTTTTTTTTCGTGATTTCGATATTGGTCCCATAGTGAATGTTGTTGGTCTAAACCACCCCCTTAAATGTTTATTTATTTGTATTTTTGTAACACCTTGAATGTATCTAATCAAATTAAAGATTGAAAAATTATGTCTAAGGCGGGACTTAAACCCGCAATCTTCCAAATCGGAGAATTGCTTTTGCACAACATGGCTGTATGTAACATGTTTATAATCACAAATATTTATTACGTATCTATCATATTAAGTATGTAGGTATAAATAGATATAAAGTAGATAGGTACTTAAGTATTTGTATGTTGTGATGTATACAGGGTGTAAATGACAGCCTAGCAAATACTAAAACGGTGAACTCAGACCATCAAACTGAACAACTTTCACAATGGAGCCTACCTCAGGAAACACGAAAAGAAATCTGCTGTCCCATACAAAGCTGCCGTACCCATCCGACTAAAATGTACAGCTGATTTTTTTTCGTGTTTTCTGAGGTAGGCTCCATAGTGAAAGTTGTTCAGTTTGATGGTCTGAGTTCACCGTTTCAGTATTTGCTAGGCTGTCACTTACACCCTGTATTATTGGGTGTGTGTGTGTGTGTGTTTGGGAGGGGCGATATGTA
Organism: Agonopterix heracliana; assembly: GCA_963693445.1. Lineage (NCBI taxonomy): Eukaryota > Metazoa > Arthropoda > Insecta > Lepidoptera > Depressariidae > Agonopterix > Agonopterix heracliana. The sequence continues at coordinate 13,755,587 of OY856328.1, forward strand.
GGGTCCTTCTTAATTTGCTGACACTTTTTTAAGGGGATGATCAGACCGTCAAACTGAACAACTTTCTCGATGGCATCACAAAATTGAAAACCTACTTGAGCTAAATGGGACAGCTCATTTTTTTGCGATTTCGATAAAAGTTGTTCAGTTTGGTGGTCTGACGATCCCCTTAAAAAATATCTGCGTATTCAGAAGGACCCTATATGAGCGGGGCAACTTCGTCAGCAGTGTCTTTTAACGCACCTGCTTCATATTTCAGGATTGCCACGTACGACTTCCATTTAATGTTGTCATCACATTTTTCTTCGAACTCCGGGAATGCAACAACGACTTTATTATCAGTTGCACTGCGTAATATGACCCGATTATTTGGCACGCATAGGTAGTCATCCATACCCACCAACGGTTTTACTACACAAAGTCGTCTCCAATCATACCTATTAGCTACCGGCATCTGAAAAAAATAATTATATCCATTCAATAATGCCAAAACAACTCAATCTAATCAAGAATAATTTCAGACACGCGTGAGTACGATTACTCCCTGGCTATTATTAGCCACAGCAATCCACAATCGGCCTTGATTGTAACAATTCATTAAAAGTCAAAGGAAACTATCTTATCTACTACGTCGAAGCGGTATCTACTTCTCACACTTGGCCATTTTTAGGGTTCCGAAGTCAACAAGGAACCCTTATAGTTTCGCCATGTCCGTCCGTCCGTCCGTCCGTCCGCGGCTTAGCTCAGAGACGCTTAGTACTAGAAAGCTGTAATTTGACATGAGTACACATATTAATCACGCCGAGAAAGTGGTAAAATAAAATTTTGAAAAATATTTTTTTTAGGGTACCTCCCCTACCCGTGAAGTGGGGATGCAATTTTTTTTTCTCGTTCATCCCATGGTGTGGGGTATCGTTGGATAGGTATTTTAAAAATACGGTGGGTGTGGGAAAACCATTTTTCGATTTAGGGATCCGTTAGCGAAATATTAAGCTATAAGGAGTAAATTGGCAGCCGACCGCATGCAGCAGCAGCATACGACGTGTCGGATCCGACACGTCGGAGCGACGCGTCGCTCCGACACGTCGGAGGGGTATGAATTCGAACCCGACCGCACGCAGCAGCAGCATACAGCAGCTGCAAACAGTGTTGCCGACTTATGGTATTTTTTGGGGTAAAGTGACACATTAAATTACGACCGTGCTCCCCTTTGGGATACTCAGAATCCTTGTTACAAACATCAGTGATCTTAGTAGTCTGGTTCCTTTTCACCTTTTTAGGGTTCTGTGCCCAAAGAGTGAAAACGGAAACTTTGTCCGTCCGTCCTACCTATTTAGGGCTGTAACTTTTGAACCGTAATAGCTAGAAATAATAAAAATTACAAAATGTATCAAATTAAGGGGGATCCTCATACAAAAAACAATTTTTTTTTAAAGATTTTAGGGTCTTAGTTACTTTACTTCTAAAAAGCTGGAGTAAAAAAATCTTAAAATGTTATAAGTAGTAGATTACATACCGAAGGCAGAAAAGATATTTATTAAGAAAATAGCTGTTTATAAGATCTTCGATCAATTTAATTCATTGAAAATAGGATAAACTTTGTTTGTATGCAGCGCGCTCGTGCGCGCTGGCAGGAATATCATTTTAAACTCAAAAATAGCTGTTTATAAGATCTTCGATCAATTTAATTCATTGAAATTAGGATGAAACTTCGTTTGTATACATCGCGCTCGTGCGCGCTGGCAGGAATATCATCTTAAACTCAAAAATAGCTGTTTATAAGATCTTCGATCAATTTATTGCGAAACTATCGTGTTTATAAAGGGTCAAACTTAATATGCTGAAACTTTTTAAGGGGATGATCAGACCATCAAACTGAACAATTTTCTCTATGGGACCAACATAGAAATCGCGAAAAAAAAATCTGCTGTCCCATACATTTGGCTCGAGTAGGTTAGCACTTTTGTATGGGACAGCTGTTTTTTTTTTTCGTGATTTCAATGTTAGTGTTTAGAGAAAGTTGTTCAGTTTGATGGTCTGATCATTCCCTTAAAAAAGTGTTAGCATATTAAGAAGGACCCTATATAATATTTGAACACTGTTTCACCCAATACCGAACGCCCGTATGATGTACCGTTATCGTTGGAATTTAACGGAAAATGTGGTTGAAAATGAAGATTTCATTAAATTAAATATTATAGTGGAATTTGTATGAATTATCGTGCTTTATCCGACTTTTATTTTCTATCGCATGCCACAAAATAAATTCGTGAATTTAGGATAATTATCGCATGCCTGGCAGCACTCGACGACACTACTGGTGTGCGGTCGAGGCTCGACCGCATACAGCATGTCGCATGCTTCGTGTCGGATGCTTCGCAGGGTATTTCATAGAACTACATACAAACCAGTAGTGTCGGAGCGACACGTCGTATGCTGCTGCTGTATGCGGTCGGCTGTTAACCGGCACCTTTAAGGTACAAATTTTTGCTAGAGTCGAGTGTCCCCCCCCTCTGCCAGCTAAACGGTTGTTTCAGGATATGTGAAAAAATTAATGGCAGTAGTGTAGGTATATAATGAAATTAAAAGGAAAACTATCACCGCTAAGTTAGCTTTACAAGTTAACGAGTAATAGTCGACCAACTTAAAAAATGTACTTTTTAGACTTTATTAGCCGTCAAACCGTAGTATAAAACAAAAAGCCCCCTTCTAAGTTCGTATATTGTGACGGGCAACTACGGAACCCTACCCTGCGCGTGGCCCGACACGCACTTGGCCAGTTTTTTATTTTTTGTTGTTATACTGTAGAGTTTGCTCTATAATAACACCAAGTTTGATGCTTGTTACGAAAACAGAGAACGCACTGTTGGCAATAGCTGTCAACGCTAATACAGTGCTCATTGTTCCCGAATTCCTGAAGCCGACGCCGGAAACGCTGAAGTACCTAGCACCGTGAGAACGCCAAGCAGCGAGTCCTCGAAGCTCCGTGGCCTCCGCACTTCGATTCTAACATCGATCGGGTCACCATCTTAGTTTTAGTTTAGAAGTTTAAATGAACTTTAAATTTTGATATTAAAATTAGTTCTTTAAAAATTCGTTTCTCTGAGTCCTCCGGCTGCGGCATACGTAATTGGCGCAGTCAGATAGGGTCCCGGGTTAGTTCGCGAAGAGACTTTCTAACATCGAAATATCGCCGTGTCTAACTGACTATCAAGTCTTCACCGGGTATCCTGCAACTTCGAAGCCAGCGCCGGAGTATCCAGACATCGATAGCTTCTCAGAGAGAACGAGAAAAAATTATATTTAAGTAAGTGCACCACTGATTTTTCCCTAGTGTTGCTTTCCTTTCCTAGAACGTAGTTTTCCTTAAATTAGTTTACTATAACTTAAAAAAAATTTACCTACTTATCCACAAATTTGGATGAAAAATTGACTTAATAATTTTATTTTTTTTATTTATATTTTTCGAATAGTCGGGCACGAAAATTAGATAGGAGTAGAAAGGCCTTTGAACCTCTTTGTATGGGAGGCTGGCATAGTGATGACCATAATTTTTCGGGAATTTTAAAAATTCGGCGCACCATGAAACCTATGTATATCGATAGAGGATCTATAGTCGAACAAAAAATGTCAAATAACATATAGTCCTAAAGTGCAACGTTTTCGAGATAATCCATGTCAAAGATCTTGATAAAATCCTAACATATTTTCCCCCAATATCTACAGGGTGAAATTGATATCATTAGCATCCGTTTAACCTAAGAATCTACCCATCAAACTGAACAACTTTTACTATGGGAGCAAACCAATCGGAGCAAAAAAAAAAATCTGCCATCCCATACTAATTATGCACCCGCCGCCGCTGCCTACATAACTGAAATGTATGGGACAGCTGATTTTTTTTTGCTCCGATTAGTTTGCTCCCATAGTAAAAGTTGTTCAGTTTGATGGGTACACTCTTAGTTTAAAAGGATGCTAATGATATCAATTTCACCTGTATAAGGTGTCTCTGCCTCCGTGGTCACAGGTCATTGGACCACGGTTGGAATGTTTAGGGTTGATCTACACCAGGCAGCACAGCATCACATTTTTCCGTCGCTCCATCCTTTTCTGTTACTCAGGAACGTCATTTGCTAGAGCATATAAGATAGACGGAACGGAACAGCACGGAACAGCACGCCGTGTGCGATCACGTTCCGTCTATCTTATATGCTCTAACAAATGACGTTCCTGAGTGACAGAAAAGGATGGAGCGACGGAAAAATGCGATGCTGTGCTGCCTGGTGTAGTTCTACCCTTGAAAGAGCTTGGGTTCTTGACACGGAGGTCGTGGGTTCGATTCACACGGGGGACACCTAGTGATATGCAACTTTGTGCGTTTTTCGCCAATTGGTTAGGATTAGGACAATGCAGGCTGAATCACCTGATTGTCTGAAAAGAAAGATGATTACGTGCTTCGGATGGCACGTTAAGCCGTGGATCCCAGCTACTATCTCTGGTGGTTATTAGTCGTTACATGAAAATCACGTCAGAGGTTATGTTTTTATATTGATAAAATGTTTTTGGTATAAAAAAGTTCTATTACCTACACCTTTTTAAGTGTAATACCCAGTATGTGAAAAAATTTCCGTATGCCCAGCGGGGCCCTCGGCCCTAGGGCTTTGAAACCTAGCTAATCATTTAGTGCTCATTTAGTGCTCTCTGAATATGTATGGCTTATATTTAGTGCTTCAAAGATAACGGAGTTATATCATATCTAAGCTAGCGTCCGCCCAGCGGGGCCCTCCTTTATTATGGACAAAAATGATTAAAATGTTACATCAATATTTAGTGCTCTGAATTCCTATTAAAACTGTATCAAAAGATTTGATCTAGCTGGTTTGGTTTAAAAATTATTGCATTTTTAAGATTTTAATTTCCAGCGGGGCCCTCTCTTGTTTGACTAGATAAGTCGCTGAAATTAATGTCGCCATTTAGTGCTTGATGCCAGGTATCTGTCTGTATAGTTAATTTACACATTCTACTTCTAATAAACCTGGAAAATGCAATAATATCTCGCAACATTGATTCATATAAAATGACATTTCATGGACAGTCGGCATCAGAAGTAGATGAGAGCTTTACTTGTCCGTGGTTTCCTAGAGGATCGCTAGAGGGCGCTACGGTCTAAGCTTTCAGACACCAAGTTTTATCAAAATCGGTCCGGTAGTTTAAGTGTAAGGACACACCTGCGGAACGTTCCGTGCCGAACATTCGGTTGAATACGTGTCTACAAGGAAATATGGTGTGTAATGGTGCATACTGGTGTGTCGCAGGTATAGGGAAAAGCGTTGCGCGCGTATTCAACCGAACGTTCGGTGCCGAACGTTCCACAGGTGTGTGTTCCACACTTATATTTAGACATAGTGTGATACGCCAACAATCAGACAAACCTTTGTAGTAGGTATTATATTATAATAATAGATAGATAATAAGTACTTACCTACACACACGCACACTTTCATGAACGTGTTGGTACTAGTAGAAGTCATACGGCAGCGAATAATTGATAATATCTCATCAAGAGTCACCAGGACTAAAATACGACGTAGATGTAGACAATGTACCAAAAATACGGGTGCACAATTTTAGGCGGACTAGTAAAAATAGCAAAGCTCTCGTATACTTCTGATGCCGACTGTCCACGAAATGTCAATTAATATGAATCAAAATTGCGATATATTATTGCATTTTCCAGGTTTATTAGAAGCAGAATGTGTAAATTAACTATACAGACAGATACCTGGCATCAAGCACTAAATGGCGACATTAATTTCAGCGACTTATCTAGTCAAACAAGAGAGGGCCCCGCTGGAAATTAAAAACTTAAAAATGCAATAACTTTTAAACCAAACCAGCTAGATCAAATCTTTTGATACAGTTTTAATAGGAATTCAGAGTACTAAATATTGATGTAACATTTTAATCATTTTTGTCCATAATAAAGGAGGGCCCCGCTGGGCGGACGCTAGCTTAGATTTGATATAACTCCGTTATCTTTGAAGCACTAAATATAAGCCATACATATTCAGAGAGCACTAAATGAGCACTAAATGAGCACTAAATGATTAGCTAGGTTTCAAAGCCCTAGGGCCGAGGGCCCCGCTGGGCATACGGACATTGTGAAAAAATACCGAGGTAGGTAGGTACCGATAATAATTTATTTAGAAAAGGGTTCTTATATGAATGGCAAATATTTATTTCATCTGTACAGGTACACGTACACACGGTGACACATCAACCTATGCAAAACCAAAATAAGCTGGCCGCGCGAAGTCATACGTCATGCAACCTACGCGCGGCCAGCTTATGTTGGTTTTGTACAGGTGTCGCCGTGTGTATAATAGGCCTCACGACGGCGTCGCGATGCATACTTCTAGTATAAGCGGGTCTCCGGGTGATTGGAGCACGCAAAGTGTCGCGCGGTCAACTTATACTGGCAGTGCGCAGCCTATTGTACCTCGACAGATGAAATAAATGTTTGTCTAGGCTATGTCTATGTTTTCTTAATTGCAATTACAATTTAATAAAAAAATAAAAACGATCTAATGAGAACTTTTTTCGAAATAAAGTAAAGCCCGACCAGAAAAATAAAAAACCTCGCCATGTTGCGGAAAATCATTGGAACTAATTTTTGTACTTGGAACATTGTCATTAAAGGTTATAGTCGAGTGCAGCACCCCTAAACCAGGTTTTTTATATTTCTGGTCAGGCTTTACCTATGTATTTTTTCACCAAAAAGAGGAAAAGTAAGTCATAGAAAATGTTTACGATACCTACCTAAGGTATCATAAACATTTTCCATTACAACTTCATCATCATCATCACATCCTTCATACCTAAGCTACGTCCCACTGCAGGGCACAGGTCTACCCTCAGGGAGGGTGTATGGGCGTTAGATCACCACGCGTGCTCAATGCGGATTGGTAGACCTCAGATACGCATCGGAATTTCTTCTTCATCGTATGCCGGTTTCCTCAAAATGTTTTCCTTCATCGTTTGAGAGCAGTCGGTGTTACGTAGGTACATAAGTTAGAAAAACTCATTGGTACATGGCAAGTCATCCGTGCGGATTCAGACCTGGACCTCAAGATTGAGATTCCATAGCTCTCCGCAACTCGCTACTGACGGAGCGTCGCGACGCTCTATTGATATATTGGAGGGGAATGTGATAGGATTGTAGGGACTTGCCATAGATGTCAACACCCACAAGTTATAGCAAAGAAGCTAACAGATGGCGATACCGTCGTCGCTCTCGGAAATATGCTCCATACAAAAGATAACGTTCACAGTAAATACGTAACTCGTAACCTAGGTACTACAAATAAGATTGACAATCGAATGAGAGCTTTGACTACTTATATGAGGACTGGTAACGCGTGTAATTCTACTAACAAACATTTCTGCCACTTTTTGCGGGGGGCGAGGTAACATGCAATCCGCAACTTTGTATTTAATTCCCCATAACTTTAGATTCTAATTTTGAATGTTAAAAATGATGAAAAGCAGTCTCGTGTGAACCCCAAACGTTCTAAGTTCGAAATCATTGTTTCGCAAATTATAGGCTGTCTCGTTTAGTGATAAGGTATACAATTTAATGTAAATGCACATGATCAATTGATCTTATACCGTGGCAGAGGGGAAATTCTACGGCAAGGCGAGTCCTTATAATAAATAGTCAAAGAACACAAACACAAAAAACACATAAACCGCGCAACAGAAATAATCACAGTGATTCGATATACAGGGAGGGTCCTTAATAGGTATGCTGACACTTTTTAAGGGGATGATCAGACCATCAAACTGAACAACTTTCTCTATGGGATGAACATTGAAATCGCGAAAAAAAAAACATCTGTCCCATACATTTGGCTCGAGTAGGTTTGCAGTTTTGTATGGTTTTTTTTTCGTGATTTCGATGTTGGTCCCATAGAGAAAGTTGTTCAGTTTGACGGTCTGATTATCCGTTTAAAAAAGTGTCAGCATATTAAGAAGGACCCTATACAGGGTGTAAGGAAAAGTATCATTGACCTTTAAACCACATACTCTACCCATCAAACTCGACAACTTTTACTATATGGGAGCAAACTGATCAGAGAAAAAAAAAATCTGCTTTTGCATACATTTGAGTAGAGTAGGTATTGGAGTTTTGTATGGGACATGGAACAGCAGATTTTTTTTCCTCCGATCGGTTTGCTCCCATAGAAAATGTTGTTCAGTTTGATGGGTAGAGTATGTGGTTAAAATGTTAATGATACTTTTCCTAACACCCTGTATATTATACAAGGTCCAACTAAGAACTCTTGGACCACAGCTGGTCCCCAGGCTTCACTCTAAGCCTGGTGGAAGATCTTCCCTTTCAATGGAGGAATATTCCTAAGTAGAAACTATAGGATTTTATATAGGCAAGATCTTTAAATGCATTATCTCGAAAACGTTGCACTTTAGGACTATATATTATAGGACATTTTTTGTTCGTCTATAGATCCTCTATCGATATACATAGGTTCCAGGGTGCGCCACATTTTTGAAAAATTTCCCAAATTCCTGCAAAATTATGGTTACCACTATGCCAAAAAGTTCAAAGCCCTTTAGGATTTTCAGAACGGCAATACCTCAAAATAGAAGATAATCTTCCAACCCAAACTTTACAAATTTAATATTCACCACTTAGAGCCCTGACGCCGTACAAAAAATTCTAACAACACAATAATAATTGATACAGAGTTCTTAGCCATAGTCTTAGCAACTGAGTACCTACATTAGACCCTATCTCTCTGGACGAAAGTTCAAAGTCATATCATAAACCAATCCAGTGGTTATTGAATTTAAAGGGACCCAACTCTCGACTCACACGATAGCGTTTAAAACTAAGTGAATATACTAACTACAATACACAGTTAATAGTAGGAGACATTAAAAAACAACCGATTACAACTTTACTAAGCCTTTTGACTGGTTTAATCGTTCTAGCTTTTGACACTCATACTCGAACCACGGTTCTATTATCAGAAGTTTATTTCTGTTCAAATATAAAAGAGTTATGACATAAAGAACGACAAATAAAAGTAACATAGGTAATTTAATAAATGCAATAAAAGAATATGTTAATCCCAAGATTAAGATTGGGCTTTTAATCATACCCCCATTAGGCAAGTACAAAATAATATAACAGAATGCTATTTGCCATTATCTCGTAGGTTTTATTAGCGAAAAATGAAAGAACATAGGTACCTTTTACAAAATGTATAAGTGAATTTACCATCAGTGGCCAGACGAAATATGATCGTAATCAAATACGCCACGGGACTTAAGAATTCACTGTCCACCTTTCAGAGGGTAATGGACAATGTCCATAACGGGCTACAGAACGTTGTTTGTCGTGTTTAGTTAGACGACGTAATTGTCTTTAGTAACAGCCTTCAAAAGCACATATCAAACTTCGAAAAAGTATTAAAATCTTAAAGAGTTTAGCTTTAATTTATATAAATAGTTTTGAAAAATGCAAATCACTTCTAACGACACATATAATATAGTATCCAGACTTCACGCGTTTTATCTGAAGGCAGACTAGCCCGTCTCATATTCGACACACCCACACCGACACCATGTATTACTCGCATAGGTACTGTCTTCACAAACAATTAATCTTTACAAACACATGATTCCAGCCAATTCTTCTAAAATTATCAGAATACCGATTAACGCGCCCACGGCGATGTAATTGTTAACGAGCAGATTTTATGTAACTTTTTTATTCATGAATGCATTTACTACAGTGATAAATAGTCAAAATATTATTATAGAAGTAGAAAACCAGTCTAATAAAATAACGATATCATATTCTCACTGGACCACTCAGCGATAGCCTGTGTACAATATCGAGTTCACGCGCACTACGCCGCGCACGAAGTCATTTCTCGCCTAAGAACCAAAGAGATTTAATTTATTACTTAGAACGGACCACTTGAATCCCGAAGAAAAAACTAATCTCTCGCGATTGTGTTTAAAGTATTCAGTTATATTTTTAGTGAGGCAGACCTTTGAACTTTATCTTACAGAATGAAAGACAAAATCTAACATAAAAGAAATAATATTAGTCTAGTTAAAAAACATAATATAATATATTTGATTTAAAAAGTAAACTAAACCATCTAACGACACAAATATCCTTTTCGGGACACAGAAAGTATATTTGACCTCCAAATTAACTCGTATAGCTTTCCAGGCTATCTAGCTTAGAACTCCATAAAACACAGCGAGGAAATCTATATAGGTAGTTACACTACAAAGACGCTATGCTATTATTAAAAAATGCCAGAAAAAAGTTCTCAGGTTAAGTTTATTTCATTTGATGTTACGAATATACCTAATATTATATTTTAAAAAAGTACGTAGAATAGATGATAAATTAAAATTTACGCATACATCGAGCATGCATTATTAAATTTTAGTTATAGATTATTTTAATTTTATTACCTTTAAGGCTTATTCCCATTATCGCACATGCAATGCGCATCCAACGTACATGCAACGCAACGCCACGCACGGGGGTTCACACTGCCATCCAAGCGCCACGCGTGACATGCGTGTGCCTTCGAGTGATGTACCTATTTTGGTCGATTGTAAAACTACAATCGATTTATTTTGCTCGAATGATCTACATAAGTAGACATAGAGCCTTGTTACGACAATTCTCAGAGGGATAATAAGTAGAAGTAGGTACGTGTTTTATCCTATTAACTCAAAAAGAAATTAATGCCTACCTATAGCTTTGGTCTAAGTGCCAAACTTAAAAAAAAACAAGCTTATATTTTATTTTTATTTCTTCAGGGCTCAGTTCAGTACTACCCAAAATCTCCCCCCCCCCCCCCTTTTTTAGTTTAATTACTTTTTTATTATTAGTCAGATAATGGTCTTAATAACATTAATAACGCACATTTTGTAAAATTTCAACCATTTAGCTATTACGGTTCAAAAGATACAGCCTTTTTTAGATAGGACAAACGGACGGACGCACTACGAGTAATCGGGTCCTTTTGGCTGCTCCTCTTGGTCTATGGACACTGACTTCTATGGATATTACTACCCATAGATTTAAAACTTTTCGCTTATGCTGAAAGATGGAGCCAAGAAATCGAGAGCGAGATAGCCAGTTGTGAAACCTCATGTAAACAAAAAAGTCAAAACATTATTTTTTGTTTCGGTCACCGTGGCCGGTTTTTGTGTTTGGCAAGCTGTCAGTCCTATAGAATCTTTGCCAAACAAATCGTCTTTTATTAGTATGCAAAAGTCAAACTATTGCTGTTCCATGTGTGGATAAGACATGGCTTAATCTAGAGTGTAAATCTATGTTACTACCATAAAGTTATTATACCTTACAGGAATAGAGTCAGTGACATGAGTTGTCAAATGACACAGTTTTTGGATGTTTTTTGGAGACTATTCGCAGGCAAACATTCTAATACTGTCTATAATTCTGAATCTAACGTAAAATCGTGGATAAATTAATGCAGTAGTGTCAGTATATTTCACAAAATTATCTACGATTTCACTTTAGATTCCCAATTATTCACGAAAACCGAATTGTAAAAATTGATTGGAGACTGAAAAACGGTTCTATTGATTCGCATCACGTATCTCTTTCTATTATACAGTGGTGCCGCTAGGTACATCTCGCTCTCTCAGCTGTATGTTCCTCTATTCCTACATCTATGGTTACTACCTAATATTTATCACCTAATATCCATGAGTGAAACCCTCAGAAACGTAGAAAGAGAAGGAACTAGAAGCAAGCACGTGTCTTGTCATATAACTCAGTAAAAGATGCACATAGCAAATTAGCTCTTGTTAAAAAAGGAGATCGCTACTTATTGCTGTCCTTATCGACGTAGCCACTTTTTTGTTCTACGACGGCTGTCTGACTCCGGAGTCAGACATCTATTTTCATACAAATTGTATAGGATTTTATGACTATCGCTGTCTCATACGCGGTTACACTGATGTTTCGTCTATCAGCGTAAGCGAAAAATACTTCGCCTATGCTCAGAAACGATTTAGTGTCGAATTTTCTTTGGTGTCGATTAGTTGCAAAAGAAGTTTTCACTTCAAAAAAACTGGACAACACCCAGAAGTGCGATTTTTAAACATCACACGTTGAAATCAGCAGTAGAAAATGTTACTATGGAGATTATGCGTTTTTGTACTACTGATTTGAACGTGTAATGTTCAAAAATCGCACTACTGAAACTTTAGAAAGAGAGTTGCTAGATAGAACGTGCATAAAAATAATAATAGTCACGAAAACGAGACAGACCTATACGCATAGACAAAGAATTTTTCGCTTACGCTGGTAGACCGAATATCAGTGTAACCGGGTATGAGATAGCGAATTTATATGAAGTGACAACTTGGAGTCAGGTAAAATCCTATACAATTTATATGAAGTGACAACTTGGAGTCAGGTCAAAAGTGGTTACGTCGATAAGGACAGCAATAAGGTAGCGATCTCCTTTTTTAACTAGAGCGAAATTGCTATGTGCATCTCTTACTGAGTGAATATGACAAGACACGTGCTTCCTTCTAGCGCCTTCTCTTTCTACGCCAATACGCTAATTACACAAAAAGTGCGAGAGAAAATCTTATGTTTGTGTTCCCTTTCTGCGTATGCGATATTTTTGTTTCACTTAGTTGAAATTACATACAAAATCTTGCAACTAAAACAAAGGCACTCTCATACATTTTTGTCATATCTCCATCCCTTTCCAGTATACGCGCTCAGCGAATCTATAAAATACTCAATCAACGCGCTGTTGATGGCCTAGATTAAAAACTTTTTGTTTGATGGACTATAGGTACTCCATTCATGCTCCATTCCAAATAGGAGCGAAAAGAAGGTAAAAAAAGGTTCTTTATAGTACACACTTTCAATAAAAAGCAAAATTAAAAATTTTGAAAAAACCCGCGACGGTAATCGAAAAAGGATTAAATAATTTTTTTTCAAATCCCTCGACTAAAAGAAAATAGGTAAGTAGGTAACGAAAGATAATAAACCAAACCCTAGAAAATCCGTCGGGGCTGCCTCATGCCCATTTCATTTTTTATTTGATTCATGAACTAAATTTGTTTTAATTTCAAATTTTGCTTTTTATTTTAAAATTTATAGAGAATTCCTACATAACCGTCTGCAAACACACAAACAAACAACCTCTCACCCTAAACGCATATAACTTCTCCATCCCGTCGTGGTTAAAAAAGAGCCTAAATATGGTTTACCTACTTACTACGTGCCTCCACATAGTTTCCGACGATGTTCTTCTGGTCCATCATCAGACCATCAGCAGTTTATGTTCAGAAGCTACTCACAGATGTTGTTCTGCTGCATCAGACTCTCAGACCTTTATGTACAGAAGCTACTCACTAAACGCTATTTAAAGAGCCCAAACACGGTTTACTAGCTGTGTGCCTTCGCAGAGTTCCCCAAAATGTTGTTCTGCTGCATCACCAGACCCTAAGACGTTCATGTACTGAAGCTACTCACCAAACTATATCAAAACAGCCCAAATACTGTATACTAGCTATGTGCCTTCACAGAGTTCCCCACGATGTTGTCCTGCTACATCATAAGACCCTCAGACGTTCATGTCCAGAAGCTACTCACCAAACGCTATCAAAAGACCCCAAACACGGTCTCCTAGCTATGTGCCTTCACAGAGTTCTCCACGTTGTTCTTCTGCTGCATCATAAGACCCTCAGACATTTACGTCCAGAACCTACTCACCAAACGCTATCAAAAGACCCCAAACACGGTCTCCTAGCTATGTGCCTTCACAGAGTTCCCCACGTTGTTCTTCTGCTGCATCATAAGACCCTCAGACATTTACGTCCAGAAGCTACTCACCAAAACTACACCACCAAACGCTATTAAAAGAGCCCAAACACGGTCTACTAGCATGCACTTGATAAAAAACTGGATCAGCGCCCCCTGGTGGTTTGTCACAATCAAACTTATCTAAGAATAATTGCAAATAAACCTCAAGCACTTTAAAAAAAACCGCATCTTAATCGGTCAAGCCGTTTCGGCGTAAATGCGCAAAAACTCTTTTTGACGTTAAAAAATGGTTACTGCAGCGCCCCCTGGCGAGTTAACATCGTATCACCTATCTAAGAACCATCGCTAATTAATTACAAACCCTTTACAGAAAACCGTATCTAAATCGGTCTAGCCGTTTTGGAGATAAATGGGAACATTGGATTTGCACAAACAAACAAACAAACAAACAACCTCTCACCCTAAACGCATACACGTTCTCCGTTCCGTCGCGGGTAATAATAAAAATATGAATATTGTATCAAACAACAAAATGGCGATGTTGAAAGACCTAAAGAAGCAGTGGTGCGCACATGGTGGTTCGTATTTGTTTCAATGAAGCTTTTATAAAGACTGTTGTGAAAAATATCTGTCAGGTGGCGCTATTAGTATTGACAATTCAAAAAAAAATCTTTAAATATCTAAAATAAATACTTAAATTATTATAGTTAACGTCTTTCAAATCGTTATGATCTTCGTCGTAGACATGAGCGCCGCGCCGGCGCGCCGCCGCCGCGATTTTTTCCGCGCCGCCACCGCCGACCAGCGCGGTCGGCGCGCCGACCTTGAGCTGAGCGAGTTAATTCTAGTGTCCGACCGAAACTAGTTTTTACAGCCGAAACCGAAACCGAAACCGAATTTCGGCTTTGGTTCTAGTTTTGGCCGAATCCGAAACCGAAACCGAAACTTCCTTATAATATAATTCTTCCCTACTTTTTAGGTTTTGTTCAATGTAGCTAGTTGCCAATGTGTGTGTAATGTTCACAGAATCATGAGAAGCAGTTAATTCGATAAATTTCTTAGTACTTTTGTTGTTTTGAAATCAATTATTTCTACTCTACTACAATATGTAGGTAGGTACATGTACATGGTATGTGTGTACTCACACACATCTATCTATAGGGTGAGGTAAGGTATGTCTTAACTCGGAAATCTAATCAGTGAAATCAGTTTAGAACATAAAATCACGTAGGTAACTAATAAAATTTTGTATGACCTGTCTTTTTGATATTTAAAAATTATGTAGGTATAGCAAGAATATTTAAGTAAACTGCTATTAATTTCTGCATATTTGTAGACTTGAACAAAAACACTGAATACAGGGTGCAAAGGGCTTTGAACTTTTTGGCATAGTGGTAATGGTAACCACAATTTTGCAGGAATTCCGGAAATTTTTAAAAAATGCGGCGCACCCTGAAACCTATGTATATCGATAGAAGATCTATAGA
This sequence comes from Agonopterix heracliana, assembly GCA_963693445.1. Classification (NCBI taxonomy): domain Eukaryota; kingdom Metazoa; phylum Arthropoda; class Insecta; order Lepidoptera; family Depressariidae; genus Agonopterix; species Agonopterix heracliana. Next base: position 13,770,944 of record OY856328.1, read on the forward strand.
CGAACAAAAAATGTCCTATAATATATAGTCCTAAAGTGCAACGTTTTTGAGATAATACATGTTAAGGAACTTGCCTATATTATAAAATCCTATGGAGGTGCTACTTGGGAATATTCCTCCATTGAAAGGGAAGATCTTCCACCAGGCATAGTGTGAAGCCTGGGGGCCGGCTGTGATCCAACAGTTCTTAGTTGGACCTTGTATACAGGGTGTTTCATAAGTAACAATAAATATTTGAAACTCTTAAGGGAGTTGTTTAGACTGTCAAACTGAACAACTTTCTCTATGGGACCAACATCACAATCGCGAAAAAAAAAATCATATCCCATACATATTTTAGCTCTAGTCGATTTGTAGAGTATGGAACATCAATTATTATTTTTTCGCGATTTCGATGTTGGTCCCATAGTGAAAGTTGTTCAGTTTGATGGTCTATACCACCCCCTTAAAGGTTTATTTGTATTTTTGTAACACCTTGTATACAGGGTGTTAGGAAAATTATCATTAACCTTTTAACCACATACTCTACCCATCAAACTGAACAACATTTTCTATGGGAGCAAACCGATCGGAGCAAAAAAAAATCAGCTGTCCCATACTAAACTCCAATACCTACTACTCTACTCAAATGTATGCAACAGCAGATTTTTTTTGCTCTGATTAGTTTGCTCCCATAGTAAAAGTTATTCAGTTTGATGGGTAGAGTATGTGGTTTAAAGGTCAATGATACTTTTCCTTACACCCTGTATAGGGTCCTTCTTAATATGCTGAAACTTTTATAAGGGGATGATCAGACCGGCAAACTGAACAACTTTCTCTATGGGACCAACATCGAAATCACTAAAAAAAACGCTCATTGGTACCATTTAATAATTTAAACCATACAATCTAATAACTGATATTATAATTTAAAAGTTTAGACAATTTGGTCTAAGTTTAAAAGACATTTCTAGCTAATTACTAACTATTTAAAAAACAATGTGGAGTTTAAACAATGACATTATTAAGAGAGCCAAAATTGTACAATGTTTTTCAAAAATAATATTATTGATAACCATCAAATCTGTTACTAAGATTTTCTTTATAAGTATTGAAGAAAAAAAATATTCTGTGTGCAATTAATTGCTCTAAATGACGGCACTGATGTTGCAACCTTGCAACCGCTGACAAACATTCGATCTCTAAATTACTATCCAAATGAGTACATTTTATATTTATATGAATAAATGGCGATGGTTCGATCCCCGTCCAAGCCGACTCGTACCAATGAGTTTTTCGGAATTTATGTACGATTTGTAACACCACTGGCTTTTCGGTGAAGGAAAACATCGTGAGGAAACCTGCATGCTTCAATTTCGAGGCGTGTATTGTACCCACTGTCCATTATAAGTGGCGACGGGCTCACCCCCCGTCACACTGGACAGAGTTTCGGTACTTCTGGTGAAACGTGGATGTTCTGAGGTTTCAGAATAACTCTGACTACCCCCTCGGGGAATATAGTCGTGAGCATATGCTTATGCTGATGAATAAATGTCGCAAAAGTAATCAACTTCTCTTTTTACTAAACGTTTCTGTGGCCAAATATTACGCTTAAGTAATTCGATATTTCTGATCCTTGGTAAGCGATACGATATCGCCCCATACCTATCGTATTGGCGTGTATCGATACAAAATATCGAGATATCGCATTGTGTTGTATCGATATACATAAATATCGAAACGTATCGGGCATCGCTACTCTATAGCGCAGTACTGCGCTCTACCGCGCTGTAAAGACGAAAAAACTTGAAATAGGGACCGAAAAAACAATAAAGTTTAAGATGGCGGCCACTTTTCTGAATTTCTTACTTCGGATTCATGTTCGGAGATCGCATAATATCGATAACCCCCAGATATTGATTTTGGAAGCAATCGGTTTAAAAGCTAAAAAGTTCAAATTGGCGGTCACTCCGCTTCCCATAGGTTCCTTAGGTAGCGGAGGGGTGCGGGATGGGGTGAACATGGTTCTTAAAATAATGATTAAATGTAGTTTCAATAGCATGCAACTCAAAAACAACGGATCTAGGATAATTATTATCGCATGTTTGGCAACACCATTGCCGCAGTGACGTTCCCACAGGGGGCACCTAGTGAAATGTTACTTTGTTCGTTTTCCCCCAGTTGGTTATGACATTGCTGGCTGAATCACCTAATTGTCTAAAAAGAAAGAAGATTCCGTGCTTCCCATGGCACTTTAAGCCGTTGGTCTCGTCAACTATCTCTGGTGGTAGTAGTCTTTACATTAAAAATTCACGTCAGAGGCCGTAAAGCGGTTTGAAAAATCTGCAAGCCCGGGTGTCAGATTACAGCCCACCGATAATAAGAAGAACAGAAAATTGATAATAATAGTAATGTTTGTGTCATGAGTATAATATGTATGTAAGGTAAGCGCATTTTAGGGCGGGCCGCAACGCATTGACGGATTCTTTGTTTGACGTAATACTGCAGACGTTGTAAATAAACTTATATATTATATTATATTATAACTTATAGCAGAACTCTGCTTGGTATGGCACCCTTCGACGGGTCGCATCGCACTGACGGTAATCCGCCACGCACAAATGTGAAACCTGTCGTACGACTTGTACAATTATGTAAAATTATTTCCCTTTTTGACCAATTTGTCGGATTGTACCGTATGTATTTAAGAGGACCCACGACGTTGCTCGTTGCCGTTCATGCAAGGAACGTGGGGCCCTAATTTTTTTTCTACACTTTATGACCAAGCTGTAATTTTAATAAACAAAACTCCTTATTTCACTCCCGTAGGTACTATCGCCAAAAAATGTTTCTTATCTCTGTTTTTTTGTTTGACACCATGTTGAATGGCTATAATCCAAAGACTACGGATAAGTTTAATATAATAACATAGAGTAGAGTAACAAAACCTTTATTGTATGTACCTACTCTTTGGTGTAGTCCTACTTGTCAAATGTATATAAAATTTTCGTTTTTCGTGAGATAACATTACGTATATTTGTTTTCACATGATTTCTACTAACAATATAAGTTACCTATTTAGAAATAATAGTCAGAATAGTTTTCCTGATAAATATCAAACAAAATGCTATGGAAAATAATACACATTCAGGTAAATACCTACCTACAGTGGGTAACCATGATTTTTTGTTGAATATAATATTATTGGGTATTCTTCTGCCAGAGGCGTCCTCAAATGAGTGAGAGGAGGCTAGCCTAGTGCGATTGGAGGCAAATGAGTGGTTTACTGTCTATAGATATCTAGTCATTTTTAAGCTGCCTTCGTTCACCTATGTTGACCCATGATCTAACTTTAAGAATAGATCCTGCCTTCTATTTGCAACTATCCGGGACATGAGAAGGTTGCATGCTTAACCTTCTAGACTACGGAGGCTTCACAAATTCAATAACACCAAAACGGATGCCCATACAAAGACTTACCTAACCAACATCGTCGGTACCTACCTAATCTTAACTTTGAAGCATCTCTTTACTTCCCCTCTCCAATAAGACAGCAGAGCTGACTTCAGCTCATTGGACATTGGATTGAGTAAATTAAAACAACCCAACTTAATTCGTTAATCATTTATTTTATATTTATTACAGCATTTGTCTTCGTTCAAAATCAACACTTACGGCGTTACTAAATGCACATGAAGATTTGCAACACAATCAAAATTATTGGTGATGAGTGATGACGAAGTCTTATACCAAGATGGTTTAATCGCTGACACATTGGAACAGAATACAACCCACTTCTTAAATAAAAAGATCAATCACCAAACTATTCATGACTTCTTATTATATCAGATCTTAGACCCAAGTAGTTCACTTTCTGTTGAATATTCTTACTCCCTGAGCTTGACCCTTTGATGGTTGGCGAACGTAGTACCGGACCCCTCTACTCTACTCTAGCTAGTTTAACGGAGATGTCATTCGATGTTTAATCAATCATTTTTTTTTGAGAAGCTGCATTATTTGTAGGAGGCCTTGTTAAATTGCAACTTGTACACATTGCTCCCTTGCTTTTTCCTCACTTTTAGAAATATCTTGTTCATTAATTACTTGACAGGAAGGAGATTCCATCTCTTATGCTGAAAATCTCTAAGCTGAAAATTTATCAAATATTTTAGGAGGAAACCAGAGGAAACAATATCTGAGAGAGATAAAGATGCTAAGTTACTTGTGTAGTAGGTACCTAAATTAAAACATACCCACACAGAAGCGGGCCTGTGGAAAAACTGTCCTGGGGCGGACCCGCAGGAAGCGAATTCTTCCAGACCCACATGGATATCTTTGTGGCACATACAAACTCCAATATTACCACACACGGGTCCGGAAGAATTCACTTAGTGCGGGTCTTACCCCAGACCGCTTTCCCGCAGTCCCGCCACTATGTGGCCTGGTCTTTAGGTACCCTGAGACATTATCTGAGAGACACCAGGTACACATTAATGTGAACCCACTTATTTACGTAGTACCTACGTACGAACCTAAATTAGAAATAGAAATATATTATAGACACCATTATAGGTTTATCCTCATCTTGTTCATTTTCAATGCTTTTATTCCAGACTTTTGCGTTTTAAAACCACTGATCTAGGTTTTGATGCCTGCATTCTTTGTTGGCAGTCAAAAATATGGGTACCAACATCCTTCTTTAAAATTAAATTGCTGCCTCCTACAAGTTTGAACTTCATAAAATTTTCATTATCTTTCTCCATCTGTAAAAAAAACGTTTAAATAAGTAAGGTAGGTACCTAAGTACCTAGTAAAAGAAATAAGAAACTTCTTTCCTTTGCACACTTTGTTGAAGGCTGAAGGTACATAGGTCTAGTTTACGATTTACTTACGTCGGAATGATCCTCACAACATCGCAAGACAGATTTGGGAGTAGTATATTACTTGGATTTGGGAGAAGGCAAATTTTTTCTTTTAGCTACTTTCATCCACTCTTCTCTAAATTTTGGTAACTACTTGAGGCACGGTTAAAAATAATTTGTCAGGAAACTTGCTGGAATTGGAAGGGCACTTCTCCTCACTTTTTTTATCAGATTTTGTTTGCATAAAACTGAACATTTTAGGCCGAAGGCTGAGCTACGCGTAGGAATGAAGCTCCGAAGCGGCCCCTCCTGGAACCTGGTGGACCTTGTCTCCGGGGTCAATCGCCCAGATTTTTACTCTTTTTTAGTTTCTTTTTGGTTTCTTTTAAACATACACTAAACAGTTTTCTTGAGCTAAAAACTAAATCGGTGATCGATTGTGAGAAAAAAATGGTACATCACCACAGAAATGTCAATCACACAACATTGTCTTTGGATCACAATGAAAATGGTCCGATTCATGTTAATGGAATCATTTTTTATTATTTTTAGTATCGATTGTTGATGTTTCCACCTTTTTTGCACAAGTTCATGTCGTATTTGCACTTAAAGCCTGAACTTGTTTCATGAAAAGTCGAAGCACGCTTGAATACAAATAAAAAAATGATAAACTAACATCTACAAAAAATAATAGCGTAAATCGGACTTCGTGGCGACGTCGATGACACTTGGGTGACACATGGTTGACACGTGGTTGACGCATGGTTGACGCATGGTTGACGCGTGTGTGGACGAATTCGATACAAGGTGAACCACGCGTGGCGTAGCATGGCGTGGCATTGCATGTGCGTGTGCATCAGTGTGAAGTCTCTCATACATTTTACTAGAAACCGAATGCGTCCATACGTGGCATGCGCATTGCATTCGCGTTGCATGTACGACAATGGGAACGCGGCTTTATAAACTAGATGATACATTAGTTATTACGCGATATACATCATCGCATGTATGTACGCATTATTTTATGTTAGGAATAGATATACCTACGGATTACATAGATAGGTATTCCGTAAAATAGAGGATAGGTAGTACTTTAGGTTTGAAGCGTACATCGTGTACGCATCATTCAACCTTAACAATAGATAAGATTAGATTGTAACTAAGATAGTTGAAACAAAATCTATACTAATTTTAATTTAATTATAACAAATAACGAAATAGTAAATTTACTGAAAATTTTAAATAATATTTTACACTGGCGATCTTTACAAATTACCCATAGTAAAGTCCTAATAGAAAAAAATCCTTATCCTTCCTTATCTCCTCATAGCAACATAAGAGAAATATTAAGTGTACATAGAGGCAGAATGCCCGAAGCACAAGACTCGTTATCTCTACCAAGAGAACCTCCACCTTCAGCTACGGACGGACCGAATTGCAGCCAGAAACTCATTACTACCATGCTTTAGATGGAAGCTACCTATAGAAACCAACTGTCGACACTCCACTGCATACGAAATTAACATTAAACAAAATACCGAGATGAAATCTACAATACAGCCTCCCATCGCCATTGGCTCCATCAATCTCAGCAAGCTACGTGAAATTCAAGACAAGCTATTAACTCAACCTCCTACGAATTTGAAAGACTATCTACGGACATACTCTATCACTCCACTACACCATTATAGTAGTGATGTTAAGTAGGTACACTCACACTCAGTGCATCTTTACTAAGTCGAAAGTATATGACCTGACTTCAGAGAACACCCAAGCAACTAGAAATAGAAACTGAAACTTCGGATGTCTACGCGAGGCCAGTAGGTGCCGCATCGCAAGCGCACCCACAAGAACCTGCTGCCAGCAATATTTTTGCACAATGTGAAAAATAGTTGCTGCTCTTCGGGAGGGAGATGTTACGAATACAGAGAACGCACTGTTGGCAATAGCTGTCAACGCTAATACAGTGCTCATTGTTCCCGAATTCCTGAAGCCGACGCCGGAAACGCTGAAGTACCTAGCACCGTGAGAACGCCAAGCAGCGAGTCCTCGAAGCTCCGTGGCCTCCGCACTTCGATTCTAACATCGGTCGGGTCACCATCTTAGTTTTAGTTTAGAAATAAGTAGTTTAAATGAACTTTAAATTTTGATATTAAAATTAGTTCTTTAAAAATTCGTTTCTCTGAGTCCTCCGGCTGCGGCATACGTAATTCGCTTGTATGTAAAACCGTTTTCACAATATTGTGAGAAAGATAAAACGTCAATAAAAACTAGTTTCTTGTTGAGAACCCCCTTAATTTTTAGATTTTTGACATTTTGATAATTTTTTAACAAATCCGTCGTTATATTATAACAACGCATATTCTTTGATAATTTTAAGTATCTAGAGCTATTACGGTTCAATAGTTACATTACAACCCTAAAATAGGTAGGACGAACCGACGGACGGACGGACGGACGAACGGACAACGTAGGCTTAGTAATAGGGTCCCGTTTTCACCCTTTGTGTACGTGTAACACGAGGGTTGAGGCAGGAGCGAGGCAAGGGGGGTATGCCACTCAAAAAAAGATTAACTAGCATAGCACACATTCTTGAGATCGGGATAGAGCGTTACACGTATATTGTGTTGTTCTTAAATTATGTATGTTTAAGTCAATATAATAATATGGAAGATAAAGAGTGTTAACTGACTTTTAATTAATATCACCTCCGAGCAACTATTAGTTCAGAAGAAGGGATAGTTGCGGAAATATTGGAACGAACTTCATTAATTCCGCATCAACCACGTCCACAAAAGCTGCAAATTGATCAAGGTGAGTTCAATTGATGTTAATAAAGCAGTAATAAAGATTATAAGTTGGTATATGAATTAAAGTTCACACAAGTTTTTAATGTTTATATTTTCTTTTACGAAGAGAAGATTATAGAATTAACGATTTAGATTACTTTGTGAACTGACTCGATGAAGTCATCGATGTGTTTTATTCGGTAGGTACTTAATTATTTTGGTGGATCAATTACTAAATTTTAATCTGTTTGACTCCTGCATAAATGATGAGTTTCTTGGTTTGAATCCCAGTATGGGCTGATTGATAATTAATGATGATGGATAATAATCATGTCAAAGTAATGAAAATAATATCAAATACTTACGTATTTTACTAGACATGAGATGAAATAGATAATCACTGTAATAAATCAATAGTTCAGGATCAAGTCTATTTGTTTTTCTATATTTATTGTTTCCATAATGAAAGTACCAAATTACAAAGTTTTCTAGCTGGAAAGTAATTACTTCAGTCATTTGACTAATAACACTGGCATAAAAACTTTTGTTTCAAATATAAAGCTGCCTTTGTTGGGTCGTATGGATGTTTAAGTTACCTGCCATCGACCCTACGACTTTTATGAGCGAGATAAGGAGTTCTTGAGTGTGCGGTATGCATCTTGACCTAGCAGTCGGACGAAAATAATACGTGTTGCCTTGTTCGCAAGTTCATCGAAACTTCAAATCGAGTTCAGTTACAACATAACATACGACGTTAAACTATACTAAAGTAGTTATTGTGATTGAATTAACGAAGGTTAAATACGGATAGTATACCTAATTATTATGGCATTTAATGTAAAAATCCTTAAGCTAGGCCTTATCTAAGGTAAGGGACTAGACCTCGGCTAGGGGTCGAAGGATGTGTTAAGAAAGAAGAATGGCCGATGCGCCTTTTCTTTTGGGGTTCAAGGACCGTACATATAAATGAAACTTAGCAAATACATTTAGAGTATAACAAAACTAACGAAAAGAAAAGTTTATCGATTATAGTATTAATCTGTAAAGATTAGAGAAACATGGTCTTTCTCCTAATTACATGTTTTGAATCAAGTGGGTGTATATCTTAATATTTTTTATTAGATAGCCCACTCAATATTTGGTTTTTCTTTTTATTAAAATGAAAATTCACGATAACTGTATAATGATTATGCTAATTGAAGTGAACAAATTATAGGTATTTTGGTTTAACATAATGACCGACTTGAATACGGAATCATGATTGTAATGAGATATAAAGACACTGTTATGACAATTGTTTCAGATAATGCGATGGAAAGGGACAAGATCGTCCCAAGAAGTATCCATGTTACGGGATGGAGAAAACGACACACGCGACAGTAGTGAACGAAAGAGTAGTACAACACATGGAAGGCTGAGTAAGGTACGAGACCCAAAAGTGAACAGGCGAATGAATGTCCGCAGTCAAAGTCATACATGCAGAAATTGTGAACCAAGGAGTCTAAAGGAAAGACAGGCAGATTTGGAATTAGAAAAGCGAAGATTAATAGTGATCGAAAGTCAGCTACAGAAGGATCTTAGAGATTTTTGTAATGAAAAGAATCCCAGGTATGATTCAACATCAAATTTTGTTAAAGCGTTTATGGAATGCATTCAGAAATATATCTAATAATGAACATGATAGCTTTCCTATCAGGAACAATGGTATAGGTACCGGAATTTGATCCGCTATCTAAGGAACAAACTATGATTCTAAATTAATGTAGTTGAATAAAGTGGATTAATGTTCAGAATTCAGATACCTAACTATAATTGAAGTGATATACAGACCGTTTATTAAGCATTATCTAAGCTCGTTGGTCGTGCCAAAATATGGTATCAAGAGCTATAGTTTTAGGAACGGACAGATCAAAAACTTCAGAGTCCAAAATGTCAAAAGAGAAACTGTAACCTAATAATCGATCCTTAGGAGAGGATTCTCCTTTTATTTAAAAGGGTAGGTGTGATGAGGGTATCTGTTGTATCGATTATCAAAATTACACCTCCAGTGAATATAGCAAAACCAAGTATTTAGTAAACTACCACTGAAAAAAAAAAAAAGATATCACGTTCATTCATTTGTATTTAAATCATTAAACGTAGAGTTGCGAACTAAATATTAAAACTAGAGGAAAAGCAGTGTTACAATACAGAATAAATGATTGATGTTGATCAGCCTGGTTGATTTGATATAGATGCGTTCTAATGCCGGAATGAGTCGGGCAGGATTGGTACAAGGAAGTATCGCCCAGGAATTGACTCTTGAGTATAATGATTTGTTCTCTTTACCATAGTAGGGCAGGAGAGCAATCGCGCTAAATAAATCGCAACTGAACCATGATTGGACCGCGTGCGAACCACAACTTTTAACACATTCGGTACGTATTGCGCAATTCATTTAGCAGCCCTCTAGAGCCGTTTTACCTGATCGCTCAGATGTTAAAGGCTGTCAGCCACATTGTAAATAAATCTAGTTTAGCGCGATACGGAATTCAGCACAGTTGAATAGTAATTGTATTGCAATGTGATTTGAACTGAAATTGTATTAGTATTGAACTTAGATGTTTTAAATAAGCGCAATCGCCCTCCAGGTTAAGTACAATAGAATGTACCGCCCGAGGATTGGTTATTGAGAACAATGATTTGTATTTTTCACCAAAGGGCAGGATTGGAACAAGGAAGTACCGCCCAAAGAGTGGTGATTTGGTTTGAATTGAAAAGATGTGGAAGAGACAACCCATCTCTTAAAACTCATGTCAAAATGTTAATTTAATTACCTAAGATGTGCACTATAGTTGTTCAATTCGATATTAAGACCTAAAGTACCCTGTACTTCACTGATAAGATCTTAATTTTTACCTCATTGTATAACAAATACTACCTACCTACCTACTTCTTTCCAATATGAAACGAGGGACTCGTTTCCTAAAAGATGGCCGAAAACGGTCAATCCTACTACTATCTTAAATATTAAATTCTATTAAAACTGTTATGATTACCTATAATCTAAGATTGATATTGTAAGGGAGTTTAAGAATTGTCATTTTTGATTATCTTCTGATTTTTATTATGCCAATGATTGAATTGATGTTGAAGAGAACTGTTGGACGATTTATGATTGTAATCTAGGATTGATTACATACTTCTTGGATATGATTATTGATTATAACTTGCTAGTGATTGAATTGATGTTGAAGAGCTGTGCTTATGATTGTAATCTAGGATTGTTTGTGTTGGTACTATCTTGAATGTAATTGAAGTGTTGTTTAAGAATTGATAATTATTGTACTAATAATTGAAATGATGTTAAAGAGTATACCTAATTATTTGGATTGTATTAAAGCAGCGGAGGTATTTTGATTATTTCAAATTACTTGATTTTACCACTGTATCGTCTTCGTGGTCGTGTAGATATCTCGGCTTTATTAATTTTGATGTTAAAATTCATGATATTTTGAGATTAGAGTGTCTAGGAATACAATAACTGCATTTAGTGAGTTAATTGAATGTTGTTATAATATTACTAACTATTCCGAACCAATGTTTTAAAGTTAGGTTTATCGGAATATTATTCACTTTGATGATTAACGAAGGGACTCGTTAATAAAGGATGGCCGACTGTAACACGAGGGTTGAGGCAGGAGCGAGGCGAGGGGGGTATGCCACTCAAAAAAAGATTAACTAGCATAGCACACATTCTTGACAGTGTTGCCAGATATACAGATTTCGCGGTATCCATACAGATTTCCAACATGTCATACCGATAAAAAATTGAGAGTGAAATTTATACAGATTTTTCAACATTCCATTTTTTTTCATACAGAATTACCTCAAATTGTAGTTTTTCAGACCATTTTGGCAAAAATTGCTGCACAACTAAGCAATTACTCAACAATAAGCCATGCTATGACATAGATATTGATCATGACTTATTATCAAAAATGAATAAAGATATTTATAAATATACATAACATTTATTTATTCAGCTCTAAATGTAACAATTAAAGCACCTAGGTAGTTAACTACAGATAAAATTATACAGAATACTTGAGAATACCAATGCCAAATACAGATTTTTTTACAGATTTTCTTTAATTTACTTATACAGATTTCATACAGATTTTTAAAATCTTCGGTACAGATACTGCTTTAAATAATCTGGCAACACTGATTCTTGAGATCGGGATAGAGCGTTACACGTATATTGTGTTGTTCTTAAATTATGTATGTTTAAGTCAATATATGGAAGATAAAGAGTGTTAACTGACTTTTAATTAATATCACCTCCGAGCAACTATTTTATACGGAACCCTAAAAAGCTTAAATACTCACGGAAAAAACATATATTAGGTAGATATTATTATTATGACAGACAACTTATATTTTTATTTGCATAGTTACCGGGCTTTGACAATTTATTTACCGGGCCACATGCTATTGGTAATTTACAAAATTTATCAATAAAAGCATAAAGCCAATAAAATATCGAATATACCAATTTTTTTTCGATAACACTCTTTTTGCCCATTTGGAATTAGCCACAAATTTTCGTCTTCGTTTTAAATTATTTTAAAAAGTTTAATCTCACCTTTCTGGGGTATCTCTGGTGGTGTATCTCTCGCTAAAACACCTATCACATTTTCAACACATCCGCTAACCCTTCGCAGGTTGAAGAGTGTTCGATATTATTAATTCACTTTATTTAAGAGTAGACGCGTCGCGCTTGCGTTCCGCTAGAAGTGAAGCTTCGAGTGATGACTAGTCCGTGGTGGCACGTTGTATTTATACTGGTCGAAAGGAAATAATTTATGCATATGCATGCATATGCTCACGACCATATTCCCCGAGGGGGTAGTCAGAGATATTCTGAAACCTCAGAATATCCACGTGTCACCAGTAGTACCGTAAGTCTGTCCAGTGTGACGGGGGGTGAGCCCGTCGCCACTTATAATGGACAGTGGGTACAATAAAAATATGGAAATAATATGTGGGGAAATAATTTATAATAAGCAATTTTTTTGTTAGATCGTATATACAAATGATATTAAGATACTTTATTAACGAATCCCACTAAATTTCGTATTTTTAGTTTTTAGTACTAAAATGTAAATATTTTATTTATAGTGTCGTAGATTTCTTTCTTTTTTCATTTTTATCGTTTGTTCTAGGTTATGAGTTTACACACACTGTGTAAATTTTGTACTAAAATTGATTTTTTCGTAATTTCAACATATTTAAAAACGAAGGTTCCGGTGTGATTTTTCGTTGGATTTACTTGTAATATAAAAGAATACAAATTAATTTAACAAATGACATAAAAAAATTGTATATACTAAGTATTTTTTTCCAATTTCACATGACTTTTTTTACTTTGCTTCATTATTTAATCAAATTTTTAGGGGGATTTTCAATCTAAATGATAACGAGAATATAATCTAAAATATGAAAGAAAAAAACCGGCTATTATAAATTATGTATTTACATTCGCCATACAAGCGACCCGTAACTTTACTGGAGTAGCAACGCGTCGTGACGTAAGAGCGACGGTTTATATCCAACATGTACGCACGGCGACAAATCAACCTACCTATAGTTGGACCTTATGTCCACGAACATAGAGTTCAACTATGGGTAGCTTGATCTGTCGTCGTGTGTACGATGGTGATTTTGCGACGCATTAAAGCTAGAACTTTAGAGCTAAACTAAAAGGTTGTTTAAAAAAAAATATCAAAACAAACTAAAATATAACTCTATTTGATTTTGTTCGCTCGTTAATTCCATCTAATCTAACATTTAAATAGCAGTTCATTTATAAACATAGATGTTGTTGTTTTGAGCGCCATTTGCAAAACCACCGAGCTTCGCGTGTAGGTATTAACCTTGAGAGGGCGTGCCACATGAGGTAATTCTGTCATTTGAACTAAAACCGTATTTCAGGTTATAACAAGGTCTCTTTTCATATCGATGCATGACGTTTTTCAGGTTACATACGCGTATTTTCATGTTTGTGTTATTTTCATCGAGAGTTTTGCATGCATATGCTCACGACTACCTATATTCCCCGAGAGGGTAGTCAGAGATATTCTGAAACCTCAGAACATCCACGTTTCACCAGTAGTACCGAAACTCTGTCCAGTGTGACGGGGGGTGAGCCCGTCGCCACTTATAATGGACAGTGGGTACAATACATGCCTCGAAATTGAAGCATGCAGGTTTCCTCACGATGTTTTCCTTCACCGAAAAGCCAGTGGTGTTACAAATCGTACATAAATTCCGAAAAACTCATTGGTACGAGTCGGCATGTACGGGGATCGAACCATCGCCTCCTGCACGGCAGGCAAGGTTACTCGCCACTGGACCACCACGGCTTTTGATAGTAGTTAATACATTATAGTACTCTGTGGTAATAGAATATGAAACAAGGTTATATTAACGAACTGTAGCTGTACTCTTATGTAATCTGTGTTGTAGCGGAGCTACGAGAGATAAGCAACAATGCCGAACACATCGCCGGTCGAGCCGATGTAAACAAACAAACAGATCTATTAGCTCAGCGCATGCGACCTAGCACGTCACACAGAATAGTTAGACTTAGAATTACAGACAGTATTCGAATTTTTGCCTGCGAATAGTCTCCAAAAAACATCCAAAAAAGGTTTCATTTGACAACTCATGTTTGTTGCTCTATTCCTGTAAGGTATAATACCTTTATGGTCTGAATCCTCTAAATCTGACATCATAAAAGCTATAGATTCGTTTCTAGATTGTTTCAGACAAATTACATTGACTTTTATTGGTTAGTATTGAAAATATCACCAGACTTCGTTTGTATGGAGCGTGATCCGAATTATATTCTCTTAACCCGTCAAGTCCCGCGGTCGCGATATCAATTGTTTAATCAATTTTTATCTTAAGCCGGGATGCAAGCGGTTAAGGCGTATCTGCCGTGGACCACTCTCCTCTCACTCACTCTCCATACTAATCGATGAGAAAGAGCGCGTGGCTCCGGTCAGAATTTAGCTGTTTTCTTTGAAAAATTCGATGATTTTTTATTAATTTCGAAAAAGTAAAAAAACCACATCATTCTAAATTGTATTGTGAACAATATAGTAAATTTTCATTTTGTTCCGATTAAAAATGTAAGAGTAAAATGGTTACAACTGGACAAAAAGGGGTGACTTTAGAGTCCCTTTTCTTCGGTTTTATTCATTAAAATCGATTTCTAGAAAAACCACATCACTTTTCATATCGTGTAGATGGTTCAGTTTAAATTTCAGCTCAAAAAGTGCCATAGTTAATGAATAAAATGGTTACAAAATTACCCAAAACCGGCAGGTAGCCCCTTAATGAGTCCCTAATCTCGGTAGGCACGATCTCCAGGTTTGCCTCTACCAATGTTTCCTTCCACTCTCACCCATAGGTAGGTATCTGTTTCATAAGACGACTTTTATTCATCCTTTCGATATGTCAAATTTTAGTCCAATCATTTTAGGGTTTGACCCTAACAATAATTCATCTATCGCTGAAACTTTGCAGTGTGATAAAGTAAAGTATACAGATTACGGTTGACAAATAATCTAGGACCGGAAAAAATTAAACCTAGATTACAGGAGTAAAGTATACAGATTACGGTTGACAAATAATCTAGGACCGGATAAAATTAAACCTAGATTATTTGTCAACCGTAATCTATATTGTATACCTACTTTATTGAATTATTGTTAGGGTGCCCATACAAGGAAACTCTAAAATGACTGGACTATATATTTTCACAATAGATTCGTCAGTTCGTCACATCCGGACAGGAAGTGACGGGCAACTATCGGAAGTGCATGATATCGCCTGCTTCCGTCCGATATGATACTTAATCTCCATCCCTTCTACTCATGCGCACCTCGGTCACGTCGTGACCATCCCACTGATGTCAATGACGTAGGTGAGGTACATTATTATTGTGATATCCTATAATTTATATTAACATTGTATTGTAAACTTGTAATTTAGTGATTCTTCGCGATTTCGATATTGGTCCCATAGAGAAATTTGTTCAGTTTGATGGTCTGATCATCCCCTTAAAATAGTTTCAGCTAATTTTGTTAGACCTTATACAGGGTGTTACATAAGTAAGAATAAATTTTTAAAACTCTTAAGGGGGTTGCTTAGACCGTCAAACTGAACAACTTTCTCTGTGGGACCAACATCGAAAACGCGAAAAAAAAATCTGATATCCCATACATATTTTAGCTCGAGTCGATTTGTAGAGTAAAAAATAACATAATTTTTTTTTCGCGATTTCGATATTGGTCCCATAGTGAAAGTTGTTCAGTATGATGGTCTAAACCACCCCCTTAATTGTTTATTTGTAGTTTTGTAACACCTTGTATAGGTAATGTGGTCGCGGGTAACCTCTAGTTGTAAAAATGAAGTGGTTACTTATTGTCGGGTCCCGAGTTTCTACCCTCAGGGAGAGCGTATGGGCGTTAGTCCACAGTCGGTAAGGTTTATGTACACACACACGGCGACACATCAAGCTACGCAAAACCAAAATAAGCTTGCCGCGCGACGTTAAACATTGCTCTATTTGTCGCCGTGTGTATACAAGGTGTTACAAAACTACAAATAAACATTTAAAGGGGTGGTGTAGACCATCAAACTGAACAACTTTCACTATGGGACCAATATCGAATCCCGAAAAAAAAATTTATGTTCTATACTCTACAAATCTACTAGTTAGAGCTAAAAAATGTATAGGATATAAAATAATTTTTTTCGCGATTTCGATGTTGGTCCCATTGAGAAAGTTGTTCAGTTTGACGGTCTAAACAACCCCCTAATGAGTTTCAAAATTTTATTGTTACTTTTGAAACACCCTGTATAAGGTCTTACAAAATGAGCTAAAACGATTTTAAGGGGAGTATCAGACCATCAAACTGAACAACTTTCTCTATAGGACCAATATCGAAATCGCGAAAAAAAAATCAGCTGTTCCATACAAACCTGCTCGACCTAAATGTATGGGATGGCAGATTTCTTTTTCGCGATTTCGATATTGATCCCATAGAGAAAGTTGTTCAGTTTGATGGTCTGATCATCCCCTTAAAATAGTTTCACCTATCGAAATCGCGAAAAAAAAATCAGCTGTTCCATACAAACCTGCTCGACCTAAATGTATGGGATGGCAGATTTTTTTTTCGCGATTTGGATATTGATCCCATAGAGAAAGTTGTTCAGTTTGATGGTCTGATCATCCCCTTAAAATAGTTTCACCTAATTTTGTTAGACCTTATATACAAGGTGTTACAAAACTACAAATAAAACATTTAAGGGGGTGGTGTAGACCATCAAACTGAACAACTTTCTCTATGGGACCAATATCGAAATCGCGAAAAAAAAAATTGATGTTCCATACTCTACAAATCGACTAGAGCTAAATAAAATATGTATGGGATATCAATTTTTTTTTTCGCGATTTCGATGTTGGTCCCATACAGAATGTTGTTCAGTATGACGGTCTAAACAACCCCCTTAAGAGTTTTAAAAATTAATTCTTACTTATGAAGCTAGGATGGGCTGCTTTCGGGAAACTACGTCATAATCGCACCCCCGGTACAACATCGTTCCAAACACAAAAATCCACTTTTTCAGGAGAAGTGTTTAAAGTTTTAATGGTTCTAAAAGAGATGACATGCTCTGATTTAGAAATTAAAAGGAGGTGATTATAATAGTGTGTACGTCTTAGTTTAACATGTAAAACAATTTTTATCAAAAAAATTTGTAATAATAATGCTATTGTGATTTATTTTCAGGAGTACCCTCAATTGTGTCATTAATTCACTAGGATTTTTTTAAATATCATTTGTGACAATGATCTTTGTATTTAAAAAAACAGGTTTTACTGGCAAGATGGTTTGTTTTTAACGTTTTGTATTTAAACGTGTTTTTAACATAAACAACGAAAATTATATCTGTTAATCAACAGTAAAAGTCGTCTACATGGGAATTTCTTCACAATTGTGCCAGTCTTGGTGCAGTATGAGCTACTTCCACTGACCCTTATTCGTGAGAGGAGCTCTTTGCCCTGCAGTGGGATCCTACAGGATATATCTAACTAACAAACTAACTAGTAGCTGTCTGTCATGTTTTGTAAGGCAGTTACATTTTAATAACAATTCAATGCAACTACTTAAAAAATCCATTAATTCTGTCATACATTTATAACGTTGTTGTTTCAGAATTGGATAATAAATGTGTCACAATTACCGTAGCGGCGTTGTAGCTCTATAATACAGCAGCTTCTGCGGGAAGTCGCGCTCAATTGAGCAATAAGACGTTGTGGCTCCCGGTCACTCATTATTTCCGCCAAAACCGCTATGTTATTAGTGCCCTCTGACGGAAACTATTGGAACTAGATAAGTAACATTCTCGCCCCAGGTATAGGGGTACATTACGCAACTTTTTGCACACTTAGGTCATTTTTGCTGTTTTTGCATTTGGAACGTTGTTGTACCGGGGGTGCGATATCGTCGGTCCAATAGTAAACTAGCCAATCTGTCATTTTGGCATTTTCGACTTTACTATATCAAAATTTATGTTTCATTTCGATTCAAGTGGTGGCCAAGTATCGTATGTGTAACCTCAATAATTGAGAAGATATTGCTATTATTCTTTTCGCCTATCTACGTGAGATAGTCATTACACATTAGACAACTAAGCAAGTATATCAGTTGTTTTTAAAGTGTGACCAGAAAGACAATTATCTAGGACCAATACACAGATTTTTTTGAATATCTACGTGAAAAACTTGCTTTACAGTACCTAATTAATTTAATCTCCCCAAAATTTTAATTGAGTCTCCCCAACAGTTAGGAATTTTCAGATTGGCTAGTTTACGATTGGACCGACGATATATTCTCCTCGGCCCTACCACAATGCCTCAAAACGAAGGTTCAATCAGTGCGTTCTGCCAGTGATGACCTATGGTGCGGAAACGTGGACCCTGACGATAGGGCTAGTTCATAAATTCAAGGTCGCTCAGCGAGCTATGGAGAGAGCTATGCTCGGTGTTTCTCTGAGGGACCACATCAGAAATGAAGTGATTCGTCACAGAACTAAAGTGGCTGACATAGCTCAGAAAATTAGCAAGCTGAAGTGGCAGTGGGCTGGTCATATCTGTCGAAGAACTGACAGCTGATGGGGTGTCAGAGTTCTAGAGTGGAGACCGCGAACTGGTAGGCGTAGTGTGGGACGCCCTGCTGCCCGCTGGACAGACGACCTAAAAAAAGTAGCGGGGAGTGACTGGATGAGGAAGGCCGAGGACAGAGTTTTGTGGCGCGCCTTGGGAGAGGCCTATGTCCAGCAGTGGACGATGATAGGCTGATGATGATGACTTATGAAACACCCTGTATAAGTTAAAAACACTCATTAGTACATGGCATGCCGTCGTTCGTGCCGATTCGAATCCGGAACCTCTTGATCGAGTGTCAATACCTCTCCGCAACGCGCCACCACTCTCAATGATAAGAATGTAACAATTCTGTTCAAACGACCTATTCTATTTCTATTTCTAATCTATTTCAGTAGATCTAGTTCTAATTCTAATTCAGTAGTAGTATTTTTTCGAACCACCTGAATCACCTGATTGTCTGAAAAGAAAGATGATCTCTGGTGGTAGAAGTCGTTACATAAAAACCACGTTAGATGCCGTTAAGGCGGTCTGAAAAAACTCTGACACCAGGGCTTGCTGCCCACATGATAAGAAGAAATAGACATAAATCATTACTAATTATTTTGTTTACTAAATCGTTTTCACAGATGGGAAAGCCCAATCACCAAGGTTATTGTGCGTAGACTCGAACTTTCGGGTGATTACGTGCTAGATATACAAATAGAACATAATTTGTTGCATGGGTTACAACTACAGTAAGTACTTACTACCGAGAACCGTTTCCGAGAAACTAACCAGAATAACTCACATATCATGAGATCATTACAGATAGGTACAGAGTGGTAATTTGAGATTGAGGCACATAGGGCATTACAAGTACAAGAAAACGTTCTTTATAGATAAAAGTTATGGCAACTTTCTGAGCATTTGACTTCTGCATTCACAGATTTTGAAAAAAAATTACAGTCATAGAGAAAAACGGCAATTTTCACATTTAACTTGTTTCATCCCAATCGATCCTACTGATAAGGAACATAGGTAATTAATTATGTCTCTATGGAGTCAACCGAGGTCGAGGTAATAGAAAATTTTAATTCCATGAACCAATGAACAAAGTCGGACTGAGTCTCGCTTAAAAAAGACTGTGTCACTCAAAGTCGGCCACCTCGCTGTACGTACAGGCCGGCACGCACACATTCACACGTTAGTAAGCCATTAAGCTTGCATACGTCAAAACAGTCGATACATTACGCGGCGAAAAATTATAAATTTTACAGCATGTCCTGCGTGGTGAAATGTTGTAATAAAAACTGGCCAAGTGCGTGTCGGGCCACGCGCAGGGTAGGGTTCCGTAGTTGCCCGTCACAATATACGAACATAGAAGGGGCCTTTTTGTTTTATATTACGTTTTGCCGGCTAATAAAGTCTAAAAAGTGCATTTTTTAAGTTGGTCGACTATTACTCGTTAACTTGTAAAGCTAACTTAGCGGTGATAGTTTTCCTTTTAATTTCATTATATACACTACTGCCATGAATTTTTTCACATATTCAGAAACAACCGTTTAGCTGGCAGAGGGGGGGGACACTCGACTCTAACAAAAATTTGCACCTTAAAGCTTAATATTTCGCTAACGGATCCCTAAATCGAAAAATGGTTTTCCCACACCCACCGTATTTTTAAAAGACCTATCCAACGATACCCCACACTATGGGATAGACGAGAAAAAAAAATTGCATCCCCACTTCATGGGTAGGGGAGGTACCCTTAAAAAAAAATATTTTTCAAAATTTTATTTTACTACTTTCTCGGCGTGATTAATATGTGTACTCATGCCAAATTACAGCTTTCTAGTACTAAGCGTCTCTGAGCTAAGCCGCGGACAGACGGACGGACGGACGGACGGACGGACATGGCGAAACTATAAGGGTTCCTTGTTGACTTCGGAACCCTAAAAACCGTAGTGACCGGAAGAAAAAAAAATCCAGGAATCACATTTCATAGGTAAACTTCATCACTTATTTCCTAATTTTATACATTAAAATAAATCTTCATTCACTAGAACAAAATAATTCATCACAGTTCAGTGTTGTCAATATTCTCGTGTACAAATTATGCAAAATATGGAAAAAAATATGTTTATTATTAAATTCAATTTAGTTAGGGTATTTATTTAATAGTTACTACTAGGTATTTCTTCGGTATTATTTAATATTATTTTTACTCGATTTTCTAAAGAAAATGAAGTATGAAGAGAAATGACTGGATTCAAATAATTAGAAGTTGTAACGGTGAAAACGATTCTTAATTATCACAGCAGAGTAGGAACAGTACAATTTTGAACAAATAAAAAAATTTTAAATTTGCTTATTTATTAATATTTTTATGGTATAAATTTGGCTAACTTGGTAACTCTCAATTCAGTCACACATGAATAGCCGCCGCCATTTTGGTGCCTCACTATTGCTTTAGCGGGAGTCCGTCCGACTTTGTTCATTGGTTCATGTTTAATTCCCAGAAAATTTAGGGCCTGTTTCACCACTTCTGAGTAAGTTCTTGTTAGCTTATCCGACAGATAGTTTGACATATTTTGTATGAAATTATGTCAAAATACCTATCTGTCGGATAAGCTAACAAGAACTTACTCAGAAGTGGTGAAACAGGCCCTTGGTGAAGGGAAATAACAATTGTAAACACTTTACTTTTCAAGTGTGGTTCAGGCTATCAAACTGAACAACTTTTACTATCACGAAGCAGACCTGAAATCACAACTAAACTCACAAGGTGATTACAGTTTTTCTCGATGACCAAATTTTTTCCAAAATCTGTAAATGTAGAAGTGTCTTCAGACCGTTTTCTTGCTATAATGCTTCTACTTAAGGGCCTTCTTCGCAGATTTGGTAAAAACAGCCTCTGGCGTTTTCCATTTTTTATGTAGTAAACAAAGTTATTTCAGAAAATAAAAAATACTGTTTCTAGATAAGAAGTTTATCTACACATTGAGAAAATTTCACTACTGTATGTGTAATGGTTTATTGGTAATTTAGTGACAAAGTACCCCTTTGCGCGCAAAAAAGGCTCGCGGCGTAGTAAATATAGAGCGTTTCCTATACATTTTTATGAAAAAACTTTTAAACAATCTTAATTATAATAGACCAAAGAACGTATGTTCAGAATTTACTCATAAACAAAGTTACCGTTTTTGAGTAATGAACACTCAAAGTTACAGATTTTTTCCCCAAAGATTTCTCATACTAATTAGTATGAAGCGAAAACAACGAATATAATAGTCAGTGCGAGTGCCTGTCACGTCACACGCTCAGGCGCATTCAAGGAGAGAGGACGTCGCTCTGAATGATTTTTGTGTCGATAAGTTGACTTGCGTAATAATACGTACGTACACAAAAATTTTTGCACAGTGGTCTGTTGACTGAACTTGTGGATCGGATAAAAAATGTACCTACAGCAGGTAGACTGTTGGCGGACCGTGTGCGTTTGGACAAACATGTGTTGCGCATCCTCGTTGAAATAGTAATTATATATTTGTGACCGACATTTTACGATTTTAACACCCGACGCAAAAAGAAGGGTGTTATAATCTATAGGCGCGGCTATAGTAATGTAAGTCGATTGTTTCAAATTGTGAATCTGAGTGCCAAATTGCCAATACATATGAGATTTATATGTATACCTAATATGTTTTTATTAAAATGAATATATCTTTTGTTATTTGTTTTTATATGCAGATATTATCAGCAAAGCAATTTTTGTATCTATGTGTACCTACATATTTTTTTTACATAAAAAGAAATATTTATTGCAAAATATATATTTTATAGGTCGTACTTTTGAAAAAAAAATCTTTTCTTTGTTTGTTTGTTTTTATACAGGGTACGCTGACAGTTTTTTAAGGGCATGAACAGACCATCAAACTGAACAACTTACTCTATGAGACCAACATCGAAACCGCTGTAATAAAATCAGCTGTCCCATACATTTGGCTCGAGCAGGTTTGCAGTTTTGTATGGAACAGCTGATTTTGATATTGGTGCCAAGTTTAATTAATATACAAATAAAAAAAAAACCAACACCAAAAACAAACATTTAAATACATACCTACATACGCTCGAAAAACATAACCCTCCTTCTGTCGCAGTCGGGTAAAAAGTGAAAAATAATTCGGTCATCTATTAAAAATTATTACTTATTTTGGAAGTAAGCAATGTTTTACTTTTTACCTCTCTTTAAGATATTTCAGGTCATTTTTATGCGTTGGGGACCGCTATGAAATGAACATAGATTTTTTTATTCAACAATCACTTGCGGTCCCCGACACATTAAATGACTTAAAATATCTTAAAGTGAGTTTAGAAGTAAAACATTAATTTGCTTACATAAAAAACAAGAATTTTTACTTTTTAAATGATGTTGGTTTTTTTTATTGAATTGGTAATTTAACTAATTTATTATTATTTCGAAATTTTTTAGATTTCTTGAAAACTGCTCAACCGATTTTCATGAAACAAAACTAAGAACACTCTCGCAAAGATTAGCTTTCTATTAAAAAAAAAACACGTCCGTTTCGTGTCCGTATAGTTAGCAGCCTCACCAACGAATTCGAAGATTTTGACTAGGCCACGATTTAGTACCCAATTAGTACTATTTAGTGCCCAAAGCACAGATTTGGTACTCCTGTAGTTCAAAAGATATTTGGGTTACTTACTGAGGCTGCTAGATAGACGTCAAGGTAGCAGTCGCACCGAGAAATACTGTTTATATCAATGTGATTTATATGTCACGATTTAGTACTCATTTAGTACTCCCTATATCCAAAATTTCATTAATATTGATTCAATACAAGCCGAGATATGACAGTGCATTGTTGAGGCTGCTAACTTGACGTTTATTCCAACGATGATTCCAATGAAACGGGTGCACATTTCAAACAGATAAATACATACAGATTTAGTGCTCAATTTGGTGCCTCTTATGATATTTATGAAATGTAGAATTTTCTTTCCTACTTCCCAAAAAAACTATGTAAAGTTCTACATACTAATCGTAATTTAGGTCCGTCGATATCGTTAATCAAATTTAGACTTTATTCAACTGTAATAGGGTTTACAATTTATTTTAATTCTGTGGTTGGTACTGTCAAGCAAAAAAGTGAAATGATATTAAAATTGTATAACTCTGATACTTCTCAATCTCGTATGTAACTATGTAATATGAGTCCAGGAGTGCGATTTTTGAATCTCATTCGGTGAGCTCAGCAGTTGAAAATGTCAAAATAACTATGGAGATATGCATCTTTCTACTGCTGAGTTGACTTTCAAAAATCATACTACAGGAGAGCGATTTTTGAAAGTCAAATCAGCAGTAAAAAGATGCGTATCTCCGTAGTAATTTTGACATTTTCAACAGCTGAGCTCACCGAATGATATTCTAAAATCGCACTCCTGAAGACTATTATTCTTCTTTAAATCTACTCTACTATTATTGTACTGGATTTTTTTTTACCGTTCCGAAATAAAGCGAAGCAATAAATATTGAATCAACATTAGAAAGATTCATTTCTCCACAGTAATTTTGACATTTGCTACTGCTGAGTTCGGCGTATGACATTCAAAAATCGCACTCCAGGAGAGCGATTTTTGAATCTCATTCGGTGAGCTAAGCAGTTGAAAATGTCAAAATAACTATGGAGATATGCATCTTTCTACTGCTGAACCGACTTTCAAAAATCATACTACAGGAGAGCGATTTTTTAAAGTCAAATCAGCAGTGAAAAGATGCGTATCTCCGTAGTAGTTATTTTGACATTTTTAACAGCTGAGCTCACCGAATGAGATTCAAAAATCGCACTCCAGATCATCAAACTGAACAACTTTTATTATGGGACCAATCCAGAAATCGCAAACAAAAATCAGCAGTTCCATACTAAACTGCAACGCCTACTAGACTCCATTTTTTTTTTTGCGATTTTTGAAAGTCACTCGTTTAAATCAGCAGTAGAAAATGTAAAAATTACTATGTAGATTATTCATCATTCGATCGACGTGTTACTTTCAAAAATTGAATTCTTGTTCACAATATAAACAAAAACATAAAAGACAATTTGAAAACATCTATGATAGAACAAGGTTCATCATAAACTCGTTGTAGTCCCTCGGCTGCACTCATTTGAATCAAGCAATTCTTCGACAAGTTTTCGCATCACCCACCGTAATTAACGTAAATAAAATCCCGCCATCTCTCGGTATTGCTATGAACTACTTGCTATGATCGCGTGCGCCAGCTCATGACAGTAGAGTTCCGATAAATGATAATGTTTGTTCATGATTGTACCGAAAATCGAATGTATGTAGAACTTTACATAGTTTTTTTGGGAAGTAGGAAAGAAAATTCTACATTTCATAAATATCATAAGAGGCACCAAATCGAGCACTAAATCTGTATGTATTTATCTGTTTGAAATGTGCACCCGTTTCATTGGAATCATCGTTGGAATAAACGTCAAGTTAGCAGCCTCAACAATGCACTGTCATATCTCGGCTTGTATTGAATCAATATTAATGAAATTTTGGATATAGGGAGTACTAAATGAGTACTAAATCGTGACATATAAATCACATTGATATAAACAGTATTTCTCGGTGCGACTGCTACCTTGACGTCTATCTAGCAGCCTCAGTAAGTAGCCCAAATATCTTTTGAAATACAGGAGTACCAAATCTGTGCTTTGGGCACTAAATAGTACTAATTGGGTACTAAATCGTGGCCTAGTCAAAATCTTCGAATTCGTAGGTGAGGCTGCTAACTATACGGACACTCCGAATCGGTTCACCCGTTTGGGAGCTACGATGTTACAGACAAATTATAACGCCCCTCATTTTGCTTCGGGGGTTAAAAAGTGTCAGCATAGCGTCGGTCAGGGGTTAAAAACAAACAAACAGGGTCAGTTTATAGATATAATTAGCAAAGCAATTTTTTTCTATTTGCCAATTGTATAATGTTTGTTCGTTTGTTTTTAACCCCCGACCGACGCAAAAAGAGGGGCGTTATAAGTTTGAAGCCTATGTCGGTCTTTCTGTTTGTAGCTCCCAAATAGGTGGACCGATTTCGATGCGTTATTTTAAAATAGAAAGCGAACTTTTGCGAGAGTAAATAACATTAAATGACAAATTAAAAAACCCCAAAGCCCAAAACAAACATTTAAAAAGTAAAAAATAATTCTGTCACCTAGGTTTTATTTTTGATGTACTTAAGCAAATGTGTTTTACTCATTAACTTTCATTCTAAGATATTTTTTTAGGTCAATTAATGTGTCTGGGACCGCAAGAGATTGTAAAAAAAATATTTGGAAATATTATGATTTGTATTAGTTTATTTATTCATTTGTTTATACTACAATACGAAACACTAATCACAATTTTTCAGTACATGCAAGTTTTAGATATACATAACATTAAAATAATACGGTCAAAATTGGTGTCGCGGGAACCACTGGGCAACCTAAAGATGTGTGTGTGAGCGCGCAGACGCTGTGTGCGTAGCGTTAAAAACCTAAAGTGGACACGGTCCGTCCGCTTATACGACCCTTAAGTTTAAAAGTCATTTGTACATGACATGTCGTTCATATACGGAATCGAATCCAGGATTTCAAGAACGCATCACCGATGCTACTAAAGTATTAGATAAAAAGAGTCACGTTGTGTATCTGCTATTGGGCGGTCGCGTCGCCCGTCGATCGTTGGTTGCCCCCTCCCAGGTCTACAACGGGGCTCCAGTGGTGGCTCAAGATAGTGTTATTTTCGAAAAACAATCCTTGAAGTCACCAAATACATAAATTACCGTACAACGTCAAGCACTTTTGCTACATAAACTAGACATTGGCAAAATCATCAAATACCCAAGATGGCAGCCATTTTTTTAAAATAGAATAGAATTAGATAAAAAACAAATGTCAGCAATTAATAAAAATAAATTATAATAACAAATGTCGAAAAGCTTATTAATACCTACCTACTTATAACGACGTGAATCATATTACGATAACAGTGCACTGATGATTCACTTGTTATGTTGACAGGATTCATGATGTATGATTATCATAAACAAGATCTTGGTTGAAGTAAACACATTTTTTTCAGTGTGGTATTCTAATTTTTATACGAATTAAAATGTATGGTACAACAGACCAGAGCTGCTTTTTATCGTGATTTTGATGTTGGCTCCATAGTAAAAGTTGTTCAGTTTGATGAGTAAAATTCATGGTGAAGTTATCCGCAGTGATATAAAATTTACCCTGTATATACTTAGTCAGGAAAGATTGCGTAACTTTTCACCCGATGCGATGAGAAAGAAAAATTGCTTTCAATAATATGACTGTACCCTTTTTCAGTGTTTAGGTTACTGGTTTATGTTTGCCCGGAATAATGTTAATTATTAATACATACATTAACTCACGACCGTATTCGAATTTGGGGTGGTCAGAAGCATTGCGTAAAATTTCTGTTTAAGAAGTAGGTAATAGTAGTGTAAGTAGTTTATAGCAATGCTCTCAATTTAAATTTCAGGATAGAATGATGTGTCATGTGGTAAATTAAAGATAGAAAAATTTGTCCCGTTCGAAATAGCACATTAACACGGCTGTAGCTAATCAATAATAGTGAATATTAACATGTAATATTATTACCACAGTGAACCAATATAGTTATTCTGTGTTATTACTATGTATGCACGGCGACACATCAAGCTACGCAAAACCAAAATAAGCTGGCCGCGCGTAGGCAGAGTAATGTATAACGTCGCGCGGCCAGATTATGTTTGTTTTGCGTAGCTTGATGTGTCGCCGTTTGTACCTACCTAGTTTAATTTACTCCGTTTAGTTATAAAATGTTATAATTATTAAAAATACTCCATTTCACGGTATCAGAAAGCAGAGCTCTGTAGGTCTACCATGAGTTTTCACCGTACTTTACTGCTGTAGTTACGTCACTAATTTTGTATTGAATTTCGTACAGCGCTCCTAGTGGTTACGTTGAGAACTAATTTATGTCATACGAATTGGCGAAGTAACTACAGTAGTAAAGTACAGGGAAAACTCATGGTAGGCCCTCTGTTTACAGTTTGCTATTATGTGTCATTGTTGTTACGAGACTTACGAGCAGCGTTAAGTATTGTAATTTGTGAATAGTATGGATTGATGTGGTTATTGTTCACTCTTCAAGGCTTCCGCACATTGCAGCGATATTATCGAGCGATATTATCGACAGCGATATCGCGACACCTTACACACTGCGCAGCGATTCCGCGATTCGCGTCACGCATGCGCACACTACTGAATGTAGTAGAAAGAGATTGCGTCAGGTTGCGATAATATCGTAGCAGTGTGTGGGATCGAGCGCGTCCCCATACAAAATGTACTGAGAACAATTATCGCAAAATCGCAGCGATACTATCGCTCGATAATATCGCGGCAGTGTGTAGGATCGAGCGCGTCCCCATACAAAATGTACTGAGAACAATTATCGCAAAATCGCAGCAATAATATCGCTGCAATGAGCGGAGGCCTTTAATTGGGTCCATTTACAAATTAATCAATTAAATTCAACTATACTTTATTGCACGCCAAAACAATACATTCATTTGAATGAACACAAAGAATTACAAGTAGGTACAAATAAGGCGGTTTTATCATTAAAAAGCGATTTCTTCGACCCAATTTTATTTCTAGAATTTTATTAATCACTAGTGTTTACCCGCGACTTCGTCCGCACAAATTATATACCAGATTTTAAGTCAGATCATAAGCTATCAAACAAAAAAAGTGTTATCTAAATCGGTTCAGTAGTTTTTGCGTGATGCGCGAACTAACAAACACTCAAACAAACAGACAAACAGACGGACAAAATTTCTAAAAAAGGTTGATTTCGAGTCAGGGATAAGTACCTAAAAACCATATCGTAATATTTTTTTTTGTAAAAATCTACACCTACTTATAGACACACTTTAGTTACAGTTTTGTAATAGTTTAGATAAGCAGCTTACAATAGGTTCTAACATTGAGTTTGTAGTATGTTTCTTTGGTCTATGGTTTTATACAGGGTGTTAGGAAAAGTGTCAAATAAACCTTTAAACCACATACTCTACCCATCAAACTTAACAACTTTTACTATAAGAGCAAATCTGGAGTCACGTTGCAGGGTTTGCCTCGAACACTTGTCTCTCGCGTGGTGTTCGCGCGGTTCGCGTCTCAGCCTGCCACGAGGCTCCTAAATCCTTCTCAGTTGTTCTTACTCAAAAACAATCCTCGAGATTGGATAGACACTCCTTCAAATAACTTGACACTGGCGAAATCTAACAAGGAAACGCCATTAAATAAATTAAAAAAAGAGCAAATCTGACAGAACAAAAAAAAACAGCTGTCGCATTCATTTGACTCGTATTAGGTATTGCAGTTTATTGTGGAACAGCTGATGCGCAGATGGCTGCGATTCGCTGCCACTAATGTTGACGGCCCGACAGCACAGTCTGTAGTGAACCTGCCTGCTGTGCGAGGGTCGCGAGTTCGAATCCCGTAAGGGACAAATATTTTTATGATTAAAATATGAATATTTGTACCCAAGTCATGGATGTGTATCTAAATAATATGTATTCTATATCGTTGTCTAGTTATCATAATACAAGTCCAGGCTAGATTCTGGAACTTTAAATGCAACTAGATAATTTGTGTGAGAATGTCCAAGATATTTATTTATTTATTTATAAGAGACGATAAGGGGTAGTTTAAAAAAAAAGGATTTTGATTTATAAAGAAAGTGTCTCTTTTATTTGACTTTAAAAAGGAATGATTAAATTAATAAATTGACCCAGCAAAGGTGTAACTTGGCTAATGTCCTGACTCGAACTGGCTCTAGTCTCTGAATGATATGCTGACTCGACATCGGGAGTCGCGTGGCTGAGGGGGTGACAAGTAGACGTGTCGTCGGCTTGCGATTTTGACAGCCACGTGGCTCCGCCGTTTTATGGCGGTTTCGAGTGTGTGTTTTTGTTTAAAAACGGGGCTTTGAGATCGCCATATCCTATTACCGTACAATATCTAATAAATATATCCTCAACACTTGACACTGGCGAAATCTAACAAGGAAACGCCATTAAACAATCTTGAGGGTTGGGGGGAAAGATGTGACTCAGCATATTACATAACATTTATATGTAAAGTCTACCAATCCGCATTGTGCACGCGTGGTGGACTAACGCCCATACACCCTCCTCAAGAGTAGACTCTAATTTAAGGTATTTCACAACTAGTCAAATCAGCAACTCTTTATCAAATGTAGGCTTGAGTTGTTATATATCTCAAAATCTATCATTAAGAGTGCAAATCATTTAGCCTGTAAAATTACGATGTTGTCCAAATAAAGTTTAGTTAATAAGAACACCAAAAAGCGCGATATGTATGAAATTTTTTATATAGGTACACTCTTGTGACGTCATCTATTTTATTTTATTTTATTTTATTGTGTAGGTACACGTACAGATCACAGTCAAGAAGAAACCATTTTACATTGCAATAAGATATGTTAGAACTAAATTAAAATCGAATTAAATTAGATTAATAAATAAATAAAATAAAATTAATAAAATTAAATAGAATTAAATTAAATTAGATTAAAATCGTTAAACCGACTTCGAACCCAGGT
The DNA here is from genome assembly GCA_963693445.1 of Agonopterix heracliana. Taxonomy (NCBI): domain Eukaryota; kingdom Metazoa; phylum Arthropoda; class Insecta; order Lepidoptera; family Depressariidae; genus Agonopterix; species Agonopterix heracliana. Next base: position 13,801,483 of record OY856328.1, read on the forward strand.
CGGTCGCAGTAAGGACAACATGTTCAGGTGGGGATTCTCGGATGCGCAAAATGTGAGTTGCTTGTGTGGAGCTCCACAAACGATGGCCCATCTCACATCGTGCCCTGCGTGCCCTAACACCTGTACGCAGGAGGAGCTCATGACCGCTAGCGACGGTGCAGTATCGGTTGCCCACTTCTGGCAAGGTACTATTTAGCGACTTTGTTCAAAATTTGAAGTCGACACGATAAGAAGAAGAATAGATTGTAATCCAATTACACATGTACACAGCATTACTATCTTTAAAACATGGAGGAGTGAGTTTGTTACATAAATTAAAATCATAATTAATTCGTAAAACATCGAAACAAAACAGATACCTACATTTAAAAGTATACAATAGGCACCCAAATTTCGATAAACGTTCAAATTCAATAAGTTAGTTAGCAATTGTTGCAATCCAAAAATTTATATAGTATTCATCATCATCAGCCTATCATCGTCCACTGCTGGACGTAGGCCTCTCCCTATATAGTATTAAACCAAAGTAATTAATGAAATTGAAAAATGCAATGAAATCGTTAACTTACATTAACAAATCTGTTTCATTTCTCTTCATTGTTTATCCTTATACTAGCTGTTGCCTGCGAATTCGTATGCGTGGACTAAGGACTTGTTTATGATTTTTTTTTGTGGCACTGACTTGTTTTTGTGACTTCTGACAGAACACCCCCTATTCACCCCCTCTATGCACCCCCTACTCACCACTTACGCACCCCCTACTCACCCCTACGCACGCCCTTCTTACCCCCTAAAGACCTCTGAGCACCCCTTCTACGCACCCCCTACTCACCTCTACGTACCCCTACACACCCCTATGCACCCTAACTCACCACTCACACATGATAATTTAGACATTCCAATTCAACCCCATCGCACCACAACAAGGGATGATGGTATTTCACGTCCGCCACTTTGGATTTTAAAATCATTGTTGTTTTCGTAATCAGCGACCCGATAATAATATTATTTGGAATCTCTAGACCCAGCGGTTTGGGCTGTGCGTTGATATCTCAGTCACTTAGTTTCTTCTTTTAAACAGGCCCTGGTGTAACAAAATACCCTAGTAATACTTAAGGGGTGCTTCCTACGAATAAGAGAATGTATAGAAGTATAAATGAAGCTCAAAAAGTGGCACCAAAAAAATTGTAACGCGTTCTAAATTTGTTCTTTAAAAATTGTAACTCGCCGCCAAAACTCATACAAAACGTCATTTTTCATGGGGTGCCAAAAATGATTTCGATTTTGTTTGGAGTTATTCTTCCATATTTATTCTCTTATTCGTAGGGTGCTTCAGACCCTCAAACTGAACAACGTTCACTATGGACCCCTTTAAGTATTATTAGGGTGTTTTGTTACACCCTGTATATTATTAAGATAAGAAGATAAAAAATATAATATAAGTAGACAGAATATGTTCACTAAATTAAAATTCAAAACAGAAACCATTTTCGTAAATAACGTCCTATAAAACCACAAAAACGAATCCTATACTGATATTTAGACATTTCCACCCCATCGCATCCCAACAGGGTATGATGGTATTTCACGTCCGCCACGTTGGATTTAAAAATCATTGTTGTTTTCGTAATAAGCGACCCGATAAACCATACACATCCCCATTACCCATCTTGATTTTCAGAGTTTGTCCCATTTCCCCTTTTCAGGGGTTGAATTCTGAAAAAACCTGAAACACGTATTTACTCATTTATAAATAGGAGTACTCCTGTGAAGTTTCGAATAAAATAGTTCAACTAATCTTGTTTCCCCATACAAACTTTGGACCCCCGTTTCACCCCCTTATGGAGTGAATTTTGAAAAATCCTTTTTGAGTGCACCCCTTGACCTCACAAGAAATCTACGTGCCAATAATTAGGAATCTCTAGACCCAGCGGTTTGGGCTGTGCGTTGATATGTCAGTCAGTCACTTTCTTCTTTTATTTTAATTATTTAGGTTTAAAATAGTAACTAGGTAGGTATGCAAGCTTAAAAATAACTGAAAATGTGAGTTTAGTGCTATATTTTCCAAAGCTCATTGAATTTCACCGAGTGGAAAAATATTAACTTGGACTTTTCCGCCTGACCACTCATTTTTGCTTGTACCTATACAAGTTACTAAAAAATAAAATCGCTGTCTAGCCCCGCCTTATTGATGAATAGACCAATAAATGAATAGTTTCCAAAAAATAAGTAAGTACATTATGCGCGAAATTATGCGAGAGTGCGCGATAGTATCTAGTTTAAATCCAAATATATGCAATTCTGGGAATCGAGTGTTGTTATCACGCGGCATGTGCGTGGCGCGATTTCCTAGTTTAAAAATGGGATGTTATTGTAACTACGATGAGTCACCGACTCAAATATCCTGTTTTGTTACCTAAGCTTTGCGTTAGCGTATATTTTCTTTGCCAAAGGTGTATTGCACATGAATAGTACCTAGGTACATTACGATACGGTGTGTGACCTAAAAGTAGTCCATTATTGCACGGCGTGAATTATCACCAATTATCATAAACGCCGTGTAATAATGGACTTACTTAATTATTTTATAGCTAGTGTGACCTAAACCCCAACTTTTGAATTTTTTGATATTAAGTATCTTTATTGTTGAACTTTTTATTTTTAATTTTTGTCACCTATAAATATATCATTCATTAGTTATAAGTTCTTGTCTATAATATTAGTTTAGTTACCTATAGTTTAGGTAATACTCAATAATTGTTTCCTTGAATAAATTATTTTATATACACGACATACTAACCAAAACTGGACGAAGGGGGTCCGGGGGGGGGGGGGGGGGGATTAGACGGGCGGAGCCCCTCTTGGACACAACAATGACTTCAAAGTCAAAGGCTTCGGTCCTGCATGATGCATAGGGCTCCATGAGACATGCAGCACTGCACTGGTGAAATTGAATATATTGTTGTGCCTTGTTACTAACAAAACGAGTCCTGGTCACTTGAATAAATGATTATAATATTATTATTATATGTCTTACGTTCCGTAATCACGGGCTATTAAGTCCGGGACTTTTGGAAGGCGTGCATGGAGCCGAAGCCAACATGTAGAGACCCGTTCAAAAGACAAGTTAATGTAAATGTAAGGGATACACTACATATGGCGGATACCATCTCCGAGCGCACAACATGATACTCACGGGAATGGTCCCCGCCAGGTGCAAAGACTATTGGAGTCCGGCGCTATGGCCGTGATGGAAAAATAAGGTCTTGGGCTATGGAGGTTATTATTAGCTTTTACAGGAAGTTACTACTGATACAGCCAACGCACAGTTGTTTATCACATTGTCATTGCCTACAAACATTGTAATAGGTACCAGATTATGACAAACAATTATCATCCATCACTATAACCAACTATATTATAATACTGCAGGACACAGGCCTACTACTTATGGAGGGTATATGGGCGTTGGTCCACCACGCGTGCCCAATGCGGATTGGAAGACTTCACATACCTAGGAATCTTAATTTTATCTTCAGCGTATGCATTTAGGTTTCCTCTCGATGTTTTCTTTCAAAGTTTGAGAGTTACGTACTTACATAAGCTAGAAAACATCATTGGTACATGGCATGTGGTCCGTGAAAGAAAGAAGAAAGATTCTTTGGATTTATTTCTAAGAAAAAGAATAGAATTTATTATATAATAAATGGATTATAGAATTATAAAAATGTTTATAATTTTTTTCTAATTTTACATGATTTTATAAACTTTTTTAATTTGTTTCCATTATTAATAATTTTTATATGGATTTTATCTCTTAGTGATAACTTTATTTATAATCTAAAGGTTAAAAAAAGAAAAACAGCTGTTAAAAATTTTTTCCATCCATACTAGAATAGCATATTTTTACTGCACTTAATAAATAAAATAGCAACGAAATATTAAGGCTATTTTGAATTACAGACACAGCAATTTGCTCTTAAGACGCTGTTATCCGGTCGAGGCCGTTTTTTGAACACGAACGAAAGTGTTTTAAACTGTGTTTTAAAGTCTGAAAACCAATTATGTCTTATTTAAGGATCTGGCTGATAGGCGACCGTGCTCAATAACACGATTAGATTAATTATAATAGATAGAAAAAAATCCCAAAGTTACCCCTTTTTGTTATGTTTTTTCAATACTATGATTAAACTGCTGATATTTAACTTTTTATTCTTATACTTAACTAAATACATTAAATATTTCTAGTGAATTCCGTAGAATTTTGAGCTTAGAAACACTCATGAGCAAAGATATTGATGAAAAACACGTTTTTTTGCGATCCTGCTTTCAATTGGAGCGGGATGGCTAATTGCAAACTTATGCTTGAAAGAAAGAGACGCTTGCACTGGGATAACCTAGCCTTAACATGTTCTTAGCACAGCTTTAGTAACGTCCAAGATCAATGTCGGATAGTTTCTCTTTCTGATAAATATAAATTATATCAGCAAATAGGAATTGGCCAGAAATCTAATTAGTAATCGGAAAATCTTTTCGTCCTTATATGGAATGAAGTATAGTATATTTCGTCGACTTTAATCATTGTGATTTTGTTACCTAAGTATTGCTTTGTTTTGTTAACTTTTACATATTTATAACACTTAAATTTTATTAAGCCTCTACTATAGCTGTCCTCAATTTTTTTTATTTTTTACAATGATTATAGGAACAGGTCCAAAAACAAGAATGTCTCATTGTAGTTTTTCAATGTTTATTTATATACTTATGTAGAACTGTACAATATACCTACTATTACCTATTCTGTGGTATTAGTGCCAAAAGTTGACACTTTTGGCGATTTTAAAGATAGTACAATAACTACAATCGTAATAAAACAGATGATAGTACGTAATGATCCAATAAATAAAAAAAAGACTGTTTTTTGGAAATTAAAAAAACCATCCAAAGAGGGAACGCTGCCAGCATGCTTGGGACCATGTCTCGCGGAGATGCACCTGACGGCCTTTTTATCTTTAAGTTGGTTTTTATTTCTATATTCTTGTTGTTTTCATTTCTTCCATATTATATTTTAATTAAAAAAATGATATATATTGATATATAATGAAAAATATATATATATTATACTATTAACGGCAGCAGCATCGTAGGCTCGGTGTCCGTTCCCTTAACCTAGCCTTAACCTATTTGACGGATTATGGATATATTCAAGGATAATGAAAAAATACATAATTTCAAAATAATTTATTTCATACAAATAAAACAACATGTTTTTTTATGAAACATGCCTAAGACCAGTATAACATAACATTATTGTAAAAACATTTCTGACGTTGGTTTACAACCACGAATCTACCATGTACACACGGCGACAAATCAAGCTACGAAAAACCAATATAAGCTGGCCGCGCGAAGGGTGAATAACGTATAACGTTGGGCGGCCAGCTTATTTTGGTTTTGCGTAGCTTGATGTGTCGCCGTGTGTACATGTACCATGTACTCACAGGTTCAGCCTGGAATGTGGGGTCACAATCAAGTTACGAACTTCCAAGTTAAATCTAGCCTTAGCCAAACGATTAGTTACATTTACAGCTAAATAAATAGGTAAAAGTATATCAAAGTAACTACTTTTTATAATAATGTCAATTCTTTTTTAAAGCTACCGCCGCTTCGGAACGTGTTGTCGCTGTAGAAACTCTACAACATAACACTTATTATAAACTTGGTGGTATTACAACATTAATTCTTAAGCTACGGGTTTTTGTAATCAGAGACATTAAATATACTTAGTTAACACTGTATAGACTCGCATACATTTGGCGTTTATTAACAGTGGGATCTTTTGAACCGATAAAAGTATTATGATATATATAAATAGCTTTTAGGTTTACTTTTTACTAATTATGATACTGATTAATCTTAAATTGTGTGGTGAGGCCACCTCTGGGCGAGATAAAGGCTCTTAGTATCATATATTTTATAATAAGCTTTTTAGCAAAGGTCTAAAAACTAAACAAATTATTCGGTGCACCATTGACACGATTACTGAAATCTTCAGCACCGCTGCCAGAACGTTCTCTCTCTACTTCTCCAGATCCTCTCTCTTCAGTTTCCGGTGAAGCTTCTGATTTTCCCAATGCGTTGAATGTCTGGACCGTTCCTAATAATCTTTTGTGTGTTTTAGCACTTTCGAGGATAGCACTTTTTAAGTTCTTGAACATGTCAATCGTGACATTAATGTATTAATTTTATTTTACAGGTATTTATAATCAGTATTGTTCTCTTTTGTACCTAACTTACTAGTCACCCTGTCACACCTACAGTTTTGCAATAAATGTATTTGATTTGATTTGATTTACATGCACCATGTAATCACAGGTTAAGCCTGGAATGTGGGGTCACAATCAAGTTACGAACTTCTTAGTTAAATCTAGCCTTAGACAAACGATTAGTTACATTTACAGCTAAATGCATCGGTAAAAGTATTTCAAAGCACTTATTCTAATACTGTCAATTCTTTTTTAAAGCTACCACCGCTTCGGAACGTGTTGTCGCTGTAGAGAAGATGCGGTCAGAAACTCTACAACATAACACGACTTATAAACTAGTACAACTTGAATTCTTAAGAGAATTTTATTCCGAGAGCGAAAATGCGCGCTGCATACAAACGTACTATGGTGATATTTTCAATACTAACCAATTAAAGTCAATGAAATTTTGCAGAAACTGTCTAGAAACAAATCTCTATGCTTCTATGGAGTCATATTTTCGTTAAAATATGCAGTTTCAATGCTAGGATTAATTTAAGATTTGTATGGAAATCTTTGAGGCACTGTAACTTTAAAACTATACATTTTAACGAAAATTGGTATCCATACAAGCATATAAATTTGTTTCTAGATTGTTTCTGCAAAATTTCATTGACTTTAATTGGTTAGTATTGAAAATATCACCATTGTACGTTTGTATGGAGAGCGCTCCGAATAATATACCCTTAAGCTACTGTTTTTTGTAAACAGTGACAGTAAGGCCCTGTTTCACCACTTCTGGGTAAGTTCTTGTTAGCTTATCCGACATATAGTTTGACATATTTTGTATGAAATTATGTTAAAATATCTGTCGGATAAGCTAACAAGAACTTATTCAGAAGTGGTGAAACAGGCCCTAAATGTAGTTAAATAATTGATACTAAGTATACACAGTATAGTAATTAAAGTTCATTTTTTGATAATTTAAGAGCGTTAATTAAGAGTAGGACCTTTTGAACCTACTTATTATATAAAATAGCTTTTAGGTTTACGTTTTACTAACTACGATAAATCTAAAATTTTGTAGTGAGGCCGCCACTGGGCATCATAAAGGCTCTTAAATTATCATATATTTTATAATAAGCTTTTTAGCAAAGGTCTAAAAACTAAACAAATTATTCGGTGCACCACTGACACGATTACTGAAATCTTCAGCACCGCTGCCAGAACGTTCTCTCTCTACTTCTCCAGATCCTCTCTCTTCAGTTTCCGGTGAAGCTTCTGATTTTCCCAATGCGTTGAATGTCTGGACCGTTCCTAATAATCTTCTGTGTGTTTTAGCACTTTTGAGGATAGCACTTTTTAAGTTCTTGAACATGTCAATCGTGACATTAATGTATTAATTTTATTTTACAGGTATTTATATTCAGTATTGTTCTCTTTTGTACCTAACTTACTAGTCACCCTGTCACACCTACAGTTTTGCAATAAATGTATTTGATTTGATTTGATTTACATGCACCATGTAATCACAGGTTAAGCCTGGAATGTGGGGTCACAATCAAGTTACGAACTTCTTAGTTGAATCTAGCCTTAGTCAAACGATTAGTTACATTTACAGCTAAATACATAGGTAAAAGTATATGAAAGTACTTTTTCTAATACCTACTGTCAATTCTTTTTGAAAGCTACCACCGCTTCGGAACGTGTTGTCGCTGTAGAGAAGATGCGGTCAGAAACTCTACAACATAACACGACTTATAAACTAGTACAACTTGAATTCTTAAGCTACTGTTTTTTGTAAACAGTGACAGTAAGGGCCTGTTTCACACCTTCTGGGTAAGTTCTTGTTAGCTTATCCGACATTATAGTTTGACATATTTTGTATGAAATTATGTTAAAATATCTGTCGGATAAGCTAACAAGAACTTATTCAGAAGTGGTGAAACAGGCCCTAAATGTAGTTAAATAATTGATACTAAGTATACACAGTATAGTAATTAAAGTTCATTTTTTGATAATCTAGGAGCGTTAATTAAGAGTGGGACCTTTTGAACCTACTTATTATATAAAATAGCTTTTAGGTTTACGTTTTACTAATTACGATAATTTTGTAGTGAGGCCGCCGTTGGGCATCATAAAGGCTCTTAAATTATCATATATTTTATAATAAGCTTTTTAGCAAAGGTCTAAAAACTAAACAAATTATTCGGTTCACCACTGACACGATTACTGAAATCTTCAGCACCGCTGCTATAACGTTCTCTCTCTACTTCTCCAGATCCTCTCGCTTCAGTTTCCGGTGAAGCTACTGATTTTCTCAATGCATTGAATGTTCCTAACAAGCTTTTGTATGTTTTAACACTTTCGAGGATAGCACTTTTTGAGTTCATGAACATGGAACACGTGTAATTCAAAGTGCGGCTCATTTTGTTTAAGGAGGGTAGTAAATTCATTTAGCATTTGCTGCTCTGCTCTTCTAAGATGCATTTGGTGATTTCCAGTTTTTGGTCTATTCGCTGGATCACTTTCAGGAGAAACACTTTCTACAGTGCGGTTAACGTCGATCACTATCCCAACAGGTGTTTCTGTTGTGGGCATTTCGTAATCTGAAACCACCTCTTGATATGTTGACAGATGTTCTTCTATTAAGCTTTCGTCTGTCTGACATGCACTGTCTACTACCCTTGGAGAACTTGCCATAGCAGATGATCTGATAATGTCGGGTTTCATGGTGAAGTTCGTTTCGGCAGACTGATTAACCAAAAATTTTTGTGTGCGTGGGTCTTGATACACATGATTCTGATGGACTGGTGAACGTTGTATTTCATGTGATTGGTTACATAAATACGTAGGCGGCATCTTGCCATTGTGCATAAAGAGTGATGGTTCCGCCGTGACAGTCTGAGGGACAGCCGCCACATCTATATTGTTCTGCTTGTTGGATCTCCTACTTAGACTTGCTTGCGTTCGCGGATCTGCAAGTATATCGTGTTTATTAGCAGTTAAAGGTGCTTGCCCCTTTGAGTTTGAAGCTTTTAACAGCCCCGGTGATAGATTTTGCTTCGTGACTCCTTGAAGACCAGGCCTTTGACTTTTGCTATTGGTTTTCATAGAAATATCAGCACGTGTTCTGGTTAGACGTGGATCCCGTTGTGAGTATTCATGATTCGGTGGCAATTGGTTTGATACGTTCGATGAATTTTGTTCAGCTGATGGTACCCTGTTATTTCGAGAGGGAGGTCTGTGTTCAATATTATTACTCTCTTTTTGTTGTTCATGAGAGCGAGTGTGGAACTCACGAAGCTGGTTTGCTGCTTGAAAACGGACACTATGATCAATACTTTGTACTCCGTTATATTTTATGAGTATATCTTGTAAACGCGCAATTTCCTCCAAGTAGTATTCTTGAGTAAGTAAATCTTGTCGAGCATTTGATTGCTGGGCAATGCCACCGGACTGGTGAGCTAAGTTTGAAAGAAATTGTGCAGCAGATGTGTTGTTTGCTATATCTTGATTGGTATTGTGATCAATACCATTTACTTCGTTGGATCCTCTAACATGCATTTCTGGTTTTCGTGGTACTTTTTGTGAGCAATTCGCATTACTTCGAAGGAAAGAGCTTTGGTCATTACCATTTTCTTCAATATGATTTCTAGCATGCCTTTCTTGTACCCGTAGGCCGTCTTGTGATTGGTTTTGAATAACCAGTGAAGTTTGTCTTTTCATTGAGAGCGTAAGTATCGAACTGGAATTGTCTGTTGAGTTTGATGAATTCTGCGCAGCAGTCGCTATATTTCTCTTGATATGTTCGAGGTGCGTTTTCACTGAGTTCGGTATGTGATGAGAAGTAGATGGCATATTATTTATAATAGCTCGTACTTCTCGAGGTTGGGAATTTAGATACGAATGTCCACAGTCTTTTGGCAATCGAGTATCTTGATATGGCTGAGAGAACTGGTTGGTTGTAGTCGGTGCTATCGTTCGAGCAGCCGTTGTATTGCCGTGTAGGTGAGGTTTTTCTTCGTGGCGATTGGTTTCCTTAGATTGTCTGACAGATATTTCTTGTGTCCGTGGTACTGGAATTAGATTGTCAGGACGTAATGCCACTGAAGTCTGTCTTTCCTGTAGGTACTCAGGCTGACAGGGCAGCTGTGAAGCGTGCGAAGGAATTTGACTGGAAGATGGTCTATATACAGTGTATGGATGAAGAAGCTGAATTTCTTGATCACTGTCGATAATCATTATAGGTTCATCCACGTCTAATAGCGGCATACTTCTATCTTGTTCACAGTCTTGGAGAACATGTGCAGCTTGTTTTTCACCTTGCTTGCTGCCTTGCTTAAATGACGTAGAATAGCGTTGTTTTTTAGAATCTAACTTAGCAACTGATTTATTTTCTTTGGTACTTTTAGGTTTAGTGCTTTGCTTAGTGGTAGTCTTTCTGTCGCTGGAAGCTGCAGCTGTTTTCTCTGACTGATCAATTTGGATTAACGGTTTGTTCCAGAATATTATCGATTCTGCTGTCTTCGAGCATCCAGGAGTAGGGTTTGCGTAATTCACAATGGTGTTTGTAGACTTGGCAGCTTCGTCTAGTTTAGGCACTTTTTTCTTAAGATCTTCCTTGGGTTCTGACGTGCTCCGCTTGAGTGATTTTTCCAAAATGGGCGCTCGAGAGTTTTCTAAAGGCTTTTCTGTCAACTGAGATTTATTTGTCTTGGAATTTGTCGTTGAATTTAGGGGGGAGCTGATCAATTTCTTATCCAACACAGGCTCTGGTTGCGTATCTGAAATAAAATGTTATGATTAATACTTGAGAAATTAAAAACACTAAGGGGCGAAAGGTCAATTTTATACAATAAATGTTTAAGTGTAAATTACATAAAGTAGTCAAGTTCTAGTCCATAAGGAAGAACGCTGCTGATGCTAATTCATTGACATAGCAATTGATTTCGCAATAGTCTTGAGTTGCCGAGCGGATGCGATAATAGATTTATTTCATTACTAGTGTTTTCCCGCGACTTCGTCCGCACAAATTATATACCAGATTTTAAGTCAGATCATAAGCTATCAAACAAAAAAAGTTTCATCAAAATCGGTTCAGTAGTTTTTGCGTGATGTGCGAACAAACAAACTAACTAACAATTTTGTCAATAGATGGCGCTGCACGTCATTTAAATCGCGCTATCGAGTGTTATTTGATTTTATATGAAGTAAACCGCTACTTTTTTGTTCCTCATTTTACGGTTTTATAATATTTAATTAATTATTATTTGTGCATTCAGTATTCTTCCGTCAATTAGGAAGCTAGATTAATTTTAGCATCTAAGTTTTCCTGTAATTTCTGTTCCTTGAAATTATAGTTAATTATAAAGTATTTGGTTTTTCTCGACCCTTCGTCTGTAGCTTACGTAATTAAGTTCCTTATTAAATGTACCTATTGTTCAATGTAATTAATATTACTTTATATAAACATTTATGATAGAATAATCACTCGAGAAAAGAGTCCTACCAGCACGCCCGAGTGCGCTGCATAAAAACAAAGTCAGATCCTATTTTTTTCATTAGGTACTAACTAACAATTAAAGTCAGTTAAATTATTTAAGAACGATCTAGATATCCATTAAAATCATCAGTGTCGGTTGTATGTTAGATTTCCATTAAAATATTATATTTTCAATACTTAGGATTAATTAAGGGATTTGTATGGAAATCGTTGGTCACTGTGAAACTAAAAATTTTTACAAAAATCTGACAAACCACAGGCGTAGAGATTATAGTTCTCAAATAGAGATTAAAAATTTCAAGGACTTTGATTGTTTATTACCTATCCAAAATATAATCAAACTTCGTTTGCATGGAAGGCGCTAGAGGGCATAACCTATTAAGAGGATAGGCGGGCTGAAATTCTAATTTGGAGAATAGGTGACTTTTCCGACTGTATACGTATTTATCAGATCCACGCCACCCATACAACCCGCCGACCAGAGTGCGAAAGAGACAACTGTAGCTCGGACCGATTCTTTAGAAAATAGTTGAAATCAGCATTTCGTATTCCCCTGTTTTCTCCACCATAACTAAACCGATGTTAATAATTCTTTCAAAAAGAATATTATGAAGTATTTCACTTTGGCTGGTATACGTGGTATACCAGCTCGTATACGTATGTGTTACGTTTTGCTTTTTTTTGTTTAAATTTGTCAAATTTGTTTACTGGATGTCTGAAAACGGGCGGTAAATTTGGTAATTTTCGAAGGTCCCTAGTTCTTACAGTAATTAATTAATGCAAAAAAGCAAAACACAGGGACATGGCGGAGGTGACATAGATTGTAATGGTAAAAAAATATTTTGCTCTAGTGTTATTATCAAGGGAGAAAACAGGGGAATACGTTTGTATGGAGAAAACTGTACTAGTCTATCCTCTTAACCCTACAGTTGAAAAGTAGTTTTAAGATTACGACACTCACCTCTTTTGTCTGATTCTTCTTCAATAATTGCATAATCATTTTTCGATGCTTTCCAGAATTCTGCATCTGTGTATATATCTGCGGAAAAGAAAACATTTCATTGCTTATTTATTTCACGGTGGATGTTACAATATTAACATTATGACACGATGCACAAATGGACAAAATTAAAACATTTTAACCACTTGTTTTTATTGAAATACGCGGAATGAGTATAAAATTAGGTTAAAAATTGATTCATTTTTTGGGTTCCGTAGTCAAACAAGGAAAAAGGCTTGGCACCGACTGTGATAGCAAAGCTATGCGTACATAACATAGGTAAGTATTCGTATCAATATACAAGTATATTTTGGATAGCGGTGCCGGATTCACACATCTGCATCCCATTTAGACATTCGACAAACGGTTACTAATAAAATTTTATCCTAACAAAACAATGAATGAAATACCGATTGTAAAAACAACAGTTTGGAAACACTTAAACAAAGCATTCGCACACAATGAGTTTTAAAAGTCCGAAGGCGAAAGAAACGTCTCATAGAATTTAGCAGGAAATGTAATACTAAACTCAAACAAAAAAACAAATGTCTTACAAAATAATAAAGGTCATAAACCACCCGGTCATCGGAAAGCCTGGGAACGCGAGACAAACAACATAAAATACCATGTTATTATTTTGCTAAAAGTTGTTACACGAATTTGCACCTTAACGTCTTAAGATGTCATGAATTTATTATAACTAGATGATTGTGTTTGGATTTTCTCAAATGTTCCAGGATAATCACTGATATAAATGTACCATTTGAGGCAACTTGAGTTACGCTGCATTGGACCAGAATCTAGGATCTAGAACCGAGGAACCTAGACAAGCGGGGGGCGTGTTGCTGTCGAATAACGAGGCGACCAATTGAAGATGGTTTGGGGCGTTTCGTCGAGTTGGGACAAAGAAACCGACCAATAATAGATAAGGCCATCCGAAATTAATAAAGAACGAACTCATGCGCAGATATGAGAGTTGGAGGAAATTGTACCATGTTGTATTAGAAATAAGTTCTAGTATTGTATAAAATGTTTAAGGGATGATTTAAGGAGGGAGATTTTGTTTGCGAAAGCGACACTCGAATTTTGACCCTGGAAAGAGAAGGTTGTTTTGTAAATCTTTACTAAAAGTTTAAAGTATTGTGATAAAGAATGTTATAGTTCTAAAAGTGCACTTTTTGAATAAAACCTTGAGTGGTTGAAGAAGCCCAGATGATTGACAGCTGAGTATATGTATCATTGTCCGAGAACGTGGTTTATTTAATCTGATTAAACGTTGAGATTAATGCAGAGAGATATGTTATACATAATTATTATTGCAAATTAAAGACAGTTGCGTAAATATGCACAAAGTTACCAAATCCATTTTTACTCCAGAATAAACCCGTTGTCTGATATTATATTATGTTTATAATTAATGAATGATGTGTGTAAAGTTAATCTTGAAATCATTGTGAGATTAAGTAACGATTGTTTAATATCTTAAAACCCTAAATTGAATTGGAAGTATTTTGGATTGATGAGAGGAATCAATTAAATTCACCTAGTAGTGGATAATATTTCAAGATTAACATAATTAATTATATTTATTAACGTGTTGTATTGTCATGAAATGGCCTGTGAGTGGTTTTTTTTAACTCCAACGGTTTTTCCCTCACATAATTTTGGCCTAGGAACCGTGAGAGAGTCTAGAAATTCGTTCACCGAATTTCTAAATTTAAATAATCATCAGTTTCGAATTAAATTCAAAAGATATAAAATAAATGAGCATTATTAACTTATTATTGTGTATTTTCTCTTTCGACACCCAGGAAACAGATGTCCCGATTATTCATACAAATAACAGAAATTCATAGAAGCGACATTATCAATTAGATTCAATTATTAATTCAAAGATTTCTCTTTTCTCTAATAACATAGAATCATATTACAAGAACTCGAGATTATTTAGATTTATTTGCCAATGATTTTACCTATCAATCCCTAGATCACTCAGTCCAAGTCTAGCTGAAGCAAACTATTAACTTTCGGTCATTAATTCAAAGATTTAAGTGATGGGAGCACCATGACGTGATATACTTAAAGGTTAGAGAGGCCTATCTAATCTTTTTGTTATAACTAACAATTAACCTGCTCACACCACACGATATAAATAAGTCCCTCTGACAATAGTAAAATCTACTGTGACAAAGTTCACTATTGCTGGTCCAAATCCTGTTGTATGAGGACATCTCATAGGGGGTTGTACTCGCAATCCCCACAATATAATAAAAGCGCTATAACTGATAACCTCGAGTGGCCACTTAACACACACAAAAGAACATAATATACTTATAAACAAAAGGTACCTACGAAATAAGATAGGATGCATCCTTCAAACATATTAAGAGGCAGTTATTGATCACCAGGTCTGACCTAGGAGATCTAAATGAAGACAATGTTTATGGTGTGTTTGTCCAGTTACTGACCATGTTTCAGCTGGGTCTTAATTGCTTCCCGGAAGTAGTGTGATGGGCTGTGATAATCCACCGCGACAACAGTCACCTATGAGAATATCTAGCATATCCCAACTAACAACATACCGACCAGTTGTAATACTAAACGAAAAGTTAACTGGACGGTGGTGATAACTAAGATGGTCGACTCCGACAGATATTGGACTCAACTATTAAATTCATACCTTCAATTACCATTTATATGGACAGATAAAGTTTGCTTAATCTAGACTGTATAGAAAAGTCACTTGTTATTATTATATTGGCAAGATACATATCTTTATGTAATTATTATCTCAAGTAAATAAGTAATATCAATTTTCAATTACATTCATTTTCAATCAATTAATCAAGATAAGTTTATAATTCGCAATTATATCATTGAAACTAGACGATCATAGGCATTTGGCCGAGGGACCACTACGCATAGTAATATATGCGCAGCCCGGTACCAGCACACTGTGATAGTTATAGAACGGACCTGGTGATTGGCTGCCGGTCTATCCCCTAGATCACTTTCAGGAGAAACACTTTCTACAGTGCGGTTAACGTCGTTCACTTTCTCAAAAGGTGTTTCTTCTGTAGACATTTCGTTATCTGAAACCACTTTTTGATATGTTGACAGAGGTTTTTCTAATAAGCTTTCGTCTGTCTGACACACACTGTCCACTACCCTTGCAGAGCTTGCCATAGCAGATGATCTGATAATGTTGTCGTAGTAAATGCGTTTCAAGGTGAAGTCCGCTTTGGTAGACTGATCAACAAACAATTTTTGCGTACGTGGGTCTGTGGGTGGGTACACACGATTCTGATGGACTGGTGTACGTTGTATTTCATGTGATAGGTGACCTGAATACGTAGGCGGCACCGTGCCGTTGTGCATAAAGAGTGATGGTTCCGCCGTTACATTCCGAGAGACAGCCGCCACATCTATGTTGTTCTGCTCGTTGGATCTCCTACTTAGACTTACTTGCGTTCGCGGATCTTCAAGTATATCGTGTTTATTAGCAGTAAAAGGTGCTTGCCCCTTTGAGTTTGAAGCTTTTGGCAGACCCGGTGGTAGAGTTTGCTTCGTGACTCCTTGAAGACCAGGCCTTTGACTTTTGCTATCGGTTTTCATAGAAATATCTGCACGTGTTCTGTTTAGACGTGGATCCCGTTGTGAGTATTCATGGTTCGGTGGCAATTGGTTTGATACGTTCGATGAATTTTGTTCAGCTGATGGTACCCTGCTATTTCGAGAGGGAGGTCTGTGTTCAGTATTGTTATTCTCGGTAGATCTCCTGATTAGTTTTTGGCTCAGTGGTTTTTGTTGTAAGTCGTAATCAACCACTAGATATGTATTTTCATGAGAGCGAGAGTGCAACTCACCGAGCTGGTTTGCTGGGTTAGACCGATTTTGTGCACCAAATGCTTCGTTTATCGTGTCTTGTAGATGAACAGTATGATCAGTACTTTGTTCTACGTTATTTGTTTGAAGTACATCTTGTTTACACCCATTTTCCTGCAAGTTGTGTTTTTGATTCAGTAAATCTTGTCGTGCAATTGATTGCTGGACTAAGTCATCAGACAGGTGAGTTAAGTTTGAAAGAATCTGTGCAGCGGATGTGTTCTTTGCTATATCTTGATGTATGGTTTTGTGATCAATACTATTTACTTCCGTTTGGTCATTACCTTTTATTTCAATGTGATTTCTAGTACGCATTTCTTGTACTCGTGGGCCATCTTGTGATTGGTTTTGGGTAACTAGTGGAGCTTGTCTTTCCACTGAGTGCGTAAGTATCGAACTGGACTTTTCTGTTGAGTTTGTTGTATTCTGCACAGCAGTCGATTTAATATCTCTTATGACATTTTCGACGTGAATTTTATTAACAGCCGGATTTTTTGTAACTGGTAAAGATGGTTTCCTGGTGATGTTGTTAGACAAAAGACGAGAGGAGACTTTCACTGAGTTCGGTAAGTGATGAGAAGTAGATGGCATATTATTCGTGATATCAGTATCTTGATATGGCTGAGAGGTTGTAGTCGGTGCTGTCGTTCGAGCAGCCGTTATATTACCGTGTAGGTGAGGTTTTTGTTCGTGGCGAGATTCAAAAATCGCACTCCAGGTCGTCGGTCCACCGTGTGGGGGACCTACCCACGCTGCGCTTTCCGGTACGCGGTCGCCACTCGAGAACTCTTCGGCCCTTGGCCATCGGTTCTGCTAGCAATATGCCCCATGTTTTATATATGGTAAAATTAAATAGCTTAGAAAAACTAAATTGCGCGTATCAAATAACATTTACAATTTATAATATAATTACGAAGATATAAGGCATTGAAATTTTGTATGAATAATTTCAAAGCTTGATATCTTCGTAATTATGTAATAAATTGTAAATATTATTTGATAGGCGCAATCTAGATTTTCTAAGCTATTTTTTCATATATAAAACATTACTTTTATTAATACCGTCTACGAGTGTTCTACGACAAAGTTTTGTATGAAATTGACAACTCTGTAAACAAATACAAAAACAAATAAGGTACCAAATTAAAAATATTTCAGGGGTGGTTCATACTATTAAACTGAACAACAATTTACTATGGATGCAAACATGAATTCGTGCAAAAATCTACAGTTTCATACATTTGAGTCTAGTAGGCATTGCAGTTTAGTATAGAACAGCTGTTTTTTTGCGATTTCAGGTTTGTTGCCATCTCATAATAAAAGTTGTTCAGTTTGATGGCCTGAACTGAACCATCCCTGAAAGTTTCAGAACGGTAAACAAAATCTTCCGGCATATTTCAAAATCATTTATTCAACACAAATAACACAAAATATTTTTTTTTTAATAAACAGGTATGCCTAATACAAGTCTAACACAAAATACAATTCTGACAATAGTTTACAACCACGAATCTACCATGTACACACGGCGACACATTAAGCTCTACAAAACCAAAATAAGCTGGCCGCGCGACGTTATACGTTATTCAACATACGCGCGGCCAGCTTATGTTGGTTTTATATAGCTTGATTTGTGTCGCCGTGTGTACTCACAGGTTAAGCTTGGATTGTGGGGTCACAATCAAGTTACGAACTTCAAAGTTAAATCTAGCCTTAGTCAAACGATTTACATTTACAGCTACATGGTAAAAGTAGGTATATGCAAGTACCTAGTTATTATAATGTCAATTCTTTTTTTAAGCTACCGCCGCTTCGGAACGTGTTGGCGCTGTAGAGAAGATGCGGCCAGAAACTCTACAACATAACACTTCTTATTAAACTAAACAATTCTTAAGCTACGGTTTTTTGTAAACAGTGACTATGAAAATAGTTAAATAATTGATACTATACACTGTATAGCAGGTATGTCAAAATCAAGGTAATTGGTGGGCCAATTGTATGACGATAGTAAAATCAGTAGGCGGGCAATTATCCGAAATGTGGACAAAGCCATGTCACAGGCCGAAGAACGCATGTTACCTTGTATTTATTCCCGATATTATATTTTTACAACATAGTTCACATCAGTATCTACTATGGCACATAAGAAAACTATATGAAATGTATGAATAACATATTTAAACAAAAATTCAAAGTCGAAAATTCTCACTTCCATGACTGTCACACGGCACAGGTCAGTGTACAAATTATTGTGTACATCTGAAACTACAAGGAACCTTTGCAATTAAATTACGTCACACGTATTTTGAACAATTAGCCTTTCTGATAAAATGATGTGCTCCAGTTTATGGCTAATGACTAATTAATTACATGCAAATCAATGTTGTCACACGACTTTCCACTCATTCCCATGACCGAGCACAATCACAATCATAACTTTGTTTACTGACAAAGTCCAGTGTTGCCCCCGGCTTGTATGCATACATTCGATATCAACCTACAGGTTAAATAGGAGAGCCATAGGCAATCTTGGTTAGTTTAAATAATACAGTCCTGTATATGCCCGATTTTGGGGTTTGTCACGGAATGTACCTCATTCATGTTACTCTTCGTACACATAGTATATTTGCTATTTTTATTAAATGGCTATTTAGAAGCGTGCTTTACATGTTTTTGTTTCATTGTAGAAATCAGTAAAGCACAGAAACTTGATAGTTAAAAAAATAATTCAAATAAACAAGCATATTCTCATTACCATTGTTCTCATTACCATATTTTCCATGATTGAAAATCAATCATGGAAATGAGGCATTTAATATGGCGATGAGATATTACTTGCTGGATGTAGATTTTTAACAAAATCTATCATAATTATTATGAATGCTGACTCAAGAACAAACGGATCTAGTATGTGTACCACGAAGAATTGTTTTATAGTCGGTATTTTAGAAAATAAATGTAAGGAAGAAAGGCAGAAAGTGATATCTAGAGTCAGTGCTATTTTACAGATGTAGAAGAAGATTGAAGTAGTATCGTATCAAGAAGTGAAGAATCGTATCAGGGGGTGGTAATTTGTCTGAATCTACCGCCTTGTGGTCCACCCGGGGCAACAGATTTACTGACCTATCAGTGAATACGGCTAAAAGATTCTGACTACTCTGGCTAGCTGGACCGGCTTCTTCTGAGCCTCCCAGCATTTTTACTGCGACATATGCAACATAACAATATGTAGTCAAACAATGCCCCTTTTCAGGGCCCCATGACAAAAAGTTCTTGTCCTTGTCCTTCTGTCGTCATACTACAGCTTAATGTAGAGGGATCGAGCCAATCAAAATGTGAATACTTGGCAAGATTAGCAAAGGACAAAAGCGTAGACGTGATTGTTATACAGGAACACCACATTGACAAAGATAGTAATTTCGACAAGCGTGGCTCCATTCCCGGCTTCAACCTCCTGGCTTTTACCCTTTCTCCAATCTACGGCTCTGCGGTGTACGTAAAATCAACACTGGTAAATGCAAAGGTCACGGACATCCATAACATAAACAATATTGAGATTATCAATATTAAAATATCAGATCTAACTATAGTTTTTATATACAAGCCCCCATGAAAAGATTTTTCTGACCCTCCGCTTAAACCTGAACTACACCCGACTGTTTACGTCGGAGCCAACACTCGTCCTGGGGATACTCCTCCAACGACACAAATGGGAGCATTATATCAAATTGGGCGGAAAGAGAAAACATGCACTGTTTTTAACGCAAAGGATAAAGGATCATTTAGTTCCACCCGATGGCAGCGCGACACAAATCCTGACCTGTGCTTTGTAACGGAGGACCAAGGTGGCCACATCTTGCCAACCTCGCGTAAGATCCTATGCAACTTTCCACGCAGCCAGCACCGCCCGGCCCTGATAAAAATTGGCCTAGAGGTCCCACTTGTCAGATCAGTACGGGAATCAACTGGGAATCTTTTGGCAAACGAACTGACTCACACATCCGCTGGGTCAAGCCTACAGTCTCAAATTATACCAGGTTTTGCAAAATTATAATCGGTGCCGCTAAACGATCAATACCTAGGGGTTTTCGAAAGGAGTATACTCCCGGATGGAATCCTGACGCTGAAAAAGCTTACCAAGAGTATCTTACGTCAAACGACCCCGAAGCAGCAAACAAAATGATCACGGCGCTGGACGACTCCCGCCGAAAAAAGTGGATCGACAGCGTTGAGGGCATGGACTTCACGCATTCAAGTAGAAAAAGCTGGGCACTTTTGCCTATAGTTGCCGACTCTGCCCAAACCCTACTAAGGCAGAAGTTACAGTGTTCCATTTATCAAACTGCTTGGCCCATAAAGAACTCACAGTCGCCTTCTGAGGAAACAGGGTTCAGCATAACTTTAACCCTAAGTACCTGGGAATCACTTTAGACCGCTCACTGACCTTCAAAGACCACATCCAGAACACCAGCCAAAAAGTAAAAACTAGAGTCAACCTTCTGAGCCGTCTCGCTGGTACTGCGTGGGGAACCCGAGCCGATGTCCTACGTACATCTGCACTGGCGCTTGTCTAATCCGCCGCAGAGTACTGTGCCCCGGTGTGGTATCGCGCATGTTAATAAGGTAGACGTCCAGCGAAACCGAGCCATGCTTACAATCACGGGCACCCTACAGCCAACCCCCACACCGTGGCTTCCAGTGCTGGCACATTTCGCTCCGCCGCATCTCAGGCGGACACGGGCTGCTTCTGTTGAATGGGCGAAGGCACGAAACAATGTGCAGCCGTACCAGATACCTATTAGGAGGACCTTGGACGACGTTCCAAACTCCCGTCTACCATCCCGCAAACCTAACTGGTCAGACGAGGAAGCCACGTCGCCTTTCGATGTCAGTCCCCGATGGCACTTCGCGTGGCAATCGGAAATGCAGTCAGGCACAGACCTGGTCTCCGATCCTACAAAGCAGCTTCCTGGTTTCCTACTAGACCGAAAATCGTGGGCTAGCTTGAACAGAATTAGGTGTCGCCCGGTGTAACTACCACCTTCACAAGTGGGGCATAAAGAGCTCGCTCGAGTGCGACTGTGGTGCTCCGGAGCAGACTATTATATTGACGGATACAACCGTACATAAATTCAAAAGAACTTAGAAGAAAAGAGCCTCCCCGAGTGACGAAACCAGAGTTCTTCTTGGGCATCCTGGGCAATCAGTCTCGATACTATCATTTGTCTAGTGTTGTGAATGGTCGCCGCTGTTGATCCTGGTTTACAGGAGTTACAGCGGTGGGAATGTGTGGTGCACTTACAGTCTCTGAGAAAAACGCCTGTGATAGACGGACGGACGGACAGTCACCGAGGTGATTCCATGTGTTCTGTTTTGGCTGACTGGCTTATCTTTCCTTGGCATGAGTACTTATCATGAGATGTGACTCATGCTGGTACGAAAGAATAAGATGAACTTAGTGGTACAGGCGTGGAATCGAATCGGAATTAAATTGCCTCGTAACTGAGTCACAAACTCTCTTCTTCGCTCCAGGGACATATATAATAGCCTTATCTAACTTTTTGGATCTAAAAGTAGTCTGAGTATATTCCATTGATTGTAACGTGTGTACAACATCAAATCGCTGATCATCTTACACATTGAAAATTATCGATGTAAAGTAAACGAGTGCTAATGAAACTTAAGCCTCTTCGGTAGCAGAGCAATAACTGCTTTGACCCATTTTTCTAGAACATAAGCTATCCAAGCTACCCAAGTTTCCAAAGAATTTCTCATTACCATGATGGTATTTCAGTGTTATATCTCGTTATCTCATTACCATTATAGGCATCTCATAACCATGTCTCGATTTCTCATTACCATGATCATTATCATTACCGAATTCAATATATCTCCTAATTCAATGGGTGGATTTTAGTGCCTTTCTCACATTTTACCTATATTCGATACCTCTTCACATAGAAACAGTTAATTAGCCAGTATTTGAAAAAAAATCAGATTCTCATTTCATTACCATGTTTGTCCACATTTCGGATAATCACCCAGGCCGCAAACAACAGAAATAAAATTCATTGCAACTATCGTTGAACAAGGCAATTAAAACAGGATAGGACTTATATTACAAGGGTAAAATTTTGAAGGACCCTTGTAAAAAGCACTACTCACCATATTAAAAAGAGAGCGAGCGGAACGAGCTCGAAATTTTTCACATCATGACTCAATGCAGTGTGGTGGTTACACCTACATTATATTATGAGTACCTAAAAGTATGTGCGCTCGCGGGCAGCATCGGAAAGCAGTTCTTAAAATTGGATAAGGCCGCAAGAAAATAGACTGCGGGTCGCAAGTTTGACATGCCTGCTGTATAGTATGTTGAAGCTAAAATGACACTCTTATGCATTTTTACACCAGGAATGTTACGGTGCCCTTTTATTGCGAAAGTAAATAATTTATAATTTTTCTAAAGCCGTTTTTTATTTTGTGCCTACTTTAGTAATTATTATGATTTAAAATCCAACTAAACATTTTCTTAAATAATTAATCAAAGTAAAATAAATATTTTAGAACAAACTTTACACAGTGTAAACTCATAACATAATTAACAAACAATAAAAATTAAAAAAGAAAGAAATCTGACACTATAAATAAAAATTACATTATAGTATAATAAACTAAAAATACGAAATTTAGTTGGATTCATAATGATCGGAATGACGGGGGCAAACATAGTCAAAAGTATGGATACGCCTTGAAATTCCCGGGATTTAATAAATATGGATAAAAATTTCACGGGATTATTGGGATTACCTATTTAGATGTATGTGATGTTTGTAGTTACCTCTTTAGAAATTCTGAAGGAATGTTTTGTTTTTATGATGACGTTTTGTCTTTTCAATAAATGGAGTCTTGCAAAACGTGTTTATTTCCTCATACTTACCTATTTTATAATGTCAAGAGGAGTTTTTTTAGCGGGAATGAGGACTTTGGTGTTCAATATCTTAGCCCTTTTTAAAGATAGAAAAAAAACACAATTACCTCGTGTTTTTTCATAGATTATTTTGATGCTAAAAACAAAAAGTGTTGGTCAGACTCATTCTACATTTAAATAATCCCGGGACTATTAACAAAAATCCCGCGATTCCGGGAATCCCGAGGCATGTCCATGTTAATGACAATGATCAAAAATGCCCCGACATTCCGATCACATAATAGATCACACACCGAGAAAAGGAACAACATGTGATCTGAGCCTTTCTTATTTAAAGTCCGAGGTTAGTATACTATTTTTCTCCTCGACGGAGGTGGAAAGCGACAACTTCTTTTAGCGCAGCGGGACGACAATTATGCTTTCCGTCCGGAGGTGAGAAACAAAAAACTGCTTATTATAAATTATTTCCTTTCGACCCGTATTTTGTTTTTGATAATTTAAGAGCGTTTATTAAAAGTGGGATCCTTTGAACCTATAAAAGTAGGTACCTATATAAAATAGCTTTTAGGTTTACGTTTTACTAATGATGATGACTGATTAAGTTTAAATTTTGTGGTGACGTAAAGGCTCTTAAATTATCATATACAGGGTCCAACTTAATATGCTGACACTTTTTTAAGGAGATGATCAGACCGACAAACTGAACAACTTTCTCTATGGGACCAACATCGAAATCGCGAAAAAAAAACAGCTGTCCCATACATTTGGCTCGAGCAGGTTTGCAGTTTTGTATGGAGCGACAGATTTTTTTTTGCGATTTCGATGTTGGTGCCATAGCGAAAGTTGTTCAGTTTGATGGTCTGATCATCCCCTTAAAAAAGTGTCAGCATATTAAGAAGGACCCTGTATTTTATAATAAGCTTTTTAACAAAGTTCTAATAACTAAAAAAAGTTCGGTGCACCAATTGACACGATTGTTGAAATCTTCAGCCGGCGGCGCTGCCAGGACGATCTCTCTCTTCTTCTCCAGTTCGTCTCTCTTTAGTTTCTTGTGAAGCTTCCGATTTTTCCACCGCGTTAAATGTCTGGACTGTTCCTGACAATCTTTTATATTTTTCAGCAGTTTCGTGGATTGAACTTTTTAATTCCTTAAACGGGTAACTCGTATTAGACAAAGTAGAGCCAATTTCTTTGAATATGGTAGCAAATACACTAAGCATTTGCTGTTCTGTGATAGTTATAGAACGGACCTGGTTATTGGCTGACGGTCTATCCCCTAGATCACTTTCAGGACAAATACTTTCTACAGTGCGGTTAACGTCGTTCACTTTCTCAACAGGTGTTTCTTCTGTAGACATTTCGTTATCTGAAACCACTTTTTGATATGTTGACAGAGGTTTTTCTAATAAGCTTTCGTCTGTCTGACACACACTGTCCACTACCCTTGCAGAGCTTGCCATAGCAGATGATCTGACGATGTTGTCGTAGGAAATGCGTTTCAAGGTGAGGATCGTTTTGGTAGACTGATCAACAAACCGTTTTTGCGTGCGTGGGTCTTGATAAACATGATTCTGATGGACTGGTGTATGTTGTATTTCATGTGATTGGTGACTTGAATACGTAGGCGGCATCTTGCCGTTGTGCATAAAGAGTGATGGTTCCGCCGTGATATTTCGAGGGACAGCCACCACATCTATGTTGTTTTGCTCGTTGGATCTCCTACTTAGACTTGCTTGCGTTCGCGGATCTTCTAGTAAATCATCTTTAGTAGCAGTCAAAGGTGCTTGTCCCTTTAAGTTTGAAGCTTTTGGCAGACCCGGTGGTGGAGTTCGCTTCTTGACTCCTTGAAGACCAGGCCTTTGACTTTTGCTATTGGTTTTCATAGAAATATCAGCACGTGTTCTGTTTAGACGTGGATCCCGTTGTGAGTATTCATGGTTCGGTGGCAATTGGTTTGATACGTTCGATGAATTTTGTTCAGCTGATGGTACCCTGCTATTTCGAGAGGGAGGTCTGTGTTCAGTATTGTTATTCTCGGTAGATCTCCTGATTAGTTTTTGGCTCAGTGGTTTTTGTTGTAAGTCGTAATCAACCACTAGATATGTATTTTCATGAGAGCGAGAGTGCAACTCACCGAGCTGGTTTGCTGGGTTAGACCGATTTTGTGCACCAAATGCTTCATTTATCGTGTCTTGTAGATGAACAGTATGATCAGTACTTTGTTCTACGTTATTTGTTTGAAGTACATCTTGTTTACGCCCATTTTCCTGCAAGTTGTGTTTTTGATTCAGTAAATCTTGTCGTGCAATTGATTGCTGGACTAAGTCATCAGACTGGTGAGTTAAGTTTGAAAGAATCTGTGCAGCGGATGTGTTCTTTGCTATATCTTGATGTATGGTTTTGTGATCAATACTATTTACTTCCGTTTGGTCATTACCTTTTATTTCAATGTGATTTCTAAAACGCATTTCTTGTACTCGTGGGCCATCTTGTGATTGGTTTTGGGTAACCAGTGGAGCTTGTCTTTCCATTGAGTGCGTAAGTATTGAACTGGACTTTTCTGTTGAGTTTGATGTATTCTGCACAGCAGTCAATTTAATATCTCTTATGACATTTTCGACGTGAATTTTCTTAACAGCCGGATTTTTTGTAGCTGTTAAAGATGGTTTCCTGGTTATGTGTTTAAACAAAAGACGAGAGGAGACTTTCACTGAGTTCGGTAAGTGATGAGAAGTAGATGGCATATTATTCGTGATATCAATATCTTGATATAGCTGAGAGGTTGTAGTCGGTGCTGTCATTCGTGCAGCCGTTATATTGCCGTGTAGGTGAGGTTTTTGTTCGTGGCGATTGGTTTCCTTAGATTGTCTGACAGATATTTCTTGTGTCTGTGGTACTGGAATTAGATTGTCAGGACTTAGTGCCACTGAAGTCTGTCTTTCCTGTACGTTTTCAGGCTGACAGGGCAGCTGTGAAGCATGCGAAGGAATTTGACTGGAAGATGGTCTCTGTTCCGTAATGCTTTCAGGCTGAATTTCTTTATCACTGTTGATAACCCCTATAGGTTCATCCACGTCTAATAACGGCATACTTGGCTCTTGGAGAACTGGTGCAGGTTGCTTTTCACCTTGCTTGCTTACTTGCTTAAATGAGGTAGAATGACGTGTGACTCCTTGAAGACCAGGCCTTT
Organism: Agonopterix heracliana; assembly: GCA_963693445.1. Taxonomy (NCBI): domain Eukaryota; kingdom Metazoa; phylum Arthropoda; class Insecta; order Lepidoptera; family Depressariidae; genus Agonopterix; species Agonopterix heracliana. Next base: position 13,828,237 of record OY856328.1, read on the forward strand.
GACTTTTGCTATTGGTTTTCATAGAAATATCAGCACGTGTTCTGGTTAGACGTGGATCCCGTTGTGAGTATTCATGATTCGGTGGCAATTGCTTTGATACGTTCGATGAATTTTGTTCAGATGATGGTACCCTGCTATTTCGAGAGGGACGTCTGTGTTGAGTATTAGTATTCTCGGTAGAGCTCCTGACTAGTTCTTGGCTTAGTGGTTTTTGTTGTAAGTCGTAATCAACCTTTAGATATATATTTTCATGAGAGCGAGAGTGCAACTCACCGGGCTGGTTTGCTGGGTTTGTCCGATTTTGTGCACCAAATGATTCATTTATCGTGTCTTGTAAATGAACAGTATGATCAGTACTTTGTTCTACGTTATTTGTTTGAAGTATATCTTGTTTACGCCCATTTTCCTGCAAGTTGTATTCTTGTGTCAGTAAGTCTTGTCGTGCAATTGATTGCTGGACAAAGTCATCGGACTGGTGAGTTAAGTTTGAAAGAATCTGTGTAGTAGATGTGTTGTTTGCTATATCTTGATGTATGGTTTTGTGATCAATACTATTTACTTCCATCTGGTCATTACCTTTTATTTCAATGTGATTTTTAGTACGCATTTCTTTTACTCGTGGGCCATCTTGTGATTGGTTTTGGGTAACCAGTGGAGCTTGTCTTTCCACTGAGTGCGTAAGTATCGAACTTGACTTTTCTGTTGAGTTTGATGTATTATGCACAGCATTCGCTTTAATATATCTTATGACATTTTCGAGGTACATTTTCTTCTCAACCGGATTTTTTGTAGCTGATGTGGATGGTTTCCTGGTTATGTTGTTAAACAAAAGAGGAGAGGAGAGTTTCACTGAGTTCGGTAAGTCATTAGAAGTAGATGGCATATTATTCGTCATATCAGTATCTTGATATGGCTGAGAGGTTGTAGTCGGTGCTGTCGTTCGTGCAGCCGTTGTATTACCGTGTGGGTGAGATTTTTGGTCGTGGCGATTGGTTTCCTTAGATTGTCTGTCAGATATTTCTTGTGTCCGTGGTACTGGAAGTAGATTGTCAGGACTTAGTGCCACTGAAGTCTGCCTTTCCTGTACGTTCTCAGGCTGACAGAGCTGCTGTGAAGCTTGCAAAGGGATTTGACTGGAAGTTGGTCTCTGTTCCGTGATGCTTTCAGGCTGAATTTCTTGATCACTGTTGATAACCCCTATAGGTTCATCCACGTCTAATAACGGCATACTTGGCTCTTGGAGAACTGGTGCAGGTTGCTTTTCACCTTGCTTATTTACTTGCTTAAATGAGGTAGAATGGCGTGTTTTTTTAGAATCTAACTTACTCGTAGCAACTGATTTGTTTTTTTTACTATGAGGTTTAGTGCTTTGCTTAGTGGTAGTCTTTTTGCCGCTGGAAGCTGTAGCAGTTTTCTCTGTATGATCACTTTGGATTAACGGGTAGTTACAGAATGTTATCGGTTCTTCTGTCTTCGAACATCCAGGCACCGGGTTCACGTCATTCACAACGGCCCATGCTTCGTCTGTTTTCGGCAGTTTGTTCTGGAGTTCTTCCTTGGGTTCTGAGTATACTCGCTTAAGTGTTTTTTTCAAAATGTGCGCCGGAGATTGTTCTATAGGCTTTTCTGTCAACTGAGGGTTATTTGTCTTGGAATTTGACATTGAATTTCGGGTGGTGCTGCGCAATTTCTTATCCATCACAGGATCTGGTTGTGTATCTGAAATAAAATGATAAAAATACTAAAATACAAAATAATTTATGAATATTCGAGAAACTAATAAAACCAAGGGGCGGAAGATTAAGTAAGTCCATTCAATATACGTGTTAATGAATAAACCAAATACCTACACCCCAACTGATTTATAACAAATAATTACATTTAAACAATAATTTCATTATTTTGATACTTAAAATTTAAAGTTATTCGCATTTTAACTTTTGAGGCAAAAATGGTCTGAAATGATTCAGCAATGATCAAAAGCGCTAACGTGCTCATGGATACATTTAAGATTCTTTTTTAGGTAGTAAGTAGGGCAATTATGTCCGTGCGGTGGGTTGAGATCGAGTTCACAAAATTTAAAATTTTACAAACAATTTAATATATTGAAAAAAAAACATTGTTGAAACCATGATAATTCGATTCTGCTCTCGATTCTAAACAAACTACTTTCTAGTTTATTGTTCAATGTCATTATTATAACTTAAAAAAATAATTACCTAAAAGGATAAAGTCTCCATTCAGTTTAAAAAAAAACGTAATTCCCGCTTAGTTTTGAGGCTTCCAATAAGTGATAGAATAATATTAAACATTGTTTTTCTTATAACAATATTGTTTATATCTACCTAATATAATTATAATAATATTATAAAGAGGAATGATTTGTTTGTTTGTTTGTATTGAATAGGCTCCGAAACTACTGGACCGATCTGAATAATTCTTTCACCATTTGAATGCTACATTATCAGTGATTAACATAGGCTAAAAAAACAGCCAAGTGTGTGTCGGGAAGATTCTAAGGCGGGCGGTACGAAACGAAGTTCGCTGCGGTCTACTAGTAGGTATTACATGTATAATAAATCGCGTGCTTTTTATGCGTGACGCGGTTTTATTACACCCATATTATTAGTTGTTTTCTAGACATTTCTTCACTCGAGTTGAGGACGTTTTTGACATAATTTGAATGGAAAAAAATGACAAATACTTACGTCCTCAACTCGAGTGAGGAAGTCTCAAAGAAACTGAGCCTCAGCTAAGCCTCAACTTGTAATACATGAAGCAATAAAATATAATATGACTATGACTAAGAATACGGATGTGAATCTTTGTATTCTTTCTGACGAAGCATATTGCGAATATTATTTTCGATATGAAAATGCTAACAATGAATTGTAATTTGTAAATGAAGCTTTAATTTTCCTACACTTTGTCAAAAACTATTGTGTTAAACAAAGACTTAGCCCGGCTTGCACCAACAAGTATTTAAGCTTAAACGTATTTAGTGATGGTTCTGTCTTTCACACTGCTCATACAAATGACAGTGATAGCATCATATTTAAACATGTTTAAGTCTAAATACTTTTTGGTGCAAGCCAGCCATAGATTTAAATAAAACTAGTGTTTTCCCGCGACTTCGTCCGCACAAATTATATACCAGATTTTAAGTCAGATCATAAGCTAACAAACGAAAAAAGTTTCATCAAAATCGGTTCAGTAGTTTTTGCGTGATGCGCGAACAAACAAACAAACTAACAATTTTGTCAATAGATGGCGCTGCACGTTTTTAAATCGCGCTATCGAATGTTATTTGAATTTATATGAAGAGAACCGCTACTTTTTTATTCCTCATGATTTAACGGTTTTATAATAGTTAAGATTAACATGACAGTTGAAAAGTATTATTATGACCCTCACCTGTTGTCACCATGTCAGAATCTTCTTCTTTAGTAAGAGTCTGACCTTTTAGTGAAGACACTATCCAGCGTTCTGCATCACTGGTACTATCTGCGGAAAATAATTTATTTGCTTATATTTATTTCACGGTTTAATTAGAAAATAATTGATAATTAATAAATTACTTCAAGAATTTTAATTTAATTTAATTTCTTTGTTACATACATGACAATTTTATCAAAGTAACATGGTAACATTCAACTTAAAATAAGTCGATAAATATCAAACGCCGGTATGTCCCACATCTGGGAAGTCCCATTTAAACTAAATAAAAAGATTTTTTATTATGTTCGTAGGAACCTATTTGAATTGATACGTCCCTTCAAACTCAACAAAAATTATTTTTATTCCATTATAGGTCCATTCAAACTTATTAAAAATATTTTTATTGAGTTTAATGGGACTTCCCAGAGGTGAGACATACCGGCGTTTGATATTTATCGACTCAAATATGAAAAATTACAGGTTTCCTCATTAAATCTAAATTTATTATGTATCTAATCAAATTAAAGATTGAAAAATTATGTCTCAGGCGGGATGTGAACCCGCAATCTTCCAAACCGGGGAATCGCTTTTGCACAACATGGCTGTAACATGTTTATAATCACAAATATTTATTATGCATCTGTCATAAGTATGTATAAATAGATATTAAAGTAGGTACTTAAGACCCTACCGAGCCTATTGTGCTGCCCTCAATCTTTTTTTTTATTTCTAAACAAATAAACAATATTTCCAAAAAACAAGAATGTCACATTGTAGTCCTGATTGGTTTTCAATTTATCGAAACGTTACGGTTTACTTATTATGTTTTACGGTTGTAGCTAATAGCGGTTTTAACGATAATAACTACAAACATTTTAAAAAGAAATACGCAGTGACCCGATAAATTGAAAATCAGCAGTGACTACAGTGTGACATTCTTGTTTTTTGGAAATATTGATTAAATGCTAAGAAATAAAAAGAAATACGATTGGGGGCAGCACAATAGCCTCGGTGCAAGTATTTGTATGTAGAATTGAAAAAAAATTGAAATTGAAAAAGTTTTATTGAGTTTTTTTTTGTTTTGTTTTTTTTGTTTTTTTTTTTTAGTTTTTTTAAGTTTAAGTTTTTTTGTTTTATGTTGTGATGTATATTATTGAGTGTGTGTGTGTTTGGGAGGGGCGATATGTAGGGTCCTTCTGATTATGCAGATATTTTTAAGGGGATCGTCAGACCGTCAAACTGAGCAACATTCTCTATGGCACCAACATCGAAATCCAGAAAAAAAGTCTGTTGTTCCCTACAAAATTGCAAACCTACTTGAGCTAAATGGGACAGCTGATTTTTTTTGCGATTTCGATAAAATTGTTCATTTTGACGGTCTGACGATCCCCTTAAAAATATCTGCATATTCAGAAGGACCCTATATGAGCGGGGCAACTTCGTCAGCAGGGTCATTTAACGCACCTGTTTCATATTTCAGGATTGCCACGTACGACTTCCATTTAATGTTGTCACCACATGTTTCTTCGAACTCCGGGTATGCAACAACGACTTTCTTATCAGTTGCCCTGCGTAATATGACCCAATGACTTGGCACGCATAGGTAGTCCTCCATACCCACCAACGGTTTTTCTTTAAACTGGACGACACAAAGTCGTCTCCTATCATTTCTATTAGCAATCGGCATCTGAAAAAAAATAATTAAAACCATTCAATAATGCCAAAACAACTCAATCTAATCAAAAATAATTCTAGACACGCGTGCGTACGATTCATCATCAGACTATCATCGTCCACTGCTGAACATAGGCCTCTCCCAAGGCGCGCCATAAAACTCTGTCCTTGGCCTGCCTCATCCAGTCGCTATCAACCCCGCTACTTTTTTTAGGTCGTCCGTCCAGCGGGCAGCAGGGCGTCCCACACTACGCCTACCAGTTCGCGGTCTCCACTCTAGAACTCTGACACCCCATCGGTTGTCAGTTCTTCGGCAGATGCCCATTGCCACTTCAGCGTGCTAATTGTCTGAGCTATGTCAGCCACTTTAGTACGGGCGTGAGTACTATTACTCCCTGGCTAGTATTAGCCACAGCGAGCCACAATCGGCCTTTGTAATCATTCATTAAAAGTTAAAAGAAACTATCTACTACGTCCAAGCGGTATCTACTTCTCACACTTGGCCATTTTTTATTTTTTGTTGTTATACTGTAGAGTTTGCTCTATAATAATTAATAACACCAAGTTTGACGCTTGTATGTAAAACCGTTTTCACAATATTGTGAAAAAGATAAAACGTCAATAAAAACTAGTTTCTTGTTGAGAGCCCCCATTAATTTTTAACTTTTTGACATTTTGATTATTTTTTAACAAATCTGTCGTAATAACGCATATTCTTTGAAAATTTCAAGTGTCTAGAGCTATTACGGTTTATAAAGTTACAGCCCTAAATAGGTAGGACGGGCGGACGGACGGGCAACGTAGGCTTATACTCCATTCAGGAATTAGAGCGACAAAATGTAAACAACGGTGATACCAGTGTAGAAAATACCATCTCGAGATGGAAGAAAACTTATCTCCGGAATGAATAACAGTAAATTATCTACTCTACTCGCCAAGGATTACGACAAATGATATGTTAATTTTGTATGGAATATAATTAAAAAATACGCAAGCTATAATTGATTTTAGATTAACAGAAAGCGTGACTGTAAATATTTTATTTCGTGGTCTGACAACAATCAGATATTTGAGACCTTTGGTTCGTTTTAACAAAGTTCTTAAAGAAAAAGATTTTTTATTTTGTAAACGCATCTCTTGATTGTTTAATACCTTCGCCTGAGTCCGTACGCTATGCGCGGATGCTACGAATAGCACAAAAAGCCCACACAGACAGAGTAGCGGGCTACATAACATAATTTAAAAATTTCATTCAAATTGTCACGATTGTTTTTATTATTTATAGATAGACGATAAATTTTTAATGCCAACGCAATTTATTAAATGTCGTGCCGACTTAACTGTTTTCTTAAAAAATGTACCAAAGGTTTCTGACCACGTAATGTCACTTTGACAGTGACGTTTCTTTGTTTACATTTTGTCGCTCTAATTCCTGAACGGAGTATAGTAATATGGTCCCGTTTTCACCCTTTGGGTACGGAACCCTAAAAAGCTGAAATACTCACGGAAAAAATATCTAGTAGACATTATTATTATGACAGACAACTTATTATGCTACAAATAATACTCATGTATTTTGATTTGCATAGTTACCATCTATTGGTACTTAACACAATTAATCAATAAAAGCATAAAGCCAAAAAATTTCTCAAAAATTTTAGATTTTTGCCCATTTGGAATTATCCACAAATTATTACATTTGCGCTTCGTTTTAAATTATTTTAAAAAGTTTAATCTCACCTTTCTGGTGTATCTCTCGCTAAAACTCCTATCACATTTTCAACACATCCGCTAACCCTTCGTAGGTTGAAGAGTGTTCGATAATAATATTATTAATTCACTTTATTTAAGATTAGACGCGTCGCGCTTGCGTTCCGCTAGAAGAGAAGCTTCGAGTGATGACTAGTCCGTGGTGGCACGTTGTATTTATACGAGCGGGTGCCCCCAACGGGTGACGTAAGAGCAACGACGGCTTATATCCGACTCATGTCATGTACGCACGGCGACAAATCAACCTACCGATAGTTGGACCTTATGTCCATGAACATAGAGTTCAATTATGGGTAGCTTGATCTGTCGTCGTGTGTACGATGGTGATTTTGCGACGCATTAACGCTAAAACTAGAACTTTAGAGCTAAAAGGTTGTTGCAAAAAAAAAAAATCAAAAACAAACTAAAATATAACTCTATTTGATTGAGTTAATCTAACATTTAAATAGCAGTTCATTTATAAACACAGATGTTGTTGTTTTGAGCGCCATTTGCAAAACCACCGAGCTTCGCGTGTAGTATTAACCTTGAGAGAGCGTGCCACATGAGGTCATTCTGTCATTTGAACTAAAACCGTATTTCAGGTTATAACAAGGTCTCTTTTCATATCGATGCATGACGTTTTTCAGGTTACATACGCGTATTTTCATGTTTGTGTTATTTTCATCCAGAGTTTTGATATGATAGTAGGTAGTTAATATAAATTATGGTACTCCGTGGTAATACAATATGAAACAAGGTTATATTAACGAACTGTAGCGGAGCTACGAAAGAGCTGACTAAGCAACAATGCCGAACACATCGCCGGTCGAGTCGATGTAAACAAACAAACAGATCTAGGTCAGCACGTCACACAGAATATGACAGCGTTGAAATGCGATCGACGGAGGATGCGGCAAAGGATATTGAAATGTGTAAACAGGAATTACAGTTCATATTTGCATGCAACTTATGCATATTTTCACCGTTCGCATTTCGTGACGCGTCGCGACGGCCGTACGTCTCCGTTCCGGGACGGGTTTACGCGAGCCGGTAGGTCTGAATCATCCCTAAGGTAGTGCACTGCATATGAAATCTTTATCTCTTAGTCGTCCTATACGACACCCGTGGGGAGAAATGGGGAGTTATACATGTCCGGCCTAGATTATGGTACTTTCAATTCAAACTAGATAATCTACGTGACAATTTCCAAGATATTATTATATACGTTCATGCCTTTTTCCCAGAGGGGGGAGGGCAGATACTATGGATCTCCATTTTGGGTTCTGAAACACCTCTCTTACTTCCTTACCTATATCTTGTCATATTATATTCCCGCCGACTTCCGCTACTTTTGACCTAGCCTTTTTTAAGGTGTTGTATACGCACATTTATCAGAGGCGAAAGAATCTAATTTTAGAATTGGTTGTTGAAATTCTACGACACCTCGCACACTTATCCGCGGCGAATCGGACGAATCGTCAGAAAAATTAAAAGGAAATTCGTTTCGTTCGCCTCCTTTGGCTCCTTCGCCGCGAATAATCTCCGTAGTAATTTTGACACTTTCTACTGCTCGATTGGACGTGTGATGTTCAAAAATCGCACTACTGCATACAAACGAAGTCTGGTGATTTTTCAATAATAACCAATTAAAGTCACATCAGTCATCGTGAGGAAACCTGCATGCTTCAATTTCGAGGCATGTATTGTACCCACTGTCCATTATAAGTGGCGACGGGCTCACCCCCTGTCACACTGGACAGAGTTTCGGCATGGGCGTAGCAATGATTTTTTCCCAGGGTGGGCCAGGCCCAGGCGAGATTGATGTAATAAAAACCAAAACCTGGAGCGAGCGAAGCGGGCTCGAGATTTCACTGAATCCTGGAGCGAACGAGGCTAAGTGAGCTCGTGATTTACTGCAATGTATCTAGGTCTTTGTGATACAATCGTAGCCAGGAGGGAGCGAAGCGAGCTCGACATTTCACTGAATTCTGGAGCGAGCGCAGCGAGCTCAAGATTTTGCTTCAAGATTTGCAAGATTTTGCGAAATTACATTCTGACCACAATCATTGACTTTGAAGAAAGTGGACATGACAAACGAAACACAAGAAAATAATATTGTGTTTATTTATCATTACTATCTCTTATTTTTAGTAAGTGATTCATTTTATTTGTGGGGTGGGCCAGAAGGATTCTGGGGTGGGCCGGGCCCACCTGGCTCCCCCCCTTGCTACGCCTATGAGTTTCGGTACTGGTGAAATGTGGATGTTCTGAGGATTCAGAATATCTCTGACTACCCCCTCGGGGAATATAGTCGTGAGCATATGCTACCAATTAAAGTCAATGACATTTTTCAGAAACAATCTAGAAACGACTCTCAATGCTTGTATGGAGTAAGATTTTTGTTAAAATATACAGTTTTAAAGTAAGGATTAATTTAAGATTTGTATTGAAATCTTTGAGGCACTGTAACATTTAACGAAAATCTGACTTCATAAATGCTAGAGATTAGTTTCTAGATTGTTTCTGAAAAATTCCATTTACTTTTATTGGTTAGTATTGAAAATATCACCAGACATCGTTTGTATGGAGCGCGATCCGAAATATACAGGGTCCAACTTAATAATATGCTGACACTTTTTTAAGGGGATGATCAGACCATCAAACTGAACAACTTTCTCTATGGGACCAACATGGAAATCGGGAAAAAAAAATCTGCTGTCCCATACATTTGGCTCGAGTAGGTTTGTAGTTTTGTATGGAGGGGCTTATATTTTTTTCGCGATTTCGATGTTGGTGCCATAGAGAAAGATGTTCAGTTTGATGGTCTGAGCATCCCCTTAAAAAAGTGTCAGTATATTAAGAAGGACCCTATATAATCATAATCATTTATTCATATTCCCTTAATGAGTCCCTAATCTAGTCTAGGTAGGCACGATCTCCAGGTTTGCCTCTACCAATGTTTCCTTCCACTCTCACCCATAGGTATCCTGTTTCATAAGTCGACTTTTATTCATCCTTGCTATAATAAGTATATGCTCACGACTATTGCATGACCTTGCGATAATGTCAAATATAAATACTAAAAAAAAAACAAACACAATTTTCACAATATATCCGTCAGTTCGTCACATCCGGACTGGACGTTATGGGCAACTATCTGAAGTGCATGACATCGTTGCTTCCGTCCGATATGATACTTAGTTTCATAGTTTCATAGTAATTTATTTGCATTCATGTACATACAGCATTAGGTGTTACAAGTTATAGCTAAAGAGAATACATGAACCCTGTCAGGGCACAGCAACATTTATGTTTGTATTTTATTACATTACATTAGTTACAATATTATGTCATCATGATTAATAATTAATAATTAGCGAAAATATAATTACTTACACATTTATGTTAAATATCTGAAGTCAAAAAACGGTACAAAATGTCAAAAGAAAATTACAAATTATGAATATAATATAACAAATAATGATAATGTAGTAAATGACAAGATGGCTTCGTTTAGACTGATTTATTATCAATTTACCCACAACCAGATACAATATTAAATTATGCTACATCTTTCCCTTTCTAAACAAACAGCTGACATTTAGGTAGGTACTCGTAAGCATGCAAAGTACTTAACTAATCTTATCTTATGTTTCATTTACTTAAATACTATTGATACATATTATTATGTTTATATGCTTTATAATGATAGGAACATCTATCCATATATATTATACTAAATGTATTTATAGCATATTATCTGTAGGTATAGTTTTTATATTCTATTCTTACATATTTTATAAACTAACTTATAATTGTTGATATTTATCTATTTTTTAACTAGCATAGCTAGCATAGCTTTACATGTGCACTGTCACAACTTAGATATGACTTGCAACTTACTTAAAAATGTTGTGCAACTTTTCCTTTGCTTTAAGGGCTGCAGCTCTTTCTACACGTACATGAGCCGTTGCCGTTGGAGGATCTGGAATGTCATGACTGTATGGTTCCACCAACCTGTCACGGTTGGATGATTCTGTGTCATCCAGGGTCTCCGACGGTTCCTCGTACAGGCTGCCCTCACTCTCACTACCATCGTCACGCGTCATCTCCGAAGGAGATGATGTCGGAGACGGAGTGTGAGAAGGCAACTTTAAGATGTGCCTTCTGTTCCTCCTGTACTGTCGATCGCGATTGTCGGTCAGTACGTAGGAGCGAGGCTCAGGTGCGCGGCCCGCGACGCGCAGCCGGCGTCGCTGCTGCCCGTCCGCCGTCACCACCTCGTCCCCCGGCTCCAGCTCGGGAAGTTCGCGCGCCCGCTCGTCGTGCCACCCTTTGCTCCTTGCCTGATTACGCATGATACCTGCGTAATCTTTTGTGTTGTCCCTGTCCGGCTGTAGCTTAACTATGTGCGAGGGTAAGCGCGTGTTTAACCTCCGACCCATTAAGAGTTGCGCTGGGCTTGCGACACCGTCCCTTGGAGATGATCTGTAATTTAATAATCCGATGTAGAAGTCCGTGTTGGTACTTTCTGCCTTGACCAACAGTGACTTGATTGTCCTTACAGTGCGCTCACTTTTACCGTTGGACTGGGGGTAGTGAGGCGAAGACGTTACATGCCTGAAACCCCAATTGCTACAAAACAAGTTAAACTCTCTCGAGACATATGCCGGACCATTATCTGTAACTAATTCTTGAGGTATCCCATGACGAGCAAATTGATCCCTCATCGCTGTTATTACGCTTTTTGATGTTAATGTACTTATGGGACATACCTCAACAAAATTTGAAAAGTAATCTATTAAAATTAGAAAATATTTTCCTTTGAACTCAAAAATATCCGATCCAACCTTCATCCAGGGCACGCTGGGTATGGTGTGTGGTATCATGGGTTCTCGCTGCGGTCTAGACGCGTTTTCTGCACACACGCGACAGCGCCGCACCGCCTGCTCCACGTCGTGTGACATGCCGCGCCAGTACATGACGTCCCGCGCGCGCCGCTTGCACTTGTCTATTCCCAGGTGTCCCTCGTGAACCCGGGACAACATCTCTGCTCGTAAACCGCTCGGCACGTAGACTAACTTGTCTTTAAACAAAACGCCCTCTGCGTACTCAAGTGACGCTCTGCACTCCCACATAGGCCGGACTCGCTCGTCCACTTCGTATTTATTTGCAGGCCAACCTTTAGCTAAATAATTGATCAACAGTTGACATTCTACATCGCTTACCGTGTACTCTCTTATCAAGTTGATTTTATCATCACTAAATCGAACATTCCTCAACAGGTAACAAGTCTGACCTTCTACTTCCTCGGTGACCTTATCATGCATCAATTCTGAGAGTGGTGCCCTAGACAATGTATCTGCGACGTACATGTACTTTCCTGGTTTATATTGTGCTGTGAAATCGTACCTCTGTATTCGCAGCATCATACGTTGCAATCGCGCCGGCACCTGGTCTAGCGACTTTTTAAACAATGCCTCTAACGGTTTGTGGTCTGTCTCCACGAGTATGTCTCGTTTACCATATATGTATTGGTGGAACCGCTCGAGTGCGAAGACAATGGCGAGCAGCTCCTTCTCTATCTGCGCGTACCGCTGCTGCGTGTCGGTGAGCGTGAGCGACGCGAACTCGACCGGTCGGCCCGCCTGCAGCAGCACGGCGCCCAGCGCGTGCGCGCTCGCGTCCACCGACACGGTGGCCGGCCGCCGCGCGTCGTACAGCGCCAGCACGGGCGCGCTGCACACGTCCCGCTTCAGCGCCGCCACCACGCCCTCCTCGCGCGAGCCCCAGCACCATTCATTGTCCTTCTTCAGTAGGCTTCTTAGGGGAGTTACCTTCTCCGAGTAATTTGGTATAAATTTGCATAAATAATTTATCATACCTAGGAATCTCTCCAGCGACGGTCTGTCCGTCGGACTCGGCATCTCCTTGATCGCCTTCAGTTTCGACTCGTCGATTCTCATTCCCTCGGCGCTGAAGGTATGACCTAGATACGTCACTTCCGTCATTCTAAATTCACATTTAGCTTCATTAAACTTAATGCCTACTAACCTCGCTCTCTCTAACAATTGTTGAAGCCGCCTGTCATGCTCGGCTTCCGTAGTTCCCCATACGATGATATCGTCGACGAATGAGTCGACCCCCTCCAGGTCTTCCAGCAGCTGCCTTACCTTGGCGTGGAACACCTCCGACGCCGAGTTAATGCCATACGGGAGACGCAAAAATTGGTACCGCCCAAACGGGGTACCGAAGGTGCACAGGTCTGCGCTTTCGTCATCCAGCTGCACCATCCAGAAGCCGGACCTGGCGTCCAGTTTACTGAAGTAACGCGCTCCTTCAAGCTTGGTTGCTATCTCCGTGAGTGTCGGTAGCGGATAATGTTGGCGCCGGATCACTTTGTTGAGTGGTCGTGGATCCAAACAGATACGGAAGGTACCGTCCTTCTTTGCAGCCACTACTATTGCATTCACCCATGCAGTAGGATGGCTCACCTTTCTGATAACTCCCAGCTCCTCCATACGGCTCAGCTCCACTAGCAACTGCTCTCTAATTCCTAAGGGAATTTTCCTGACAGGACAAATACTAGGTATGGCATCCTTTTCTATTTGGATTTTGTACCGCCCAGGTAATTTGCCTAAACCTTCAAACAAATCATTATAACTTTCCATATTTAATGAGTATACGCGTTTAATCATATTTAAGTGTTCCAGTGCATTTTTTCCTAAAATACTTTGACAATTGTGTTCACAAATAACAAATTTTAATTGATATGTATTACTTTTATAAATACAATTTATTAGACACGATCCAATAACATCAACAAAATTTCCACAAAAGGATCGAGCCTTAGTGTTATCAGGAATGATATCGGAGAGCGCTAATCCTAATTTCACATAGTTATTTCTCGATAACACATTCAGATCAGAACCTGTGTCAAGTTTGAATACATGACTCGATTGGCAATCGCATAGATAAAGTGTTTCATACCACTTAGAGTCCTTACCGCCGAATATTGCATCAATCGAGGAAATATAAAACATTTCATCGTCACATTCCTGTTCTAACTCATACACTTTGTTGTATTTACGTACCGGGCACACTTTTTTATAATGACCTATGTTACCGCACAAGAAACACTTCTCATTTTTCGCTGGGCACCTATTAGTATCACAGTATGCACCTGCGCACGCCGCACAGACCATGGCCGATCGCCCCGGGTTCGCGTGATAGCCGCCGGCGCCGCGCCCGCCGCGCCCGCCAGGCTGGCCCGCAGCGCCGCGCCCGCCGCGCCCGCCAGGCTGGCCCGCAGCGCCACCGCCCGCGCCGCCGCCGCCGCCGGCGCGCCACGGGCCCCGCCCGCGACCGCCGCCGCCGCTACGTCCGGCGCCTTCTGAGCCTCGCCGCGCCCCATGGCCACTCCGCACGACGACGTCCAAACTATGCGACCCCTCACTTTTAACGTTCTCAATCTGCCGGCCCTCGTCATTAGATATCTCGTTTGCTTGACAGATTTTGACTGCTTTTTCTAAGTTCAGGTCGTCCGTCCTTAGCAATCTATCGCGTACCGTGCCGTCCTTGACACCACATACGATACGATCGCGTAGTAAGCCATCTTCTAGGTGTTGGAATTCGCACTGTTGACTTATTAATTTTAACGCCGTGACGTATTCATCTATACTCTCTCCGACCTCCTGGTTACGAGTGAAAAACTTGAACCGAGTCATGGTTGTGTTTGTTTTCGTTCCAAAGTGATCGCTGAACTTTTGTATCAGCTTCTTTATGTCTTCCCGGTCCTTTTCGTCGTCGAATTTAAACGTCGAATAGATGTCGTACCCGTCGGATCCAATTAAATTTATCAGCAAACTGGCTTGTACGTCGTCTGGTTTCTTATGTACACCTGATGCCTTGATGAACACTTGAAATTTTTTTAACCACTTTCGCCACGTATCCGCCCGATTAGCCGGTCCGCCTACTAACGATAATTCGGCCGGGGGGCGCGCGTGTTCCATGTTTATAGGTAAACAATGTTAATTTCTAGCTTTTCGAACACTTTTCACCTTTCACTGTTCCGTAATATCGTAAAAACAATATAATTTAGCTTTACCGCTGTCACCATGTAGTAAATGACAAGATGGCTTCGTTTAGACTGATTTATTATCAATTTACCCACAACCAGATACAATATTAAATTATGCTACAGATAATAGCACTAGTATCATTAATAAATTCGTCTATAGTATAATAGCATTTCTCCAATAATATTTTTTTTAGTTTGTTGCGAAAAGTATGGTTTTTAGTTTGTGATTTTATTGATTCCGGGACTTTATTAAAAATATTTATCAGCCTATGCTTCGGGCTAGTTTTGAAAAGTTTCATGTTTGGTTTTGGAGGGAAAAGTTTATTTTTATGGCGTGTATTGTGGTTATGTGTTACTACTCTGGTGTTAAATTGTGTAACTTCATTTCTTACGAATTGAGCTGCTTCGAGGATGTAGATACAGGGCAGAGGGAGGATTTTATGCTCTTTAAAAAAAGGTCTACAGCTCTGTCTTTG
Source organism: Agonopterix heracliana (assembly GCA_963693445.1). NCBI lineage: Eukaryota > Metazoa > Arthropoda > Insecta > Lepidoptera > Depressariidae > Agonopterix > Agonopterix heracliana. The sequence goes on from OY856328.1 coordinate 13,843,657, forward strand.
ACGGATGTTCACTAGTATGCGCACGCATTTTTTTTGCATGACAAACAGGTCGTGGGTGTCGGTACTGTCCCCCTAACTAAAGGATCACGCCATAGCTCAACCATGCGTGCGCATACGCGTAATACGCCGACAACGCTGCATCGAAATTTGTGTTGGCTTTTAGGACACTCAGAGCGTCCATCCCTTAATCTCCATCCCTTCGACTCATGCGCACCTCGGTCACGTCGCGTCGTGACCATCCCACTGATGTCAATGACGTAGGTGAGGTACATTATTATGTGATATCCTATAATTTATATTAACATTGTATTGTAATCTTGTAATCTTGTAATCTTGTGATTCTTCGCGATTTCGATGTTGGTCCCATAGAGAAAGTTGTTTAGTTTGATGGTCTGATCATCCCCGTAAAATAGTTTCAGCTAATTTTGTTAGACCTTATACAGATTCCAAATTAATATGCTGACACTTTTTTAAGGGGATGATCAGACCATCAAACTGAACAACTTTCTCTATGGGACCAACATCGAAATCGCGAAAAAAAATCGGCAGTCCCATACATTTGGCTTGATTAGGTTTGCAGTTTTGTATGGAGCGGCAGATTTTTTTTCGTGATTTCGATGTTGGTGCCATAGAGAAAGTTGTTCAGTTTGATGGTCTGATCATCCCCTTAAAAAATTTTCAGCATATTAAGAAGGACCCTATATAGGTAATGTGTGATGTCGCGGGTAACCTCTAGTTGTAAAAATGAAGTGGTTACTTATTGTCGGGTCCCGAGTTCCTACCCTCATGGGAGAGCGTATGGGCGTTATTCCACTGTCGGTACGGTTTATGTACACACGGCGACACAACGACACATCAAGCTACGCAAAACCAAAATAAGCTGGCGACGTTATACATTGCTCTATCGTCGCCGTGTGTATATACGTTAGAAACACTCATTTGTAACTTTTGCCAACTTTTTTAAGCGAACATAAAGTATATTTCGTTACAGGGATGGTAAATTAAAAGTACAGTCTTAAAAAACAAAGTAGGTACATTTATTTAAATAATTAAAATTTTTGAAACTGTATTTTTGGAGCTTTTTGCTCATACAAGTCCACATAAATCTGTTAGGTTTAAGGATGTGAAGAAAATGTTAATGTAACTACCTATTTTTGGAAATAAATAAATAAATAATAAATAAATAAGTAATAACAAAGATTTATCATTTATAAAGGTTTGGTGGGATACACTGCATTCAAAATCAAGATTTTTAACATATTAAGAGCTCGTTTCTAATTTTAATGATATCCTGTTCTTCTCGTCCCTCCACTTCACATTCTTCACTGAAAACACCCTGAAAGCCGGAGTGGCAGGGACAGACAAAATATAAATTACAATTTTCTTCAAATTATACAATTCGTTTGGGCATTCTTTAAAAATTTACTGCCATTTCTCGCCAGTATTTTTTTGTAGACCTAGCTGAAATAAAGTATTTTTGCGTATTTTATTGTTCTTCAAAAATATAAAGTACATTGACTGAAAATAACGTACAATACTTTATATAAAGTACAGTTGGCAACCCTATTAGTACATGGCATGCCGTCGTTCGTGCCGATTCGAACCCGGAACCTCGTAATTGAATGTCAATACCTCTCCGCTACGCGCCATCGGGACGCTCTCAATGATAAGAATGTCAACAATTCTGTTACGACCTATTTCTATTTCTAATCTATTTCAGTAGACATCAAATCACCTGATTTTCTGAAAAGAATGATGATCACTGGTGGTAGAAGTAGTTACATAAAAACCACGTTAGATGCCGTTAAGGCGGTCTGAAAAAACTCTGACACCAGGGCTTGCTGCCAACACGATAAGAAGAAATAGACATAAATCATTACTAATTATTTTGTTTACTAAATCGTTTTCCAGATGGGAAAGCCCAATCCCCAAGGTTATTGTGCGTAGACTAGAACTTTCGGGTGATTACGTGCTAGATATAGAAATAGAACATACTTTATTGCATAGGTTACAAAAACAGTAAGTACTTATAACCGAGAAGCGTTTCCGAGAAACTAACCAGAATAACTCACATAATACAGGGTGTTAGGTAGAACGATGTAGATATTTTCTGAGCTGATTGAGGGTACCTTTATGATCATATTAAACCACATAATAGTATTATGACAAGTGTCATAGTTTTTAAGTTATTATCAAAAGTTAGTATTTTTGTTAATTACCCGAATTGGGGCGGTTAGAGGTCCATAACATACAAGTTAGTGCCTTAATCAGTTTTATTTTGTAGTAAACAAAAATACTAACTTTTGATAATAACTTAAAAACTATGACACTTGTCATAATACTATATGTGGTTTAAAATTATCATAAAGGTGCCCCCAATCAGCTCAGAAAATATCTACATCGTTCTACCTAACACCCTGTATATTAGATCATTATTGTAGAGACAGAGTGGTAATTTGAGATAGGGCACAAAGGGCAGCTACCAAAAGCCTATAGCTACATAAAAACGTTCTTTATAGACACAAGTTAGGGCAACTTTTGATGCATTTGACTTCTGCATTCACAGATTTTGAAAAAAAAAAACCAGTCACAATTAAAATAAATAAAAGGCAATTTTCACATTAAACTTTTTTTTCATCCCATTCGATCCTACTGATAAGGAACATAGGTAATTATGTCTCTATGGAGTCAACCGAGGTCGAGGTATAAGAAAAATTAAATTCCCAGAAAATTTAGTGGAGTTACTTTTCAAGGGTGGTTCAGGCTATCAAACTGAACAACTTTTACTATCACGAAGCATACCTGAAATCACAACTAAACTCACAACTGGTGATTTCAGTTTTTCTCGATGACCACATTTTTTCCAAAATCTGTGAATGTAGAAGTAAAATGCTCCAAAAGTTAGGGTTAGTCTCTTCAGACCGTTTTATTGCTATAATACTTCTCTACATAAGTTTAAAAGTCATTCGTACATGACATGTCGTTTTATCAAAAGTTTAAATAAACATTATCTTATCTTATCTTATCTTATACGGAATCGAATCCAGGACCTCAAGAACGCATCACCGATGCTACTAAAGTATTAGATAAAAACAAATGTCAGCAATTAATAAAAATAAATTATAATAACAAATACAGTATTTGAGAGTTACGCGGTTATTATTTAATCTAGAATTAAACATCCGGTAAGAACCCGTTAAAATGTTTAATTCTAGATAATAACAAATGTTGAAAAGCTTATTATACCTACCAACTTATAACGAAGTGAATCATATTACGATAACAGTGCACTGATGATTCACTTGTTATGTTGACAGGCTCATATGGGTGAATCATATTACGATAACAGTGCACTGATGATTCACTTGTTATGTTGACAGGCTCATATGGGTGAATCATATTACGATAACAGTGCACTGATGATTCACTTGTTATGTTGACAGGCTCATATGGGTGAATCATATTACGATAACAGTGCACTGATGATTCACTTGTTATGTTGACAGGCTCATATGGGTGAATCATATTACGATAACAGTGCACTGATGATTCACTTGTTATGTTGACAGGCTCATATGGGTGAATCATATTACGATAACAGTGCACTGATGATTCACTTGTTATGTTGACAGGCTCATATGGATCATAAACAAGATCTTGGTTGAAGTAAACACATTTTTTTCAGTGTGGTATTCAAATTTTTTTACGCATTAAAATGTATGGTTCAGGGTAAATTTTATATCACTGCGGATAATTTTAGTATGTTTTTTACTTATCACACTGAACAACTTTCACTATGCTATTGAGCCAACTTCCAAATCGCGAAAAATAAAATAGTATGGGCAGCTGCTTTTTTATCGCGATTTTGATGTTGGCTCCATAGTAAAAGTTGTTCAGTTTGATGAGTAAAACACATGGTGAAGTTATCCGCAGTGATATAAAATTTACCCTGTATATACTTAGTCCCACTCCCACCACCACCACCGCTGCCAATCTGAAGTGGGACTGGGCTGGACATGTCTGCCGCATGCCTGATGACTTATGGGCCAAAATCACTACCAACTGGCTCCCAGTACAAAATCGGCGTCGAGGCAGACCTAGGAGAAGGTGGCGGGACGAAATCGATAGTTTCTTTAAGAACTGGCCCAACGAAGCGCAAAACAGGGATGCATGGAGAGAACGGAGGGAGGCCTTTGCCCAACAATGGGACACCGACGGCTGATATAATAATAATAATAAAATACTTAGTCAGGAAAGATTGCGTAACTTTTGACCCGATGCGATGAGAAAAAAAAATCGCTTTCAATAATATGACTGTACCCTTTTTCAGTGTTTAGGTTACGGGTTTATGTTTCCCCGGAATAATGTTAATTAATGCATACATTATTCACGACCGTATTCGAATTTGGGGTGGTCAGAAGCATTGCCACAACGTTCTGTTTAAGAAGTAGGTAATAGTAGTGTAAGTAGTTTATAGCAATGCTCTCAATTTAAAGGAGATGCGGCCCCGGCCATAGAAAAAATGCTAACGGTTGTATACAGCTGTATATTATTAACCGACTTCAACAAAAGGAGGAGGTTCTCAATTCGACACGTATGTTTTTTTTTTTTTTTTGTATGTTTGTTACGCGATTACACCGCCAATTGAGAATTGATTATGATGATTCTTATTTTGGTTGGTAGGTCATAATTCCGAGGTGGTCCCACGAAATCGATTCAGCGCTTGTTGAAAAAATCTGCAAAATAACAAATATGTACCAAGATCACGGACTTGAAAAAAATACGGATGTAATGTTACACTAGAAAGATGTGAAGTGTAAACGCGTATGAGATAGCGATAGTCATAAAATCCTATACAATTTGTATGAAGCTAGATGTCTGCCTCCGGAGTCAGACAGCCGTCGTCAAACAAAAAAGTGGTTACGTCGATAAGGATAGCAATAAGTAGCGATCTCCTTTTTTAACTAGAGCGAATTTGCTATGTGCATCTCTTACTGAGTGAGTATGACACGACACGTGCTTCTTTCTAGTACTTACCTTCTCTTTCTACGACGCAAACACAATATAATACATGGGTGCTTCACGTATATAATAAAAGGATATTACGTCAGTCTTTTTTTCAGGTCCGTGACACAGATGACGTTTTTGTTTGTCGATTCTCTTCAGGAGTGCGATTTTTAAACATCACACGTTCAAGTCAGCGGTAGAAAATGTCAAAATTACTATGGAGATTATGCATATTTCGTCTTTCTACTGCTAATTCGAACGTGTGATGTTCAAAAATCGCACTCCAGCAATGTTTTGATGGGGACTGTCAAACTATGTTTTTTTTTACTGTCATAACCAAGAATCTTTATATGCCTATATATTTAAAACTTCTTGGTCATACTGTTGTGTTTAAACGTATAATAACTTTATGGTTTAAACTTCATGGATATAGGTACCGAAACACATAGATTTAATTGATCTTGGCGGTCGGTTGTTTTAAGTGTTCCGTCATTGTTTTAAGTGTTTCAAATGTTCGTCGTTTTAAGGGTTCCGTAGTCAAACAAAGAACCCTTATACTTTCGTCCATTCTGTCTGTCTGTCTGTCTGTATGCCCCGCCTCATTAACTCGCTCATTTTTGCATCTATTGAATCGAAATATGGCATCAAGACAGATAACAGTAACCCAAAAACAGAAATGTTGTACGAAACATGGGTTGGATTTTTTTAAATCAAGTTAGGTGTAGAGCGTACACCGTATCCTTTGCATTGGTACTTACTAGTACTATACTTAATAGTACTTATAACTGCTTAGTCGAACTAATGTATTTCACCTAGATTTCAACACTGAAAAGTTTGAAATAAAAAAATTTTAACAAAAAATTAAAACCGACTTCAAAACTAAAAAGGTAAAAATAATAATATTGCAGTCGTTGACTTTTGCATTCGAATCTATAAGAACATTAATTTGTTTTATATTGGAGTCGGTGTCAAGCCAAGCCAAGCCAAAAAATTACTGCAAGCCCAGTTGCGAATCGTACCGGCTTGACACCGAGTCCGATAAAACAAATTAATGTTCTTATAGATTCGAATGCAAAAGTCAACGACTGCAATATTATTATTTTTACCTTTTTAGTTTTGAAGTTGGTTTTAATTTTTTGTTAAATTTTTTTTATAATGTATGTAATATTACATTTATCATGTATGGATCCTAAAATAATTTTTATGATGCTTATTTTGGTAAAAAAAACATTAAAATATCTAAATTGTGAAAACACCGGTCACCGGTATTTGTTCCTTTTGGTATAATTATTATACTCTTTGGGTAATTGTCAGATATTTTTTTTATTGCCTTGGAATTGCCGTTATATCATTTTTCTTTTTGAAGTATTTATACAATATTTGGCATTTATCGCCGGATGTCCTTTCAGGATAGAATGACGTGTCATGTGGTAAATTAAAGATTGCAAAATTTGTTCCGCCCTAGACACTTTAATTTGAATCGAAATAGCACAACATGTAGCTAATCAATAATAGTTAATATTAACATGTAATATTATTACCACAGTGAACCAATATAGTTATGCAGTGTTATTACTGTGTATGCACGGTGACACATCAAGCTACGCAAAACCAAAATAAGCTGGCCGCGCGTAGGCAGAATAATGTATAACGTCGCGCGGCCAGGTTATGTTTGCTTTGCGTAGCTTGATGTGTTGCCGTTTCTACCTACCTAGTTTAATTTACTCCGTTTAGTTATAAAATGTTATAATTATTAAAATTACTCCATTTCACGGTATCAGAAAGCAGAGCTCTGTTTACAGTTTGCTATTATGTGTCATTGTTGTTACGAGCAGCGTTAAGTATTGTAATTTGTGAATAGTATGGATTGATGTGGTTATTGTTCATTCTTTAATTGGGTCCATTTACAAATTAATCAATTCAATTCAACTATACTTTATTGCACGCCAAAACAATACATTCATTTGAATGAACACAAAGAATTACAAGTAGGTACAAATAAGGCGGTTTTATCATTAAAAAGCGATTTCTTCGATCCAATTTTATTTCTAGAATTTTATTAATCACTAGTGTTTACCCGCGACTTCGTCCGTACAAATTATATACCAGATTTTAAGTCAGATCATAAGCTATCAAACAAAAAAAGTGTCATCAAAATAGGTTCAGTAGTTTTTGCGTGATGCGCGAACTAACATACACACAAACAAACAGACAACATTTCTAAAAAAAGGTTGATTTCTAGTCAGGGATACCTAAAACCATATCGTAATCTTTTTTAAGTCAAAATCTTCAATGTACAGACACACTTTAGTTTCAGTTTTATAATAGTTTAGCAGCTTACAATAGGTTCTAACATTGAGTTTGTAGTATGTTTCTTTGGTCGATGGTTTTATACAGGGTGTAAGGAAAAGTATCATTAAACTTTAAACCACATACTCTACCCATCAAACTTAACAACTTTTACTATAAGAGCAAATCTGGAGTCACGTTGCAGGGTTTGCCTCGAACACTTGTCTCTCGCGTGGTGTTCGCGCGGTTCGCGTCTCAGCCTGCCACGAGGCTCCTAAATCCTTCTCAGTTGTTCTTACTCAAAAACAATCCTCGAGATTTTCTAGTCGAGTTTGGATAGACACTCCTTCAAATAACTTGACACTGGCGAAATCTAACAAGGAAATGCCATTAAATAAATAAAAAAAGAGCAAATCTGACAGAACAACAAAAAATCTGCTGTCTCATTCATTTGAGTCGTATAGGTATTGCAGTTTATTATGGAACAGCTATTATTTATTTATTTATTTATTTATCAATATTTATCATTAACCTTTAAACCACATACTTAACAACTTTTACTAAAAGAGCAAATCTGACAGAACAAAAAAAACAGCTGTCTCATTCATTTGACTCGTATAGGTATTGCAGTTTATTGTGGAACAGCTGATGCGCAGATGGCAGCGAATGGCCCGACAGCACAGTCTGTAGTGAACCTGCCTGCTGTGCGAGGGTCGCGAGTTCGAATCCCGTAAGGGACAAATATTTTATGATGAAAATATGAATACCTATTTGTACCAGAGTCATGGATGTGTGGATCTATATGTGTATTCTATATCGTTGTCTAGTTATCATAATACAAGTTCAGGCTAGATTCTGGAACTTTAAATGCAACTAGATAATTTGTGTGAGAATGTCCAAGATATTTATTTATTTATAAGAGTCGAAAAGGGGTAGTTTAAAAAAAAAGATTTTGATTTATAAAGAATGTGTCTCTTTTATTTGACTTTAAAAAGGAATTATTAAATTAATAAATTGACCCAGCCAGGTGTAACTTGGCTAATGTCCCGACTCGAACTGGCTCTAGTCTCTGAATTATTATGCTCGACATCTTGAGGGTTGGGGGAAAGATGTGACTCAGCATATTACATAACATGGAGGTTTTATATGTAAAGTCTACCAATCCGCATTGTGCACGCGTGGTGGACCAACGCCTATACACCCTCCTCAAGGGTAGACTCTAATTTAAGCTATTTCACCACTAGTCAAATTAGGAACTCTCTATCAAACGTAGGCTTGAGTTGTTATATCTCAAAATCTATCATTAAGAGTGCAAATCATTTAGCCTGTAAAATTGCGATGTTGTCCAAATAAAGTTAGGTTAATAAGAACACCAAAAAGCGCGATATGTATGAAAATTTTTATATAGGTACCTACACTCTTGTGACGTCATCTATTTTATTTTATTTTATCACAGATCAGAGAGAGAATAAGATATGTTAGAACTAGATTGTAATCCAATTACACATGTACACAGCATCACTATCTTTAAAACATGGAAGAGTGAGTTTGTTACATAAATTAAAATCATATTAATTCGTAAAACTTCGAAACAAAACAGATACATTTAAAAGTATACAATAGGCACCCAAATTTCGATAAACGTTCAAATTCAATAAATTAGTTAGCAATTGTTGCAATCCAAAAATTAATATAGTATTAAACCAAAGTAATTAATGAAATTGAAAAATGAAATGAATTCGTTAACTTACATTAACAAATCTGAATCAAATCTGTTTCATTTCTCTTCATAGTTTACCCTTATACCTACTAGCTGTTGCCTGGGAATTCGTATATGCGTGGACTAAGGACTTGTTTATGGTTTTTTTTTTGTGGCACTGACTTGTTTTTGTGACTTCTGACAGAACACCCCCTATTCACCCCCTCTATGCACCTCCTACTCACCACTTACGCACCCCCTACTCACCCCTACGCACGCCCTTCGTACCCCCTAAAGACCTCTAAGCACCCCCTCTACGTACCCCTTACACACCCCTATGCACCCTAACTCACCACTCACACAAGATAATTTAGACATTTCAATTCAACCCCATCGCACCACAACAAGGGATGGTATTTCACGTCCGCCACTTTGGATTTTAAAATCATTGTTGTTTTCGTAATCGCGACCCGATAAACCATACAAACAACATCCATCTTGATTTCCAGACACTCCATTTCCCCCTTTCAGAGGTTGAATTCTGAAAAAACCTGAAACACATGTTAACTCATTTATCAATTCGAGTACTCCTGTGAAGTTTCGAATAAAATAGTCTAACTAATTTTGTTTCCCCATACAAACTTTGGACCCCGTTTCACCCCCGTATGGGGTGAATTTTGAAAAATCCATTCTTAGTGCACCCCTTGACCTTACAAGGAAGCTACGTGCCCAAATTGGAATCTCTAGACCCAGCGGTTTGGGCTGTGCGTTGATACGAGTATCTCAGTCACTTAGTTTCCTCTTTTAAACAGGCCCGGGTGTAACAAAATACCCAAGTAATACTTAAGGGGTGCTTCAGACCCTCAAACTGAACAACGTTCACTATGGAGCCAATTTCGAAATCGCGAAATAAATCTGCTGTCCCATACATTTTAGTCGAGTCGGTACAGCAGTTCTGCATGGGACAGCAGATTTATTTTTTATTTTTGGAAGTTGGCTCCATAGTGAAAGTTGTTCAGTTTTGGGGTCTGAAGCACCCCTTTAAGTATTATTTGGGTGTTTTGTTATACCTACCCTTGTATATTTAGATAAGAAGATAAAAAATATAATATAAGTAGACAGATGTTCACTAAATTATATTTAAAAAAAAAAAAAAAATCAAAAAAACCCGTCTGCGTAAAAAGTGAACTTTAAATAAAAACTGAAAAGAAAAAAACAAGTCCAGTAGTCTAGAATTCTTTTATGTAATAAAGAAGCGACTTTCACAATCGGAAAATTTTATCCGGACCAGAATTTTTAATGGGTCCCGACTGTTTAAGTCGCTTCTATATTACATAACAGAATTCTAGACTACTGGACTTTTTTTTTCTTTTCAGTTTTTATTTATGATAATGGTATTTCACGTCCGCCACGTTGGATTTAAAAATCATTGTTGTTTTCGTAATAAGCGACCCGATAAACCATCCAAACGATACCCATCTTGATTTTCAGACTTTGTCACCCCATTTCCCCCTTTCACGTACCTACTTACTCATTTATGAATAGGAGTACTCCTGTGAAGTTTCGAATAAAATAGTTCAACTAATCTTGTTTCCCCATACAAACTTTGGACCCCCATTTCACCCCCTTCTGGGGTGAATTTTGAAAAATCCTTTTTCAGTGCAACCCTTGACCTTACAAGAATTCTACGAGCCAAAATTTGGAATCTCTAGACCCAGCGGTTTGGGCTGTGCTTTGATATGTCAGTCAGTCACTTTCTTCTTTTATTTATATAATATATAATATATAATATATATATATATTATATACTTATACATCTAAACTCACATTAGTTTAGTGTTATTTTTTGCAAAGGTTCATTGAATTTCACCGAGTAGAAAAATATTAACTTGGACTTTTCTGTCTGCCTTTCTCATTTTTGCTTGTACCTTTTACTAAAAATATACTTAATCGCTGTTTAGCCCTATTGATGAATAGACCAATAAATGAATAGTTTCCAAACAATACATTATGCGCGAAATTATGCGAGAGTGCGCGATAGTACATAGTTTAAATCCAAATATACACAATTCTGGGAATCGAGTGTTGTTATCACGCGGCATGTGCGTGGCGCGATTTCCTAATGTTATTGTAACTACGATGAGTCACCGACTCAAATATCCTGTTTTGTTACACCTAAGCTTTGCGTTAGCGTACCTATATTTTCTTTGCCTAAGCTGTATTGTACATTAATAGTATCTACATAACGATCCGTGTGATCGTGTGTCCATTATTGCACGGCGTGAATTATCACCAATTATCATAAACGCCGTGCAATAATGGACTTATTATGTCACGAGTATCGTATACTATTTTATAGCTCGTGTGACTTAAACCCCAACTTTTGAATTTTTTGATATTATCTTTATTGTTTAGTTATAGTTTAGGTAATGTATACTCAATAATTGTTTCCTTGAATAAATTATTTTATAAACACGACATACCTACGTACTAACCAAAACTGGACGAAGGGGGTCCGGGGGGGGGGGGGGGGATTAGAGGGGCGGAGCCCCTCTAGGACACAACAATGACTTCAAAGGCTTCGTTAAATAGGTAATACTCACCCCAGTAAATCACACCCTACGCACCCCATACTCACCCCCTAATCATAAACTACGTACCCCTGCCGCGGAGCCCCCGTAGAAGTCACTCAACCACGACATCAAAATATTTGTTAATTAGGTACCTTTATCGCAATCACAATCGGTAATAATCTCAATACACAATACACACCACGGTCTCGCCACACTCCCAAAAAGTCAGAGTACATAATTAATACTGATTAAAATATATGACAAAATAATCCACGAACACCAAACTATTTTGTCCATAGGCGAAGTATTTTTCGCTCACGCTGATAGACGTAACATCAGTGTAACCGCGTATGAGACAGCGATAGTCATAAAATCCTATACAATTTGTATGAAAATAGATGTCTGATTCCGGAGTCAGACAGCCGTCGCAGAACAAAAAAGTGGCTACACAGTGGGACAGCAATAAGTAGCGATCTCCTTTTTTAACTAGAGCGAATTTGCTATGTGCATCTCTTACTGATATGACAAGACACGAGCTTTCTTCTAGTTCCTTCTCTTTCTACGATTTTGTCTAAATTTGCGTTATCACTTTTGCTACACCAGCGTAGAAAGAAAAGTAACTAGAAGGAAGCACGTGTCTTGTCAGTAAGAGATGCACATAGCAAATTCGCTCTAGTTAAAAAAGGAGATCGCTACTTATTGCTGTCCTTATCAACGTAGCCACTTTTTTGTTCTACGACGGCTGCCTGACTCCAGAGTCACACATCTATTTTCTTACAAATTTTATAGGAATATAATATACTAGTGTTTTCCCGCGACTTCGCCCGCACAAATTATATACCAGATTTTAAGTCAGATCATAAGCTATCAAACAAAAAAAGTTTAATCAAAATCGGTTCAGTAGTTTTTGCGTGATGTGCGAACAAACAAACAAACTAACAATTTTGTCAATAGATGGCGCTGCACGTTTTTAAATCGCGCTATCGATATGTTGTTTGACTTTATATGAAGTGAACCGCTACTTTTTTATTCCTCATAATTTTACGGTTTTATATTAGTTAAGATAAGATAAGATAAGATATAATAAATAAATAAATACTGAAATACTGAATACTGAATTGGGCAGTGCGGCCCCACTGACAACGACAGGGACTTTTTATTACTCACTATACTAATTAATGAACGTCCCTTATCTAATTACTGGAAGTAATCATTAAGCGGCAATATCATCCTGAACATGATCGCGAGTAGGCTTGACTGCTCGTACATAAACCGGTGCTGCATGATGCATAAAATAAATAAAATAAATAATGACATGCATGCCCTATGCATGATGCATAGGGCTCCATGAGACATGCAGCACTGCACTGGTGAAATTGAATTTATTGTTGTGCCTTGTTACTAACAAAACGAGTCCTGGTCACTTGATTAAATGATTATAATATTAATATTATATGTCTTACGATCCGTAATCACGGGCAATTAAGTCCGGGACCTTTGGAAGGCGTGCATGGAGCCGAAGCCAACATGTAGAGGCCCGTTCAAAAGACAAGTCAATCTAAATGTAAGGGATACACATGGCGGATACCATCTCCGAGCGCACAACATGATACACACGGGAATGGTCCCCGCCAGGTGCAAAGACTATTGGAGTCCGGCGCTATGGCCGTGATGGAAAAATAAGGTCTTGGGCTATGGAGGTTATTATTAGCTTTTACAGGAAGTTACTACTGATATCACAGCCAACGCACAGTTGTTTATCACATTGTCTATTGCCTACAAAAATTGTAATAGGTACCAGAGTATGGCAAACAATGATCATCCATCACTATAACCAACTATATTATTATACTGCAGGACACAGGCCTACCCTTATGGAGGGTGTATGGGCGTTGGTCCACCACTCGTGCCCAATGCGGATAGTAAGACTTCACATACCTAGGAATCTTAATTTCATCTTCAGCGTATGCATTTAGGTTTCCTCTCGATGTTTTCTTTCAAAGTTTGAGAGCAGTCGGTATTACGTACCTACATGAGCTAGAAAACATCATTGGTACATGGCATGTGGTCCGTAAAAGAAAGAAGAAAGATTCTTTGGATTTACTTCTAAGAAAAAGAATTGAATTTATTATACAGGGTGGCCCAAAAGTAATGAATCAAACGAAATAAGGTGATAGCCGAGTTCATTTCCAACCAAAAAGGTCAAGTGAGTTGGGGTCCCATTGTTCATGGTTCAAAAGTTATGGTTACTTTTTGTTTTTTTCATAATATCGCATAGGCAAAAACTAATTAAACAAAAAACCATCAAGTTTATTGGCTTTTTTTTAAATCAGGAGGTTTAAGGAAGATTTGCCTTTTCTGGAATACGTACATTTGTTCAGCTAGCATACATATTGGGTCAAATAATAAAAATAAACTTAGTGCAAAGGTTTTAGGTCTAACACAAATTTTCTTCGGTTTTCAAGCGACACTCACGGGAAAAAAACGTACTACCAAAAGGTGTTGGGGGTTGCAGAGGGCAAGACAATAAACTAGATGGCGCTCGGGAGCATTATTCCTGATTTTGTCACATTTTATTTTATATCTTCGTAATTATGTTATAAATTGCAAATGTTATTTGAGATGCGCAATCTAGATTTTCTAAACTATTTTTCCATACATAAAATATTACTTTTGTTAATACCGTCTACGAATGTTGTACGTCAAAGTTTTGTATGAAATTGATCAAAATTAAAATGTAGGTATAACAAATTCGTATAAACAATAAAATTACTATAACTTGTAGCTAGATCAGTAAAACATAAACACAAGTGCGCGCATAATTGGAAATTTTGATTGAAATCATCAGAATTACGAGATATAAAATAAAATGTGACAAAATCAGGAATAGTGCTCCCGAGCGCCATCTAGTTTAGTGTCTTGCCCTCTGCAACCCCCTTAATACAAAAAGTTGCCTATTTCATACAGATTCTTTCTAGATATGAATTCATCATTTTATTGAAATTGTTTCATTTTCTACACTAAACGTTTTTCTGCCCGTCAGTCCAAAATAAAATTATATTATTAAACTTTGGATAGCGGTCCGAAAGACCCTATTCAAAAATAGCACATGGGCGATTGACACCGCGGTCCTAATAGCGTCAATATTAAAATGCATACCGCGGTGTGTAAGACCCTATTCAAAAAGAGCCCTTGGGCGATTGACACCGCGGTCCTAATCGAGCGCGGTGTCAACCGCCCAACTACCCAATTTTTCGAGTGCTATAAAAAACTGTGCACCGTAGGCTCGGTGACCGTTCCCTTAACCTATTTGACCATTCAAGGATAATGAAAAAATATATATTTCAAAATAATTTATTTCATACAAAAAAAAACAACATAGGTATTTTTTTATGAAACATGCCTTAGAACAGTATAACATAACATTATTGTTAAAACATTTCTGACGTTGGTTTACAACCACGAATCTACCATGTACCTACACACGGCGACAAATCAAGCTACGAAAAACCAATATAAGCTGGCCGCGCGTAGGGTGAATAACGTATAACGTCGGGCGGCCAGCTTATTTTGGTTTTGCGTAGCTTGATGTGTCGCCGTGTGTACATGTATCATGTATGTGGGGTCACAATCAAGTTACGAACTTCCAAGTTAAATCTAGCCTTAGTCAAACGATTAGTTACATTTACAGCTAAATAAATAGGTAATACATATATCAAAGTAACTACTTTTTATAATAATGTCAATTCTTTTTTAAAGCTACCGCCGCTTCGGAACGTGTTGTCGCTGTAGAAACTCTACAACAATAACACTTCTTATAAACTAGGTGGTATTACAACATTAATTCTTAAGCTACGGGTTTTTGTAATCAGAGACATTAAATATAGTTAACACTGTATAGTATTGTTAAAGCTAATGACACTCGCATGCATTTGTTGATAATTCAAGAGCGTTTATTAACAGTGGGATCTTTTGAACCGATAAAAGTGTTATGATATATATAAATGAAATGAATGAAATTCAGTACAATCTTCTTTCCCTGTTTTTAACAGATTAAAAATGACTAATGTTATGTTCCCTTTTTGTGGCATAGAATGTCACTTTTTTGAGCAAGTGGTACGAAAAGTAGAGTATTTTCCTCGGTGATAAAGCTGTCTTAGTCTTGGGTGAACTTAAATCCCTCGCTACACTCAGGACTCGTCATAAATCCCTCGCTTCGCTCGTGATTTAAGTTTTTAACACCCTCGCTACGCTCGGGAGTAAACCTCGAGTCCTTCATCACGCTCGTCATTTAAATCTTCACCCGCGACAGAAGACACTGCTTTATCCCCTTGGTTAATAATCTACTATTAGGTTTACTTTTTACTAATTATGATACTGATTAATCTTAAATTGTGTGGTGAGGCCACGACTGGGCGACATAAAGGCTCTTAGTATCATATATTTTATAATAAGCTTTTTAGCAAAGGTCTAAAAACTAAACAAATTATTCGGTGCACCATTGACACGATTACTGAAATCTTCAGCACCGCTGCCAGAACGTTCTCTCTCTACTTCTCCAGATCCTCTCTCTTCAGTTTCCGGTGAAGCTTCTGATTTTCCCAATGCGTTGAATGTCTGGACCGTTCCTAATAATCTTTTGTGTGTTTTAGCACTTTCGAGGATAGCACTTTTTAAGTTCTTGAACATGTCAATCGTGACATTAATGTATTAATTTTATTTTCACCTCACAAGCTCAGAAAGATTCCGTTTATCATTCGAAATCTGAGTGCAAAAGTGCATTTTATCCGCTAGCGTGGAAAGAGTTTTTGAAATTCGAATCTGTCTAAGATTTTTCTATATGGCTAGTCTACTGAAAATGCATTAATAACTATTTCATGTCACTGGCCAGCATGAAAAAAAAACTTTTTAAAATGTTGTTCTCTTTAGCAATTCAATTTTTTTCCTCGCAGTTGTGAGGTGAAAAGTTGTGTGTTTCGCTCGGCTGCAAAGTTATTCTGCGTCTCGTACCTTTGAAACCTTCGCTATAAGCTCAGGATTCTATTATTTGAACCACTCCGCTCCGCTCGTGGTTCAATCCTAGGATCCTTCGCTTGCTCAGGTTTCAATACAAGTACTCGCGCCAAAAAACAACTTTGCAGCTTAGCATAACAAATAACTATTTACAGGTATTTATATTCAGTATTGTTCTCTTTTGTACCTAACTTACTAGTCACCCTGTCACATCTACAGTTTTGCAATAAATGTATTTGATTTTATTTGATTTGATTTACATGCACCATGTACTCACAGGTTAAGCCTGGAATGTGGGGTCACAATCAAGTTACGAACTTCTTAGTTAAATCTAGCCTTAGACAAACGATTAGTTACATTTACAGCTAAATACATAGGTAGAAGTATATCAAAGTACTTATTCTAATACTGTCAATTCTTTTTTAAAGCTACCACCGCTTCGGAACGTGTTGTCGCTGTAGAGAAGATGCGGCCAGAAACTCTACAACATAACACGACTTATAAACTAGTACAACTTGAATTCTTAAGCTATTGTTTTTTGTAAACAGTGGCAGTAAATGTAGTTAAATAATAACCATAAGCATATGCTCACGACTATATTCCCCGAGGGGGTAGTCAGAGATATTCTGAAACCTCAGAACATCCACGTTTCACCAGTTAAATAATTATACTAAGTATATACAGTATAGTAATTATGTTGAAGCTAATTACACTCGCATGCATTTTTTGATAATTTAAGAGCGTTTATTAAAAGTGGGACCTTTTGAACCTACTTATTATATAAAACAGCTTTTAGGTTAACGTTTTACTAATTACGATAAATCTTAAATTTTGTAGTGAGGCCGCCACTGGGCATCATAAAGGCTCTTAAATTATCATATATTTTATAATAAGCTTTTTAGCAAAGGTCTAAAAACTAAACAAATTATTCGGTGCACAATTGACACGATTACTGAAATCTTCAGCACCGCTGCCAGAACGTTCTCTCTCTACTACTCCAGATAAGTATCTGTCAGTTTCCGGTGAAGCTTCTGAATTTCTCAATGCATTGAATGTTCCTAACAAGCTTTTGTATGTTTTAACACTTTCGAGGATAACACTTTTTGAGTCCATGAACATGGAACACGTGTAATTCAAAGTGCGGCTCATTTGTTTAAGGAGGGTAGTAAATTCATTTAGCATTTGCTGCTCTGCTCTTCTAAGATGCATTTGGTGATTTCCTGTTTTTGGTCTATTCGCTGGATCACTTTCAGGAGAAACACTTTCTACAGTGCGGTTAACGTCGATCACTATCCCTACAGGTGTTTCTGTTGTGGGCATTTCGTAATCTGAAACCACCTCTTGATATGTTGACAGATGTTCTTCTATTAAGCTTTCGTTTGTCTGACATGCACTGTCTACTACCCTTGGAGAACTTGCCATAACAGATGATCTGATAATGTCGGGTTTCATGGTGAATTTCGTTTCGGTAGACTGATTAACCAAACATTTTTTTGTGCGTGGGTCTTGATACACATGATTCTGATGGACTGGTGTATGTTGTATTTCATGTGATTGGTTACATGAATACGTAGGCGGCATCTTGCCATTGTGCATAAAGAGTGATGGTTCCGCCGTGACAGTCCGAGGGACAGCCGCCACATCTATGTTGTTCTGCTCGTTGGATCTCCTACTTAGACTTGCTTGCGTTCGCGGATCTGCAAGTATATCGTGTTTATTAGCAGTTAAAGGTGCTTGCCCCTTTGAGTTTGAAGCTTTTAACAGCCCCGGTGATAGAGTTTGCTTCGTGACTCCTTGAAGACCAGGCCTTTGACTTTTGCTATTGGTTTTCATAGAAATATCAGCACGTGTTCTGGTTAGACGTGGATCCCGTTGTGAGTATTCATGATTCGGTGGCAATACGTTAGATGAATTTTGTTCAGCTGATGGTACCCTGTTATTTCGAGAGGGAGTTCTGTGTTCAATATTATTACTCTCTTTTTGTTGTTCATGAGAGCGAGTGTGGAACTTACCAAGCTGGTTTGCTGCTTGAAAACGGACACTATGATCAATACTTTGTACTCCGTTATATTTTATGAGTATATCTTGTAAACGCGCAATTTCCTCCAAGTAGTATTCTTGAGTAAGTAAATCTTGTCGAGCATTTGATTGCTGGGAAATGCCACCGGACTGGTGAGCTAAGTTTGAAAGAAATTGTGCAGCAGATGTGTTGTTTGCTATATCTTGATTGGTATTGTGATCAATACCATTTACTTCGTTGGATCCTCTTACATGCATTTCTGGTTTTCGTGGTACTTTTTGTGAGCAATTCGCATTACTTCGAAGGAAAGAGCTTTGGTCATTACCATTTTCTTCAATATGATTTCTAGCATGCCTTTCTTGTACCCGTAGGCCGTCTTGTGATTGGTTTTGAATAACCATTGAAGTTTGTCTTTTCATTGAGAGCGTAAGTATCGAACTGGAATTGTCTGTTGAGTTTGATGAATTCTGCGCAGCAGTCGCTATATTTCTCTTGATATGTTCGAGGTGCGTTTTCACTGAGTTCGGTATGTGATAAGAAGTAGATGGCATATTATTTGTAATAGCTCGTACTTCTCGAGGTTGGGAATTTAGATACGAATGTCCACAGTCTTTTGGCAATCGAGTATCTTGATATGGCTGAGAGAACTGGTTGGTTGTAGTCGGCGCTGTCGTTCGTGCAGCCGTTGTATTACCGTGTAGGTGAGGTTTTTGGTCGTGTCGATTGGTTTCCTTAGATTGTCTGACAGATATTTCTTGTGTCCGTGGCACTGGAATTAGATTGTCAGGACGTAATGCCACTGAAGTCTGTCTTTCCTGTACGTACTCAGGCTGACAGGGCAGCTGTGAAGCGTGCGACGGAATTTGACTGGAAGATGGTCTATGTACAGTGAATGGATGAAGAGGCTGAATTTCTTGATCACTGTCGATAATCACTATAGGTTCATCCACGTCTAATAGCGGCATACTTCTATCTTGTTCACAGTCTTGGAGAACTGGTGCAGGTTGTTTTTCACCTTGCTTGCTGGCTTGCTTAAATGACGTAGAATAGCGTTGTTTTTTAGAATCTAACTTAGCAACTGATTTATTTTCTTTGGTACTTTTAGGTTTAGTGCTTTGCTTACTGGTAGTCTTTCTGTCGCTGGAAGCTGCAGCTGTTTTCTCCGTCTGATCACTTTGGATTAACGGTTTGTTCCAGAATATTAGCGATTCTTCTGTCTTCGAGCATCCAGGAGTAGGGTTTGCGTAATTCACAGTGGTATTTGTAGACTTGGCAGCTTCGTCTAGTTTAGGCACTTTTTTCTTAAGATCTTCCTTGGGTTCTGACGTGCTCCGCTTGAGTTGTTTTTCCAAAATGGGCGCTCGAGAGTTTTGTAAAGGCTTTTCTGTCAACTGAGATTTATTTGTCTTGGAATTTGACGTTGAATTTAGGGGGGAGCTGATCAATTTCTTATCCAACACAGGCTCTGGTTGCGTATCTGAAATAAAATGTTATTATTAATATTTGAGAAATTAAAAACACTAAGGGGCGAAAGGTCAATTTTATGCAATAAATGTTTAAGTGTAAATTACATAAAGTAGTCAAGTTCTAGCCCATAAGGAAGAACGCTGCTGATGCTAATTCATTGACATAGCAATTGATTTCGCAATAGTCTTGAGTTGCCGAGCGGATGCGATAATAGATTTATTTCATTACTAGTGTTTTCCCGCGACTTCGTCCGCACAAATTATATACCAGATTTTAAGTCAGATCATAAGCTATGAAACAAAAAAAGTTTCATCAAAATCGGTTCAGTAGTTTTTGCGTGATGTGCGAACAAACAAACTAACTAACAATTTTGTCAATAGATGGCGCTGCACGTCATTTAAATCGCGCTATCGAGTGTTATTTGATTTTATATGAAGTAAACCGCTACTTTTTTGTTCCTCATTTTACGGTTTTATAATATTGAATTAATTATTATTTGTGCATTCAGTATTCTTCCGTCAATTAGGAAGCTAGATTAATTTAGGCATCTAAGTTTTCATGTAAAAATTTCTGTTCCTTGAAATTATAGTTAATTATAAAGTATTTGGTTTTTCTCGACCCTTCGTCTGTAGCTTACGTAATTAAGTTCCTTATTAAATGTACCTATTGTTCAATGTAATTAATATTACTTTATATAAATATTTATGATAGAATAATCACTCGAGAAAAGAGTCCTACCAGCACGCCCGAGTGCGCTGCATAAAAACAAAGTCAGATCCTATTTTTTTCATTGGGTAGGTACTAACTAACAATTAAAGTCAGTTAAATTATTTAAAAACGATCTAGATATCCATTAAAATCATCAGTGTCGGTTGTATGTTAGATTTCCATTAAAATATTATATTTTCAATACTTAGGATTAATTAAGGGATTTGTTCTGTAAATCGTTGGCCACTGTGAAACTAAATTTTTTTACAAAAATCTGACAAACCACAGGCACAGAGATCAGGGGGTCAATTGCGCTAATCGCGCTACTTATATTAACGGTAACGATTTAGCTTTTTTTCGGAAGATACGTTGGCGTAACGTTCGATCGAATTTTCTGTATTGCGCTATTTTTTGACAGCGTTTGAAACCAATAGCGTTCCGTTGGGAACGTATTTACCGCTGTCAAACGAACGTTTTTGATTTAGTTGGTTTCGAGTAACTTTTGCAGTATTTGTGAGTCGTTAAAGTGATCTAGAAAGCAAAAAATGCTCGGGCTTTATTTGGATATGCTTGAAAATGCTCATGAGGTGGACGTGGCTGAAGACCGAACATCAACCCGGAGGCAGAACGACGCATTGCGAAAATCGTTGATGTCCATATCGGAAGTAAAGTTCAGAAAACGATACAGACTATCAACGGAGCTGTTTGCCGGGTTGGTGGAAGAATTAAGCCCTCATATATCTGCCCCACTTCGTTCAGATGGCTTAGATGTGGAGACGAAGGTAAGTGTTCGTTGTACAACTGAAATTTATATAATTTGACATAATTATTTATTGTAACTACCTATAGGTATCTATTGCTTAATAAATGTTTCAGATTTTGATAGCATTGTCGTTTTATGCGACTGGGTCGTACCAGACGCCGGTTGGAGACAGCAAGTACCATCCAGTCTCCCAAGCCAGTGTCAGCAAAGCTGTGTCAGAAGTAACTGCCGCATTAAATACACCTGGGAGACTGAATGGTCATGTGGCTTTTCCATTCAGACGAAGTGATAGGGAGAAAGTAAAAAGACGGTGAGAACCAAAATAAGTTTCACAGTACCTATGCAAACTTCTTCACTAAGGAGCACGGGGGCACTAAGGAGAAAAAGCTTCATCATCATGTAAGAACAGAGGATGCGAGGAGCGAAGCAACAAGCATGTTAGGTTGCATTTTTGAGTAAATTTTTCAAATAATTTTTCCATAGTGCCCCCTTTTGTACACAGCAAGTTGCTGTGAACCAACCAGCCTCTTCCCTCTCAAAATTTACTATAAGATATAATTCAATTTCAGTTTCTACAGAGCTACAAAATTGCCAGGGGTTCTGGGTTGTGTCGATGGAACCCACGTTGCCATTGTAACACCAGCAAGACATGAGGAACGTTACATCAACAGAAAAGGATTTATCATTCTCTGAATGTTTTAATAGTAAGTATTACCGTATTACTCACAATTCATATTTTAATTAAATGTAAAATGAATTGCATGTAAAAGTTATATCTAAATTTATTTTTATTTTATAGATGTGCGACTCTGAATTAAACATCATGGGTGTGGACTTAAGTTATCCAGGGTCAACACATTACAGTAAAGTGTGGGAAGGCAACCCGTTGAAAGGTGTCATTGAGAGGCTGTATGAGGAGGATCAAGAAGATATTTATATCTTAGGTGGTTTTCTTTTTTCATAATGTTAGTTTTGCAATATTTTAGCCAAATATAATAAATACATTTATCCACCTCCCATATTTTGTTGTTCCAGGAGATTCAGGATATCCCCTCAGAGCGACCCTTATGACGCCCATACTAAATGCCGAGCAAGGGTCTCCGGAGGCCTATTATACAGACCTCCATGTGACTGCACGGTCTGTGGTAGAGCGATGCATCGGAGTGCTAAAGGCTCGGTTTAGGTAGGTATTTCAAAATATTGCATGGCCCGTATGCCTATTTAATTAATACTTTTTAACATGATATAAACTATTGATTTTATTCAAAAGGTGTCTTCTGGCCGACCGAAGACTGCATTATACGCCAACGGTAGCAGCGAGAATTGTGAATGCCTGCTGCGTCCTCCACAACATTGCGCACGCCGCCGGTGTCGAATACGAGCTACTCACGGATGAGGAACTCCGCCGAGAGCGCGAACTACTGCGCGGGCGTCCTTCCGCGCCCCGGGCCAGCAGGACGCGGCGACCCGGGCGGGCCGCGCGCGCATGCTACGCGCCGGCCAAGAGCGCCGCGATGCGCTCGTGCGCCGACTCTGGCGAGAAATATACGTGTAGCCTAGCTAAGAATCTAAGATGGGAAGGATAGAAAATGAAGAAAAATAATAACTTTTATTTCAAAAACATTTTCTTTTATTTATGAT
This sequence comes from Agonopterix heracliana, assembly GCA_963693445.1. Lineage (NCBI taxonomy): Eukaryota > Metazoa > Arthropoda > Insecta > Lepidoptera > Depressariidae > Agonopterix > Agonopterix heracliana. Next base: position 13,866,837 of record OY856328.1, read on the forward strand.
ACAAGTGTGCTACGGCATTGAAAACTCGTAGCCAGTTCTTAGTCCATAACAAATTTCCCGTTGCACTGGGGCTGCGTACAGCAGGATCCAGGCGGCAGATGCGGGAAGGGCGTGCCGTTAAAAAAATATTTTTCATTCGTCTTCGTCCGACGATGGCAACTGAAATAAAATAATCGGTATTAATATTAAATAATATAAGTACAGTCAGTATCAGTAAATGAAAGTGATGATAAGTCAAACCCTAAATTAATATTTGATATTTATTTACTGTAAGTATACAGATTTAACAGCTTAAGTTCATGTAGATAACATTAAGGCCTCGTTCAATGAGACGCGGGGCGACAGGCGCCGCGGTGCGCGGAGCGGGCTGCCGGAAACAAATGGCGATGTATGAGAGCGTTCAAGGAGAAGTGCTTTTGCATGATTGTTTGATTTGTAGCGTCGGCGTCGCATGTCGCGGGTGACGCCGCAGGTGCAGCGGTGGATGATGCAGCACACACACACACACATTTGTCCGTTGTTACTATTCGAATAAGACTGACAGGATGCAAGAAAGTTGCGGTACCCGCAGCGGACGAATTGTTCGCGCTGCTGCGGACGACGCGGCGGGCGCTGTGGCGGGAACCATGAACGGAGCATACGCTTGACGCCCCGCAGCCCACCCCGCGTGCCACCCGTGTGACGCCCCGCTTCTCCTTGAATGAGGCCTTACACATTTTGTAAAGAAAAACTAACCCTTCGTGTCTGCCTGCTTGTTTGTCGTCTTAAATAAATTTGGACTGCGGGCACCAAATTGCTTAATGCTTGGTAAAATGTTGCCAATGACTCTGTTCGCAATCTGTTTGCTTGCGCTGACACGACAGCAGCTTCAGCCTGCGCTTTCGCAGCCTCAGCCTGCGAATGCGCGGCTTCTGCTTGCGTGAGCGCCGCCTGGGCGAGCATGTGGTCGGTGTTGGCGCGCAGCTCCTCAATGCGCATCACCATACCGCGGCTCTCATCAAGCGCAGCTTGCCTTGCTGCCGAAAAAATACTTGTAATAAATAGAAGCACTTTCAAATCTTAAATCAGTAATGAAAAAGGAATTATTAAGTACTCAGGCGCGGATCCACCATTGTGGGCACTGTGGGCGTGCCCACAACCCTAATTGAGGTCCATAGGCTTTCACTCTGTAGAAGTTCCATCAAAATCGGTTCAGTGGTTTAAAGTCTAGATGTGATATTGTGATGTGCAAAAAAACACACAAATTTAGGTTAGGTACTTTAGTCATTTTCGTGAGCAAACAGACTAACATTTTACAGGTTTATTATACTACATTGCACTACAGTCACAGAATAGGTTTGGTATATAGTTCTATATACAGAACGGCCACTCCCCGCCCCCCTCTGACTTCAGATACCCCCCCCCCCCCCCCTCACACTTGAGGGAAAAGCGAGGGAACTTGAGCGGAGGATGCGTTGGAGGCTTGGGGGGCTCTGGGCCTGGGTGCGGGCGCGCCTGAGGTCCCGCGTGTGCAGCGATCTTGGGACGACCTTGGTGCAAAGTTTGCTCTCGACCGCCTTATGAGTGAGGCTTCCGGGCCAGACTTGGCCAGACTCAGGGCGGTTTCGCAACCTGAATCGGGGGCGTGGTTGCATGCGGTGCCGACTGGGACTCACTACGTGTGGCTGTGGGTCTCCGCTTGGGCTGCAAGGTGTGTGAACCACATAGATGCATCTGCGGTTCCATGGTGGAGGCCAATGGCCACCACGCTTTGAGTTGCCGTCGCTGCTCGGTTGGTCCTCGCCACTATGCCCTCAATGACATCGTCAGGAGGGCTCTCGTTTCTGCCAATGTCCCGTGCGCTCTTGAGCCGCCCGGCCTCAGCCGTACCGACGGCAAGAGGCCGGATGGCTTGACTTTGGTGCCCTGGCAGAAAGGCAAGTGCCTTTTATAGGACGCAACGTGCGTCAACACTTTCGCCGCCAGCTACCTGAGTCATTATGGGCTCCTTTGCGCCGGGATCGACAAGGGACGGGTTATTTGACTGAGCTTGCTCGGCTTTTCTTCATAGGATTCTGTGCTTTGAGACTGAGCTATTTCTACAATCGAGTGATCTTGGTTTATGTTTTCATGATTGCTACGCCCATGCATAAATTTTTTGAACGTCTCCTTTGTAGAAATGCAATGTATCAATTGTGAGCGAGTCCGCACTCCGACTCGCACTTAGCTGATTTTCGGGTGGCCTTGCTCACAACCTTTTTTGAGGGCTGGATCCGCCCCTGTAAGTGCTCCCTCATAATCCAGCAGTTGCCTTTGCACAGAATATAAGTATTTATTTTTGTTACTTACTCAGCGCTTGAGTATTAATTCTCGAAGGTCTCTGGAGAGACCTCCTCTGGCGAGGCGACTGCCGGGATCGGTGCCGGTGACGACGCGGCGACGATAATGTTGAGAGCGCACATCCCGTTGGCGGAGGCGAAGCTTGGGATGGCGACTGCGTAGGCCGGGGCGGTGACTGCGTAGGCCGGGGCGGCGACTGGTATGGCGGTGAACGTGTCGACGGCCCAGCCAAATGCAGCTGCAGCTGCGGCTGGTCATCGGCGATGACTTCATCAGAGGCGACGTCATTTCCAGGCTTAGCTCTGATGAAGGGGGTGAGGTGCGGGGCTTGAGGGGAGAACATTCGAATTTCAAATTTAAATATTAAAGTGTTCATAATTTTTCAAGATGCCACAGTATATAAGTGATACCAGCCGAACCACACCAACAACAATGTTTGAAATTATGTAGATATGTATTATATTATTGCCGGGCAGAGTTCTGTCATTTTCGAGATAGGCGCTGGCTGCGTCATAAAAGTCTCCGGTCTAATATTAAAGTATGCAGGCTATGCAACCTGAATAATGGCCACGATATATGATGTGGGGTGGCTTTTCTATTAATTTAAGATATTTGACGATGTGAGTGCAGATTTATTTATTGTAATTTTACTGTCTTAATAAAAAAAGTCGGTCAAGTGTGTTAAATGTATAGTCCGTTCGCGTTAAGAAAATAGTGAATTCAGTTTTAAAATTTATTGTTGAACGAGTCACGCAAAATACACAACCGTTTTGTTCGAAGGTCAGATTTCAACTGGTCACTGTGAACAAAACGGTTGTGTATTTTGCGTGACTCGTTCAACAATAAATTTTGAAACTGAATTCACTATTTTCTTAACGCGAACGGACTATAGTTAAATAACAACATGCATCCATGTATGGGCCGTTCGACTAAATTGTGATAATATGCAGGTGATAGCTTTGTTATACGCATTATAATATAAATGAATATGATAGAAATACAATCCAATTGCGTAAATAGCTATAAATGAAGTGAGTAGTTTTGTGTTACAAATATTCAAAGTAAAATTACGACAATTCGAAATAATTACAAAATAGCGCAGTTAGCAATATAAAAAACGATCTTTCCAAGACTCGTCTGTCAAAACGAGTGTCAAGCTGAAAATCAAACTGAAAAGGTGCGTTTAGACGTAAGTACATCTTGAGCTCACCTTGTCCGCACAGTGATGTTAATCGCGCGATAGGTATTTTAACCTAGCACATACGGAAAAAAAATCCGGGGCACCACGCCTCACGCTTTCCGGCTCCGGAAAATAAATCGCGCGAATTTAGTCTAACGGCACACTTGCGGAGCGTTCCGCGGCGGAACGTTCGCTCCTCCCGCGCTCTTCCAAACCGGGGAAACGTGCTAACAAATTACACCACCGAGCCCCCCAGAGAACGAAATAGGACAACATGGCTGTAACATGTTTATAATCAATAATATTGGCACAGGGTGTGCCATCTATATTGTATAAATTCAAGTTGTAATGCTTGACTTGCAAGTTGGTTGGTTGTAATACTTCCAGTAGATGGCGCGCACGTCCCCTTAAGACGTAACAGATTGAAAATTTCGTTCTCTGGGTAGTGGGCTCGGTGGTGTAATTGGTTAGCACGTTTCCCCGGTTCGGAAGAGCGCGGGTTCAAGTCCCGCCAGAGACAAATTTTTCAATCTTTAATTTGATTCGAAATAGCACAACATGGCTGTAACATGTTTATAATCAATAATATTAAAATAACAGACATCAACAATAATAAAAATTTTTTTCTTGTTTCGTTTCTCGTGTCCACTTTCCTAAAAAATTTCAATATGGAATGTAAGTCCTACATCGAAAAATCCGGTCTCGCTTCACTCATTTTTCAAAAGTTGATGGATTTTGAGACTGTGCTCTTGCTACAACCGAGTCATTATCTTGGGACGAGTACTCGTGTATATTTTGGAATTTTATTCGTTCGCTTTTTAGGGTTCCGTAGTCAAACAAACAAGGAACCCTTATATTTTCGTCCATTCTGTCTGTTTTTCTGTATGCCCCGCCTCAATAACTCGCTCATTTTTCACCTTTTGATGACCTTGTTATGAAGAAACAATTTTTTTCCGACCCCTCCCCTCTCCCACATAACGAAATGGGGGTTGTCACAAATCGAGTCGAGTGAGGTGTCGATGCATAAATCGCTATAACGCTTCTGTGCCGAGATATCTGCGCTCAAAGTCAAAAATAGGGCTTACCACGCCCGCACTAGTGCGGTAATGTTACTTTTTTTTCTATAGTTTGTTTTTAAATCTCAGCAAAGAGTTTTTTTATGAAAAAAAAAAAAACTTTTTTCAGAATAAATTATTCTGTTTCAGTTAAAATATGATAAATAAAAGCTTCATTTCATTAAACAATTTATTTTAGTTAACAAATTAACATAAATTTGTGTTATAAATACAGAATATTAAGTTTATAACGTTTTGAATATTAGGTTGTTTGCAACAAAATGTCGTTGGTTGAATGTTGCTAAAGTCATCGCCTCTCAACAAAAAACAAAAAAAGCGCCCCGACCCGCGCCATTTTCCACAAATATTGGTCTAAAATTGATGTTTTTTACGAAATTTTATATCTTTTTCCTCGCAATTATGTTGAAAACCGTCGTATAAAACGCGTGAGCATTGGTCATTACAGCCTCTGCTAACTAGCATCACTCGCCTGGCGGCTCGTGATGCAATCTCGCCTCGGCTGTAATGACCAACTTTGCTCACTTGTATCATAATGTACTATTATAGAAAAATATGAAATATTCCTACTTCATATCAAATAAAGCCGAGATGTTGAAGATCATTGCTTTATCTTTCATTAATTTGTATGTCAAATAACGAGAAGATCTAAGCTTCCAAAAACAGCAAAATATGGCCCGGCACTGCGTTTACATTATGGGGAGCGTCCTAAATTATCTAATTGATTAAAATAGCTTTGCGGACAATCCCTAAGATCGCGAGTAATCACACAAGCCTGGCGTTTGTAACAACTGCAATCCCACCCAAAAAACGTGACATTTTTGTGCCGACATTTCAAGAGAGGCACCATAATAAAATTAATGACGCGCGATTGCATCGATGACAGACCTATATGATTGCGCGCGCGATTGCAGAATAACGCTCGTTCTTTCGCAGACGCTGGCTAAGCCCGCATGCACCAAACCGAATGTCAATGTCTTAAAGGACGTTTAAGACGAAATACGTTGAATTATTTCGTTTACTGACGTAGCAGGCTCCGTGATCCGTGGCAGTTTTTGTCGAGAGCTTATACTCCGGTTTAGCAGGTTGGGTGTTCAAGTCCCGTCCGAGATTCAATTTTTCAATCTTTAATATTAGATTTTTCAATGTCATTTTTGTCGCAATTTTTTCACATTACTTACTGAACAAAAATATCCATCATGAAATTCAAGAAATCTCGTTTGTACGAAAAAATAAATCGTTGAAATATTTAGTTTTAGTAATATTATGTTTATGCAACTATTATTACCATATTTTATGACGCCGCACATAACATTCGGTAGTACACACGGCGACACATCATGTTACGCACCCTATATACCTATAGCTACACTACGTACAAAACACAAAATAGTGCGGTACTGCGGTAGAGAGAGCCTGCATAGACGCGGCTGCCGGCGCGGGCGCAGCGTGCCGTGAGACGAAACAACAACAACATTCTGCACCCTCTCGCTCGATTTAACTTCAACTTCTAATAGTTCAAAGTCCAAACACGGTAACCTGACCTGTCGCCGTGTGTACAAAAATGCTCCGTTTTGAAGGTTGTCTTTTTTGTAGAAAAAGTTCAAAATATATACTATGCAACTTAATTCGATACCTATTGTCTTCTACATCTACATTATTGTCTATACCTGTAGTACAGAGTACAGACTGCCTTAAAAGCAGCGGTGAAACATGAAAACAATGGCGGTCGGTAATGTTCAACCTTCTTTCGTACGTTTTCATCGTCGTTGTTGGTTTGTCCCTTTCTAATCCAACGACAAATAAATAAAAACCGATCAAGTACGAGTCGGGACTCGGGCAATCAGTGTTCCGTACTATCAGTTGTTTAAAATGGGTCTTTCAAGACCACCACTATAAATTGACACTTACTTATTTTAGTATGTGGTCACATATTAACTGAAGATCGTTTTACACTGGTGGTAGTTTTTTGGGCATAGAATAAAAACTATCCAAGTTAAAGCCATCCTGATAATTTTCCCGCCGTCCACACGTTATTTCTGAAGTTCGTGATTTTTTTCAGATTTGTCTATTGAAAAATTTTGTTCAACAAAGTTTCAAAGAGAAACTTAAAAAAAATATTTTTAGAATCGTGTTTTTATATAAGCTTTTGATTTGTCATTGTCTGAAATAAATTGATTTTATTTTATTGTATTTATTATTTATTTATTTGATACCCTACATTATAGGGAAGAAAAGATTTTATTAATTTTCCTTTCTACCTCCCCAAATTGCCCGCCATAATAAAAATTTTGCTTTTTTACTTCATTTACGACATTGGATCAGCAATTGCTATACCTATACCGAGTTTCAACTTCCTATGTCTTACGGTCTCTGAGAAAAATACCTGTGACAGACGGACGGACGGACAGACACCGATCTGATTCCATAAGTGTTCCGTTTTGCCAAAATTGGTACGAAACACTAAAAAGAGTTTTTATTTAATTTTTGTTCTGAAAGAAAGAGACAAACCTAAAATTAGAAAAACCGCGACGTGCGAAATAAGGTTGAACATTACCAACCGCCCAATGGCCAATTTTTGTGTTTCTATGCTTGTAATGAGGATTGGTAATGGAACGTAAAATATTCATTTTCTACAGAATCCTTAGCCATCAGTGATTAACGTAGAACAGTTGTTAAAAACCTGTCAAATACCCAATAAAAAAAAAAAATAACGCGATTAAAAATCGCTGCGCGGTCAAGCTCAGCTGAGAATGTACGCAAGTCTAAAGGCACCTATTTTAAATTGACACTCGTTGTAACAAAAAACCACTTTATTTATGGCAATTTTTGCAATTGGATTGTATTTCTATCATATTCATCTATATTATAATGCGTATCATAAAGCTATCACATGCATATCACAATGTAGCCGGACGGGCAATACATGGGTGGGTGCATGATGTAATTTAAGAAATCGAAAAACCCGTCTGTGTAAAAAGTCAACTTTAAATAAAAACTGAAAAGAAAAAAATAAGTCCAGTAGTCTAGAATTATGTTATGTAATTTTGAAGCGACTTTCACAGTCGGGACCCATTATTCGGAAAATTTTATCCGGTCTAGAATTTTTAATATGTCCCGACTGTGAAAGTCTGAACTGACTGTGAATATTACATAACAGAATTCTAGAATACTGGACTTATTTTTTCTTTTCAGTTTTTATTTAAAGTTGACTCTTTACGCAGACGGTTTTTTTTTAGGTACACGTATTTAAGAGAGTTCGCAACGACATTACAAAAAATTAACCCGTGAACACTAGTTTCCCCGCTACATAAACAGTTTTACTATATCTATTTAGCAGGTGTCAGTGTTGTCCTGCTGAAAGGTATTTCGTGAACTGTGGCACTGTCATTGTACCTACAAACATTTACAATTCAAAAAATAGTTACAAATTAGTTACATCTACAATACTAACAGCTATTATTTACAATCTGAGGAATATTCGAAATATTTTATGCAGATATTAATTCATAAAAAAGCCGAAAATGATGTAAAATGCGACATTATATTTGAAGGAAAGTTTGACATAGGTCTTACCTCTGAGGGCGCTTCCGCGCGTATGAATGGCAAAATGGCCGTCAGTAAAATGGCGAGACGCACGAAATTTCATAGATATTTTGGAATTGTGTTAAAGTATATAAAGTAAAGTAAACAAAAACGACCTAGGTGCCTAGCTTATGTTATGACCAAGATGATAGTGTATTTTTTTGCGTAAATACAGTTTCTTCTAGATATATAACGAGATTAAAACTAAGAAAAAGGGGTAACTTCGAGATATTTTTCTATCGAGCCAAATTGTTCCAATCGTGTACTAAATAACCTACCTGCCTAGGAAATATCCCCAACTGTGACATATATCCCATTCAAATCACAATTGTTTAATTTTGAATGGTAGAAACGGAATCAAAAAAGCTAATTTTGGCGAGTCCCGAAACTGACCACACCTTAAGTAAATACTACCGATCGACCCAACCATTGAATAAGAATAGTATAACCATCATCCTCATGATCTGTGATTGCAGATAGTATATAAATAACAAAAAAAATTTTTTTATTGATTATCTGTCATTTTTTTTTTTTTTTTTTTTATCTGTCATCGCGTCCACGCGTCCACCATTACGTCTGTCATGTTTGATGTTCATTTTCACCTCCAGTCGAAGCTGCATATGGTGTTAAGTAGGTGCAAACAAAATTAACCCTTCTGACTAGCTTCATACGATTTCAATTGCAATGTTTTCAGTTTGTTTACATTACTATGCATACACCCACATTTATAATTATAAGGTTAGTTCGGGACACTTTTATTGAGAATTTTGTACCAGTCCCTGTGTCCATAGTATCTTAGGTACCCAACTTATTTTTTAATTGAATTTAGTCAACTGTTTCTTTGCAGTTAAATGGTCGATAATAAAGGATATCCTTTATTTTCTTAAATAAAATAAGGGAACACAAACTTAGCCGGAAATTGGGTAACATAATCCTCATACTCAAAGATTAATCGGCTGTCTTGTCTCCCTCCGCTACATGTCCCACCATCCGTCATCAATTCATCCATAGTAAAATTCGACCCCCAAAATTCAATGAACAAATAAAATAATTGAGGAGATTCAGAAATAGTTGCCATGCTAAAGAGTTGCCATGCAAACTTACTCATGCTCCTCCATGTCCACAAACTCCACCTCAACAGCCTGATTTTCTTCAGGTGGTGCCTGTTAAGTAACCAAGCAAAGCCACACATAACCAAAACAATATTAACAAGCAAAAAAAAGTGATACCAAATGTCAAATGAGCGTGATAATAGTTAGTGCAAATGAAATAAATTATGTAAATTAAGTTATAATGGATGTGTACCTGTAACTGGTCCTGCGCAACATTGGGAATGGGTCCAATGTCCCTCCCAATTATGTCAGCGACCCTCTCTTCCAGAGCAGAGATTGGCACCACTATATTTGGTCCACCTCCTGTGCCACGCTGTGCGAGGGTAAGGCTAGTGATTTTAGTCTTTACCCTACTCTTCATGTCGTTCCAAACCTGTAAAATACTAATATTATTACTACGATCTTTCATCAAGTCAACAGCCATTAACATCGTCCCACTGTTGAAGCACAGGCCGCACCCTTTAACACTTTTGCTGCTAAGCTCTAAATCATGATCCTCGGTCAGTGCTAAAACTGACGCTCCTCGTAGGTTGTGCGCAAAGTCATGACGTAAAAACAACCAATGCGGCTCACCTTGTAGGTCGACCGCACAGGCGTAAGGTGTGGGTGACTCACACTTAAGGTCATAAGCACAGGCGAAATGCAATATATCTTGATCCCCCTCGTCAGTCATGCACACAGTTGTAACGTTGAAACGATAATTTGGCTCGTCTAGTGGTTGTTGGTGATTTAGGTAGTAGGTAGTATGGTCACAGAGGATTATATTGTACAGAGCAACAGCTTCATAGGAGCTTCGATTACATTAGCCTATTCTTGTAGGGCTGTCTAAAAGGAAATAAATTTAATTGAAGTATGAAGGATAATGTTTTACAATATGTAGGTCTATTGTTTTGTTTTTTGTTGTTGTTGTTTGTTGTGTTATTTATTATTTGTTATTTAGTTGAATAAAATGAGTTAGAATTAAAAAAACGTTGCCGCCCGATCCGCCGCTTTACGCGGGTGACTCAGAAATTGACTTACCTGTCACGATCTTTGGGGTAGGTAAATGAAGAAGGAGATGTCTTTGTTTGTGTTCCTCCTCGTATTATTAAAGCACACAGTGCAATTATTAACCATTTCGTTTAATATTATTAAACTACTACTACTACTTAAAACATGCTCGAGTAAAATGAACGATAATAATATCTCACACTTTAAATTCACATGACATGACGTTCTACAATGACAGTGACGATCAAACAGAAAATAATCCATAGACATATCATATTAATATTAACAGAGGTCAGTGGCTCCAATCTCTTTCCGAAAGGAAGAATGGACAATATCTCACACCTTAAATTCACACCCTCGTTACGCCGTAACCACCCGAAGCATAGCCAAAGTGTCCCCTCGGCCTCGTTCGTGAGCCCCGTAGGTGAACGCGCACACAATCATACTGCGCATGTAGTGATGCGCCGCTTTTGCGAGGTTGTTTGAAGCTGTAACTCTGTACAATATATATAATCCTCTGTGGTATGGTTGTAGGTGGCTGTAGGTCATCAGCAGTGAAAGTGTTAAAAGGGTATAAGACTCAAATAGTCCCCATATTCCTTGTAGAAACCAAGTTCAAAAGAATTTCTGATAGATAACTTGGTTATCTAATATTCCTTGTAGAAAACCAAGTTAGAAAACCAGTAATTTACCAGGAAATAATAATTACTGAGAAATACCGAAAAGAAAATATAAGTAACATAAAGTGGGCTAAGGGGAATCCCCGTCTGAACAGAATTTCGCACTCATATACTCACGATATTATGCAGATACACTCACAATGTTTTTCTCCACCGTAAAGCTAAATGTAGGTACGCTAACATACATACATACATACCTACATAAGCTTTAGCTCACGTCATTATCCCATGGGGGCAGGCAGAGACCACGGACCGCCACACGCTACGATCCTGACACACCTCTTTAACCTCATTCACATTCATACATCTCTTCATGCACGTCACGTACGCTAAAGGTTAGGTAATTAGGTACTAACTTTGGCCCAATTTTTGGGCAATCTCGCAGGACCTTCCGAATTAAGGATTTCGGCGCATTCCCTCCAAAGACGGGTCGACAGAGCCCGCCCCTCTTTAGACCTCAGTCTGCCGAGGGCCAAATCTCTATTTGCTTCAGCAAACTCTATTAAAAGCTCAAGCTGCCGCACGGCGTCCACGGTCCATGGTTTCTAAAACACAAAGAATAAGACGTAACTAGCTGCATTATCAACACTGTTTATTTTTATTACAGAAAAATGACACTTACCCATCTCACTTGCAGAAATTTGAGTTTGAAAAGAGTTTGTCGTTTAAAATAGTGCTGTCCAGCTGTCCACTTCACCACACGCACAATCGATCGTCGATTACAATAGTAACGTATTTTTAATACTCGTGGTAAGCCCTAAACGATTTGAGTTTGGTTTTGCTTCGGTAACGTCAACGATTTAACCGTTTAGAGTAAAATTGCGCGATAACATTTTTTACATCAACTAAACCAAATCTAAACCAAAACTAAACCAAAACCTAAAACGTTCCGTCCGAACGGTAAAACCGTATAAAATGGGCAATTGACCCCCAAAAATTTCAAGGACTTTGATTGGTTAGTTTAATACCTATCCAAAATATAATCAAATTTCGTTTGCATGGAAGGCGCTAGAGGGCATAACCTATTAAGAGGATAGGCGGGCTGAAATGCTGATTTGGAGAATAGGTACCTAGGTGACTTTTCCGACTGTATACGTATTTATCAGATCCACGCCACCCATACACCCCGCCAACCAGAGTGCGAAAGAGACAACTGTAGCTTGGACCGATTCTTTATACATGGCAGAGGTGACATAGATTGTATAGTAAAAAATATTTGCTCTAGTGATATTTATTATCCAGGGAGGAAACAGGGGAATACGTTTGTATGGAGAAAACTGTACTAGTCTATCCTCTTAACCCTACAGTTGAAAAGTAGTTTTAAGATTACGACACTCACCTCTTTTGTCTGATTCTTCTTCAATAATTGCATAATCATTCTTCGATGCTTTCCAGAATTCTGCATCTGTGTATATATCTGCGGAAAAGAAAATATTTCATTGCTTATTTATTTCACGGTGGATGTTACTGTAAATAACATTATGACACGATGCACAAATGGACAAAATTAAAACATTTTAACCACTTGTTTTTATTGAAATACGCGGAAAGAGTATAAAATTAGGTTAAAAATTGATTTATTTTTTGGGGTCTGTAGTCAAACAAAGAACAAGGCTTGGCACCGACTGCAATAAAACAAATTAATATTCTTATACCTAGATGTGAACGTAAAAATCGTGGACTGCAATATTATTTTTTACTTTTGAAGTCGGTTTTAGTTATATGTTTTAAAAAAATCTTAATTTTCAGTGGTGAAGTTAAGACTAACATGATTTTCTTATGGATGCCATTTTTAGAACTGGAGTGCGATTTTTGAATCTCATTCGGTGAGCTCAGCAGTTGAAATTGTCAAAATTACTTCATTTTTTGAATTTCGTTGAATTTCAAAAATCAGACTAATAGAGCGATTTTTAAGAGTCAAATCCGCAGTAGAAAGATGCTTTCTCGCGTATCTCCATAGTAATTTTGACATTTTCAACAGCTGAGCTCACCGAATGAGATTCAAAAATCGCACTCCTTGACCAAAATGAAATGGGACTACACGGAAAGCACCAGCTTTCAATTAAATAAAGAATCATCTGAATCGGTTCACCCAATCGAAAGTTCAGAGGTAACAAACATAAAAAAAAACTGTTGAACTGAGAACCTCCTTTTTTAAGTCGGTTAAAAATTTAAAAAAATCCTTTTCAGAAAAACTGAATTGAATAGCTGTATTCACTTGGCCGCAATGAAATTTAAATAAATACTGACAAATCTTTTCCGTATTTTTCAAATAACTCGAGAAATAATGGATAGAAATATCTGATAATTTTATATAAACTTGGAATCACATAATCTACATTTTCTTATTTTTTTATAAAATTAAACTATCAATTAATTCCATTAATATCCATTAATTTTTCTATTTATTTCGATTATTATTATTTTTTGTAGTTTCATTTAGTCTTCCACAATCTAGTATTGTAGAAACATTATCCTAGCTATAATATTTATTGTAACTAGTTTTGTGGTTGAGAAATAATAAATTTGTATTATTATTATTATTTATTATTATTTCCTGAACTATAACTGACCTGATTCATATCTCAGGATTGCCACATAAAACGTCCATCGATCACCGCATTTTTCTTCCTTCTTAACACGTTCTCTTGTGTCGAATGGTTCTTCGTCCTCCGGGTAGGCAACAGTGACCCACTTATGATGAATGGGTAATACCCAGGAGCTTGGCACGCATTCGCAGTCATCCACACCCACAAAAGGTTTTTCTATAAACTGAACGACACAAAATCGTTTCCTATTGTTCCTATTAGCTGTCCACATCTGAAAACAAATGAACACAATAATGCCACTCAATATATCAAGAATAATTCCAGACACGCGTGAGTACGATTACCTACTCCCAGGAGAGCGATTTTTGAATCTATTTCGCTGAGCTCAGCAGTTGAAGATGTCAAAATTACTATGGAGATACTCATCTTCCTACTGCTGATTTGACATCCAAAAATCATAATTCAGGAGTGCGATTTTTTAAAATCAAATAAGCAGTAGAAAGAGGCATGAGAACGCTTTTGTATGAGATTTAAAAACCGTTCAAGCTCACCGATGACATTCAAAAATCGCATCCCAGGAGTGCGATTTTTGAATCTTATTCGGTCATCATCATATCGTATGGCATTTTTGTCTTCCTGCTTGGATCCGAGGGGGGGGGTTAAATTTCGAGGTTGAGGTGTTTCAGCCAGTCTTCCGCTGCCGGGGTTAGCCTGTGGAGTTCTTCGATTCCACCGGGGAAACGGCGCAGAGTGCACTCGTTTACCACATGGGAGAGGGTCTGGTCAGGTGCCCCGCAGTCGCAGGTTGGAGACTCCCTCAAACCCCACTTGTGGAGGTGATAGTTAGTCCTTCCGTGGTTGGTTCTGAACCGGTTAATCTTATTCGGTGAGCTCTGCTGTTGAAAATGTCAAAATTACTATGGAGATACGCTTCTTTCTACTGCGGATTTGACTCTCAAAAATCTCTCTCCTGTAGTATGATTTTTGAATGCGTCAAATCAGCAGTAGAAAGATGCATAATCCCATAGTAATTTTGAAATTTTCAACTGCTGAGCTCAGCGAATGAGATTCAAAAATCGCACTCCAGGAGTGCGATTTTTGAATCTCATTCGGTGAGCTCAGCAGTTGTAAATGTCAAAATTACTTTGGAAATACGCATCTTTCTGCTGCTGTTTTGACTTTAAAAAATCGCTCTCCTTGAGTATGATTTTTGAAAGGTAAATCAGCAGTAAAAAGATGCGTATCTCCATAGTAATTTTGACATTTTCAACTGCTGAGCTCACCGAATGAGATTCAAAAATCGCTCTCCTGGGCCCTTTTTAATTAATAAACGTGACAATTGACATTGACAATTCAGAGTACATTGATAAGAATTTTAGGACACATGAAGCACCAGAAGTTTAGTGTCATTAGTGACCAGCAATGTACTGTGAATTGTTTATTAAACAGGGCCCTGGTTTATCCACGGCGAGCCCCAATCGGCCTTGATTGGAACCGTATTCGGATTGCGCTCCATACAAACGAAGTCTGTTTATATTTGCAATAGGTACCTACTATTCAATTAAATTAAATGAAATTTTTCTGAAACAATCTAGAAACTAATCTTTATGCTTGTTTATGTAAATACAAATACAAATACAAATCATTTATTGCAACCATGGGTTTATAAGATGTTACATAGTGTTCCAGTACCTACACATGGACCCTGCTAGGGCACTGCAAAACTTAAAAATAGAATTAGAATCATACCTACCTACGTTTTAGATTTGTTGCTTATTTATGTATATGTGGTCAGATTGTCGTTAAAATATTATACAGTTTCAATGATAGGATTAATTTAAGATTTGTATGGAAATCTTTGAGACACTGTAACTTTAAAACTGTACATTTTAACAAAAATCTGACAACATACAACCATACATTTTCTAGATTATTTCTGAAAAATAGAATTGGTCAGTATTGAAAATATAACCAGACTTCGTTAGTATGGAGCGCGACCCGAATCGTAGCGTTATCTACTTGAAAAATATAAGCTTGGGATATAAATGTAAAATGATTTAATAAATTAATTACTTAAGTAATATTTTTTTTAATACCTAATGAATTAATGTAACAATTTTATTTAATTGACAAACTTAACTAATTATCATTGAAATATTTATTATTAAATTAAATTAAGACAATTATTTATTTTTGCAATTGAATTCTTTTTAATAAATAAATAGCTTGGCTTGGCTTATCTTCACGCATCTACTAGACATTTTTCTCCGTTTGTTATTGCTAAGTAAAATTGCAAAGCATAATAATAAAGCAAACAAACAAACAACAAAAGATCCAAAAAATCAAGTTACTTAAAAAAAATCTAATTTATCAAAAATATTCGATACAACTTTTTTGCCCATTGGAATTATCCCCAAATTGTTACATTTTCGCCTTCGTTTTAAATTCTTTTATAAAGTTTAATCTCACCTTTCTGGCGTGTATCTCTCGCTAAAACTCCAATCAAATTCTCAAACAACCGCCATCTCTTCGTAGGTTGAAGAGTGTTAAGTATTACTATAATTTAAATTTACTTTATTTAAGAGTAGACGCGTCGCGCTTGCGTTCCACTAGAAGTCAAGCTTCGAGTGACTAGTCAGGAGTTGGTACGCTTAGTATTTATAGAAATTTTGTTTATTGGACTCGTCTCGTCGACGTGGCGTCGACGTGGCAACAACGGAAGTACACGTGGCGTGGCGGAAGACCGACGTGGCGCTATGCTACTCGTGTCTCCACTCCACACCACCACGCTCGCGTAAAGAGAGATGAGTCAATTGGACTTTTAGAGGAATCGACGGACGGCCCGACAGCACAATCTGTAGTGAACCTGCCTGCTGTGCCGAGGGTCGCGGGTTCGAATCCCGTAAGAGACAAATATTTATATGATGAATGATGAATGAATGAATGATGAATATGAATATTTGTACCCGAGTAATGGATGTTTGTATCTATAATTATTATGTATTCTATATCGTTGTCTAGTTATCATAATACAAGTAATAATGTACTCTTCGACACAAGTCCAGGCTAGATTCTGGAACTTTAAATATGACTAGATAATTTGTGTGACAATGTCCACCAAGATAAAAAAAAAAAAATAAAAAAAAAATGAATTTAACCGTTATCGCGCTCCATACAAACGAAGTTTTATAATGTCATAGATAGATAGATAGATTCTTGTTGTTCAGTTTGATGGTCTGAGTTCACCGTTTCAGTATTTGCTAGGCTGTCACTTACACCCTGTATAGGCTGTTGTTTAAAGGGTAGTTCTTAAATTTCTTAATACAAGGTGTTACAAAAATACAAATAAACCTTTAATGTAGTGTAGGTGGTGTAGACGATCAAACTGAACAAATTTCACTATGGGACCAATATCGAAATCGCGAAAAAAAAAATTGATTTTCCATAATCTACAAATCGACTAGAGCTAAAATATGTATGGGATATCAATTTTTTTTTTTCCCGATTTCGATGTTTGTCCCATAGAGAAAGTTGTTCAGTTTGACGGTCTAAACAAACCCCCTTAAGGTGGTTGGAGAGCTGTCAATTTCATACAAAACGTTGTCGGATAACACTCGTAGACGGTGTTAATAAAAGTAATGTTTTATATATGGAAAAATAGCTTAGAAAATCTAGTTTGCGCATATCAAATAATATTTACAATTTGTAATATAATTAAGGGTTCGAAATTTTGTATGAATAATTTCAAAGCGTAATAATATCTTCGTAATAATATTATAAATTGTAAATATTATAGTGTTTTCCCGCGACTTCGTCCGCACAAATTATATACCAGATTTTAAGTCAGATCATAAGCTATCAAACAAAAAAAGTTTCATCAAAATCGGTTCAGTACTTTTTGCGTGATGTGCGAACAAACAAACAAACTAACAATTTTGTCAATAGATGGCGCTGCAAGTCATTTAAATCGCGCTATCGAATGTTATTTGATTTTATATGAAGTAAACCGCAACTATTTGATTTGATATGCGCAAACTAGATTTTCTAAGCTATTTTTCCATGTATAAAACATTACTTTTATTAATACCGTCTACGAGTGTTATACGACAACGTCGACAACGTTTTGTATGGACGGAAACCACCTTAAGAGTTTTAAAAATGTATTCTTACTTATGAAACACCCTGTATATGCTGACACTTTTTAAAGAGTATGATGACCGCCTTACGGCCTCTGACGTGGTTTTTATGTAACGACTAGTACCATCAGAAATAGTAATAGCCGGGACCAACAGCTTAACGTGCCATCCGAAGCACGGAGTCATCTTTCTTTTTGGACAATCAGGTAATCCAGCCTGCAATATCCTACCCAACTTGGGAAAAACGCACAAAGTAACATATCATGTAACTAGGTGTCCCCCGTGGGAATCGAACCCACGACCTCCGTGTCAAAAGTCCATGCTCTCAACCATTTGACCATGGAGGCAGTAATGAGTCAACGAACCTATTTTTAAGCCTCTTTCTCTGTACCAATATCCAATTCTCATCGGGTTTACTAATTTTCCATTCCCCTTCTTCACTCACAATATTTGAGAGCGATTTTTCCACTACCAATGGATTGGGGTATAGGAAATTGCAATTTTCTCCTTGCATACTAACGCTCGTTGAGGACCCCGTCGCAAGCGCATCGGTTCCGAACAAAACCTGTCGGAAGCGCAGTACTGGCCTCCACACGCTGCATTTCAAACTGACAGTTATCATTCATGCTCAAATGCATGATCACAATTAATATTACTTTAATACCTACTACTGAAATCAGATGCCGCTTTGGTTTGGAACAAATATAAATAACAGATAACGTAAAAAATTGAAAGCATAGCAGAGCGACAGCGTAAGACAAAACATTTCGCAAACAAACTAAAATAGAACTCTATTTGATTGAGTTTGCTCGTTAATTCCATCTAATCTAACATTTAAATAGCAGTCCATATTATAAACACAGATGTTGTTGTTTTCAGCGCTATTTGCAAAACAACGAAATGTACATTATACATTCTACGATTCGTAGAATACATAACATTACAATGTTAATACAGAGCTTCGCGTAGCTATAACGTTGATTGCGCGTGCCACAGAGGTCATTCTGTCAATTGAACTTAAACCATACTTCAGTTTATAATAAGGTCTCTTTTAATATTGATGCATGAGTTTCTTCAGGTTACATACGCTTATTTTACTGTTTCTGTTATTTTCATTCAGAGTTTTGATAGCAATACATATGGAACTCTGTGGTAATACAATACTGTACCTATTTAGGTATTTACTAAACAAGGTTATAATGAACTCTGCAAGCACGTATCCAGACTTTTCGTTTGGGGTGGGGGGGGGGGGGGGGGGGATCCGCTCCGTCAGTACGTCATCGTGTGTGAACGCACTAACAAAAGGGGGGCCGGCCCTATGCGGGCTATTCCAATGCCCAATGATTGGACACTGGAACCGCTCTGCAATGGGTTCGAGGAGGGTGTTGATGCTGCCCCGTACCCTGCGCAGCTCGTAGCTCGTTTGCGTATGATGGCTGCAAAACAAATGCTTCTTCTTCTTATCGAGTGGGCTGCAAGCCCTGGTGTCAAAGTTTATTCAAACCGCCTTACGGCCTCTGACGTGGTTTTTATGTAACGACTACTACCACCAGAGATAGTAGCCGGGACCAACAGCTTAACGTGCCATCCGAAGCACAGAATTATCTTTTTTTTCAGACAATCAGGTGACTCAGCCTGCAATGTCTTAACCAACTGGGGAAAAACGCACAAAGTGACATTTCACTAGGTGCCCCCCGTGGGAATCGAACCCACGACCTCCGTGTCAAGAGCCCAATGCTCTTAACCATTAGACCACGGAGGCAGCAAATGCTTATGCATAAGCAAATTTTTTAACAATTTTCGCAATAGATTGGTCACGTCCGGACTACAGACAGTGCGCGGTATCGCCTGCTTCCGTCCGATATGATAAGATAAATCTCGATCCCGTTCGACTCACGCGCACCTCGGTTACGGAGACCGTGACCCTCCTATTGATCCCGATGACGCACCTTATTGTCATACCTAATTAGTTTCGCGGGACAATCGTTTATTATTTAAAATTGAACCTCATGTTATAATTACAACGAGCTGCTTGGGTCTCTGCTTGGGGAACGGGAATTTGACTTGTTTGCGGATGGATGGAAGAATATAGAAAGAGAATGTATGGAATTTTGAGAAAATATACAGGGTCCTTCTTAATATGCTGACACTTTTTTTAGGGGCTGATCAGACCATCAAACTGAACAACTTTCTCTATGGGACCAACATAGAATTCGCGAAATAGAAAACAACAGTCTCATACATTCAGTTTTCAGTTTTGTATGGGACAGCAGATTTTTTTTCGTGATTATATGTTGGTGCCATAGAGAAAGTTGTTCAGTATGATGGTCTGATCGTCCCCTTAAACAAGTGTTGGGGCGGATGCGGGTGCTTCCCCAAAATACAATACGAGATTTAGGGCCTGTTTCACCACTAATGAAAATATGTCAAACTATCTGTCGGATAAGCTAACAAGAACTTATTCAGAAGTGGTGAAACAGGCCCTTATTATCGTGGCATAAGAATCAAATTGCAAGCAATGCATTTTAAGGTATATCCGCCGTGGACCACGAATCTCCATACTAATCGAGGCGGATGAGCGCGTGGCTCCGGTCAGAATTTAGCTGTTTTCTTTGAAAAATTCGATGATGTTTTATTAATTTCGAAAAGTAAAAAAAACACATCATTCTAAATTGTATTGTGAACAATATAGTAAATTTACATTTTGTTCCGATTAAAAATGTAAGAGTAAAATGGTTACAACTGGAAAAAAAGGGGTGACTTTAGAGTCCCTTTTCTTAGGTTTTATTCATTAAAATCGATTTCTAGAAAAACCACATCACTTCTCATATCGTGTGGATGGTTCAGTTTATTTTTCAGCTCAAAAAGTGTCATAGTTAATGAGTAAAATGGTTACAAAGTTACCCAAAACCCGGAGGTAGCCCCTTAAGCCGCAGGGTGAGCGCGGGCTGAGCACGGGCTGAGCGCGGGGCGGGGGCGGGGGCGGGGCGAGCGCTGGCTGAGCACGGGCTGAGCGCTGGGCGGGGGCGGGGCGAGCGCGGATCGTCTGAGCACGCTCTTAGAGAACGCCCACCATGATACCGTTTTTGCTGTGATATATTTTACTATGAAGGATTCTGGCCACCCTGTGCAGCAGTCGATGACTTAGCATAGCATAAGCATATGCTCACGACTATATTCCAGACTACTTTTTTCGCGATTTCGATTTTGGTCCCATAGTGAAAGTTGTTCAGTTTGATGGTCTAAACCACCCCCTTAAATGTTTATTTGTATTTTTGTAACACCTTGTATACCATGTCATTTTCAGTTACAAATTATTATCAAAGAGTCAAATACCTCTGCGCAACGCGCCATCGGAAACTAAGAATGGTAGCTTATTTAAATTAAAAGCATTTTATAGACAATTTAATACTACTTCTTAAATTAATACAATTTCTGGTTGTTATAAAGTAATGCCAATAAAAAAGGCTAAACCTTTAGTAAATTATTTTTTGAAAATGAAATTTTTAGTATTCAACATTTATTATGAATGCGGTAATTTTATCACTCACATACACTAAAATATGGGGAAATGTTATATCTGTTATATCTGTGACAAAAAATGGTAAGTAATTTTAAATTTTTGGTCTGCGATAGAATTGACGCATTTGTATTTATGTATTTTAATTAAGTCAAAGAAATGAAAACTAAAAATGTTATGAATTAATTTAAGAAGTATTAAATAGTCGAATGAAATACTTTTTAAGCGAATAGCCTATCATTCTTACTTTCCGAGATATTCAGTTATGTTGGTGACCCGTTATTTTTGTTGTCGAGTGTAATAGTTGTTCTGTTCAAACGAACTACCTATTTCTATTTCTAATCTATTTCAGTAGACATAAATCATAATTAATTTGTTTACAGAATCGTCCCAACGGTTTTGCCGATGGGAAATCCCAATCCCCAAGGTTATTGTGCGTAGACTACCACTTTCAGGTGATTACAGAAATAGACATCATTTAGTTTAGTGGATGGATTACAGCTACAGTATACTATTACCGAGACCCGTTTCCAAGAAACCAACCAGAATAACTCACTTACACTCAGTTGCAGAAACGCTCATTATAGTTAATCCTCCATGAAATCTCTTGCTAGCTTTTTCTACATCAACAAGACAAAAAGTGACAGCAAGATATACAGGGTGTTTCATAAGTAACAATAAATATTTAAAACTCTTAAGGAGGTTGTTTAGACCGTCAAACTGAACAACTTTCTCTATGGGACCAACATCGAAATCGCGAAAAAAATAATTTGATATCCCATACATATTTTAGCTCTAGTCGATTTGTAGAGTATGGAACATCAATTTTTTTTTCGCGATTTTGATATTGGTCCCATAGTGAAAGTTGTTCAGTTTGATGGTCTACACCACCCCCTTAAAGGTTTATTTGTATTTTTGTAACACCTTGTATAATAGAGGACTAGGTACAGTCGAGAGCAAGTGGTGCTTGACATCACCAGAATAAGCTGAGCTCTGATTTGTACAACTCGTCATACAGTACACGGCCGGTCCAAAGTGCAAAGTGTAAAGCTTGATGTGCTCTTGACTGTACTTCCGTGGTCTCCCAAATAAAGTTTGTTTGTTTTGTTAGATGGAAATGCCATAAAGCTCTTGTGATGACATCTGTTTCATTTATCTTCATAGTTTATCCTGTTATTAAAAATAGCTTAAATATAACTGAAAATGCGAGTTAAGTGCTATTTGTTACAAAGGTTCATTGAATTTCACCTAGTAGAAAAATATTATTACCTAGTCCAAATGCCCAATTCTCGGAATAGACACTTGTTTTCGTGTCCGTATAGCTAGCGTACACATGAAACGGATCAGGCTAGAATCAGTATTTCAGGCACTATTTATTTGATGTAGTTTTAAAAAAAGAAACGTCTCGTTCTGTAAGAACTATTGTATGGAATCGTGTGTACGCTAGCGCAACGCCAGCTCCGTGTTTTAATAAAAGACTTATTTATATCTCCGTTCCCTGAAGACCTAGCCTCATGTGATTTTGGATGCCCTAGGGCACTATTTGAGCACTATTTTTTGAGTATAAAATCGTTGCTGTAATGCAAGCCGTTTTAGCCACAGAAAATGTGTACGCTACCTTGACGTCAAGCTAGCGTACCAGGTAAAAAAAATCTATATCTCGTAAAGTATAGAGGCACTATTTATTTGACCTAGGTACTAATTAGGCACTATTTATTGGCACTGATTCTAGCCTGATCCCTTTCATGTGTACGCTAGCTATACGGACACTTGTTTTCACGCGGAATGTGCGTGGCGCGATATCCTAAATTAAATTATGGGATGTTATTGTCTCTACGCGCGACGATAAATAAAGATGAGTCAGCGACTCATATATATTTTATCGCTCTAAATTTTTACGTGAAGTATTATCCGCACTTATTTAGATAATTTAGTTAGATCATAGAGACATTACTGAGAATCTTAGGACACTGCAAGTTTAGCGTCATCAGTAACCAGCAATGGACTCTGAATTGTCACTGTCAATTGTCACTTGTCGCGTTTAGGCCCTGGAGGGCCCTGGAGGGCTTGCCCACACGATAAGAACCAAAAATTACTTTTTTATTTATTACAAAATAATACACAACATAATATGCTCACGTGTATGTCCCACTGGGGTAGGCAGAGACAATAGATCGCCATATGATTCTGATCTCTTGCCTGAAATTTATAAGTCTCGTCGTACATGCTCGTCGGTTCCGGGTGTATTGATTACTTATCACATCCTTATGTAAGTAAGCGAATTACAAATCTTTTTTGTAAATTCACCAATGTTACTGTTTTCTTATCCTCCTCAGACTATTAACAAAAAAAAAAGATACTTATAAAATAATAATTTAAATAATATAAGGTCTAACAAAATTAGCTGAAACTATTTTAAGGGGAGTATCAGACCATCAAACTGAACAACTTTCTCTATGGGACCAATATCGAAATCTCGAAAAAAAAATCTACTGTCCCATACAAAAATGCCAAACTAACTCGACCCGAATGTATGGGACAGTAGATTTTTTTTTCGCGATTTCGATATTGGTCCCATAGAGAAAGTTGTTCAGTTTGATGGTCTGATACTCCCCTTAAAATAGTTTCAGCTAATTTTGTTAGACCTTATATAAGAGATTGACCCAGACAATAAAAATGTAATAGCATGCTATGTAATCTTAGTACAAAATAAGTGGTACGCTGATTTTCCATAGACAGCTACCGACATCTATCGTTAACGAACTTGTAACGAATCACTATGTGTTGAATTTGGGTTCGTATCCAAGCTGGTGAGATAGCGCGCTACAGCTCACCGCTGTAGTAGTGAGAGATTTCGCTCATATCAGTCACTATCTTGTTGGTCTAGTGGTCCACGCATTCGGCTCATGATTCGGGTGACTAGGGTTCGATCCTCATGTTGGCCGACTGTCTTTTTCAATTTATTTCACAATGATAATGATTAATAATAAGGGGTAGGTATCGTGGATAATTAGCGGTATCGTCGCGGCCGTGACGGAGGTGCGCATGAGTTGAACGGATGGTTGTTTATCATATCGGACGGGAAGCAGGCGAGGGACGAGCGAGGTCACAAACTAGATAGATAGATACCTAGAATAATCACTCATAATAAGCTGTGGCGATATTGTCCGGAATCCGGACGTGACTAATCTGTTGTGAAAATAGTTAAAAAATATCAAAAGGTTCACTGAAAATCGACTTACGAAACATATACCTAATTATTTGAGTGGAAGGAAATGTTGGTAGAAGAGACAAATCGTATCTTGACCAGATTAGGGACGTCATTACAAAATGCCAGGTTACAAGTAGCTTAAATCGATGAGATTGAATGACAAAAGATGTATGGACCTAGAGGAAGTAAGAGAGGTGTTTCAGAGCCGCCCAATGTGGAGATACGTGGTATCTGCCTACCCCTCTGGGAAAAAGGCGTGAATGTATGATTGTCACACAGATTATCTAGTTCCAATTGAAAGTACCATAATCTAGCCCGGACTCTATTTACCGTAACACCCCATTTCTCTCCATTGTCCTATAAATAATATAGGATTCAATTCAATATTAGTGAATTAATTATTTTGAGGTTTGAGAGAAGGTATTCATTCCTTCTAATTTCGATGTCGTTTAGAAACTATAAAACGGGTGTAAAAGATGAGATGAGTTTGGAAATTTTATGATATTTTTAAAGAGAGACTATCAAAGAAACCGCAGAAAAAAAAATTGCTGAATTGTATGGGACATTACATAGGTACATTAAGGTCGAGTAGGACTAGGATGGTGTTTTTTTATGAAATCCGAATGGTAAAACCAAACAAGAGCGTGTCTGATTCGCACACGGATATCTTAGACTAAACTGTTTACTTTAGTCTAGGGTGCTTCTTTGCTGGCGCATGAAATTGGCGCTGCAAAATTGTCATCGTGCATCGTATGAACTATGAAAACAAAAACCGTCGCTCTTACGTCACGCATAGGGTTACCATCTTTTTTTAGCAAAAATAAAGTGTAACTGATTAGCGAGGTTTGCAAATAAAGTACCTAGTTACAGACCTATAAAAAAAAGTACACTGTATACACACTGTATCATCATCATTCATCATTTTCAGCCTGTATCTACCCACTGCAGGGCATAAGCCTCCTCCATATTTTGCCATTCTTCTCGGTCCTGTGCCAGTCGCATCCAGGTCTTGCCTGTACTTTTCCAGATGTCGTCAACCCACCTGGCTGCCGGACGACCCACTTCTCTTTTACCTAATCTCGGCCACCACTCTGTTAAGGCTTTACTCCACCTGCCATCATTTCGTCTAGCTACACACTGTATACCTACACATTTTTAAAACTGTGGTTTTTGATCATTCTATCGAGATTTATCATTTTTAAAGCTTTTGAGTGATGCACTGCATTAAAAATATATAGTATTTAAAACATCTTTACACTTATCTTATCTTGTTGTGGGGGCTGGCAGGCCAGCAACACTTCGACCCAGTGGGATCTTTTGTGTTAGCCCCAATACTTTTTGCTTTCCTCACCCTTCAAATACATGGTCAATGAAGGAGGCAATACCATTGAGGGGAAGAAACCTAAGATCTCCCTGTTTTGGGTATCCATCTCCGAGGAGGCACATGCGTTTTGCCGCCAAGACATCACAGTCACAAAGAATATGTTCCATGGTCTCTTCATCCTCTCCGCATGCTCGGCAGCTGAGATCTAGAGTGAGTTTCATTTTGTGCATCATCGCGCACTTTACACTTAATTACTATTAATTTTTAAAAAACATTTTTCCTTCTCTTTACCATTTGAATTTACTATACTGAAAACTGAAGGCGGAAGTGAAGTGGTTTAAACGATTTTTTATTACATATTGAAGTTATCACGGCATTCAGTTGGGTCCTCATTCTTTAATTTACTGCCATTTTTCTAATTTAGTGTTTTTTTATTGAAAACATGTTATTGGGTATAACAATCACTTTAATCACTGTTTGTTAGAGTTATTTAGAATTTCAAGTGTACCTTCCTAGTACCTAGTACCTACATAAGTAATATTTACTACGATTAATAGTAGATTATTAACCAAGGGGATAAAGCAGTGTCTTCTGTCGCGGGTGAAGATTTAAATCGCGAGCGTGATGAAGGACTCGAGGTTTACTCCCGAGCGTAGCGAGGGTGTTAAAAACTTAAATCACGAGCGAAGCGAGGGATTTAAGACGAGTCCTGAGTGTAGCGAGGGATTTAAGTTCACCCAAGACTAAGACAGCTTTATCACCGAGGAAAATACTCTACTTTTCGTACCATTTGCGAAAAAATTAACACCATAATAGCTAATATGAGATAAGCATTTATTAAAAATAATGACAATTAAAAGTAAAAGTTAACATTCGAAACATTGGTCCAATTATTGATAGAGAGAGTTAAATTTTTGTTTGCAAAGACATCAAGCTCATACGGCCTCGTCGGTTTTCGACGTATCCTTTAGTCGTTTCTTTATTTTTATTCAAAAGTATAAAGTACATCGAGCTAAAATGACGCACGATACTTTATATGACGCCATCGCGACGCGTCGTGTACGCTGGTATAAATACAGAACTATGCCACCCACGCTAGTTACTCGAATCGAAGCTTCACTTCGTAACGCAAGCCCGACGCGCCTAGGTACTCTTAAATAAAATGAATTTAAATTGACAACATTTCATTTTAAGAAAGGTACCAAAATTAGAAAATCATTTGGAGATAATGTGATTCAAAGCTTATATCTAAATTATCTGATTTTTTCTATCCATTATTTCTCGAGTTATTTTAAAAATACTGAAAAATATAATAGAGGTTGAATGAGATTTTATTCCTTTGCCGGCTTGGCTTTTCTATTGTATTTGACAGTTTTTATTTTTAATGTTATTGCGGCCAAGGTATCTTGGCCATAAATCCTACGTTTATCAGAAAATTCAAAAGAAAATTATAAATAGAAATATCGGTCAAAAATAAAATCGGAAAAATACTTATCTCTTATTTTAGAACCTTTTTTAATATTTTTCATTAAAAACAGGTGGTTAACAAAATGTAATGTTGCCAATTATAATAATACCCTAACGCTCTTTAACCTACGGAGAGATGGCGGTTGTGTTGAGAATTTGATTGGAGTTTTAAGGTGTATACGCACATTTTTTATTTTTTTTTAATTTTTTTTTTTATATAACAGAGGCGAACGAGCCGAAGGAAGCTATGACACCTCGCACACTTATCCGCGGCGAATCGGACGAATCGTCAGAAGAATTAAAAGGAAATTCGTTTCGTTCGCCTCCCTCGGCTCCTTCCACGGGGATAGATATGCGGAAAAAAGGTGACTCCAGAAAGGTGAGGTTAAACTTTAAAAGATTTTTAAACGAAGGCGAAAATGTAACAATTTCTAAAACTATCTAACAAATCGATATTTTTCTCCGTTAAAGTTTTTTAAAAATAAATGAATCATATGTCTAAGCCAATTATGTATTAAAAAAGAATTCAAATAGGTATAAAAATAAAAAAATTACTTAATGAAACTAAATAACAAGTAAATGTTAATTAATTATTTTTGTCTTTTAAATAAAATTGTTGTGTACATTAATTATTCGTTATTAAATAGAGAAACATTTTTATAATTATTATGTAATTTTATTATACGTAACTACATCATCATCATCATCAGCCTATCTACGTCCCACTGCAGGGCACAGGGTTCTTCTTCTGCATATGCAGGTTTCCTCACGATGTTTTCCTTCAACGTTTTAGAGCAGTAGGTAATACGTAGGTGCAAAAGTTAGAAAAACTCATTGGTACGTGGAATGTTGTCCGTGGGGATTCGAACCCGGACCTCATGATTGAGTGTCCATACTTACCTCTCCGCAATGCGCCACCGAGCTCTACAGAACTAGATGTTGCTAATAAAAAAAAATCATTAAAATACAATAGGTGCCTACTTATGTTTTTCTAGTAGAGTTAGTTAATGAGCGTTTTTATTCTTTTCTTTTTTAAGTTTAGTTCCTAAAAAACTCGACAGATGGCATGTTTATCGCTCTATAGAGTTGTTCGCAAGATCCTGTAAAGACTGTGCCTGCCTTTTTTTGGAACTCCAAGCGATTTACAGTTTTATTTAAAGTTTCGATTAAAATTATTAGTATATAATGAAATATCAAAAGATGCGTTGGCATCTTCTTGATCATCTTTTCCCACGTTTTTATTTTTTAGTTTTTTGACAGATAATAAAACGTAGTTCAACATACTGGCAATAGATGGCGTTGACCAGAGGACCGAAGACGAACATTTTAGGCTAAAAAGTAAACAAAAATGCATGTCAATGAACTCAATGAGTCAGATGAATCCGTTGACGAAATATAGCATATGCATATGCTCACGACTATATTCCCCGAGGGATCAGTCAGAGATATTCTGAAACCTCAGAACATCCACGTTTCACCAGTAGTACCGAACCGAAACTCTGTCCAGTGTGACCGAAACGAAATATATTATATTCTTGTGCTGCTTACTTTAAAACACAAATTATTACTACTTTATTTGTATTTTATAGTATCTGTAATGTCTCTCGCCCCTGTCTCGTCAACACCATCTATCGAGCCATTAGGAACTACTTTTTCTTTTTTAATGGCTTTCTGAAAATCCCTCATTATTACAATGTTTGCATTTATTTTCAGATGCCGGTAATTCATAGGAAACGATTTTGTGTCGTTCAGTTTATAGAAATACCTTTTGAGGGTATTGATGACTATGAATGCGTGCCAAACAGTTGGGTCATAATATTACGCGATAAGAAAGCCCTTGTTGCATATCCGAAGGACGAACATCCCTTCGACATAAGAGATCGTGCTAAGAGGGAAGAAAAACATGGCGATACATGGAATTATTATACGGCATTCATAAAATATGAATCAGGTGAGTTAAGGGGCTACCTACCGGTTTTGGGTAACTTTGTAACCATTTTATTCATTAACTATGGCATTTTTTGAGCTGAAAAATAAACTGAACCATCTACAGGATATGAGAAGTGATGTGGTTTTTCTAGAAATCGATTTAAATTTATAAAAGCGAAGAAACGGGACTCTAAAGTCACCCCTTTTTTTTCAGTTGTAACCATTTTACTCTTACATTTTTAATCGGAACAAAATGAAAATTTACTATATTGTTCACAATACAATTTAGAATGATGTGGTTTTTTTACTTTTTCGAAATTAATAAAAAATCATCGAATTTTTCAAAGAAAACAGCTAAATTCTGACCGGAGCGACGCGCTCATCCGCCTCGATTAGTATGGAGATTCGTGGTCCACGACGGATACACCTTAAGGCCCCGGTTTCCTTAAAATCTATGTAGAAAAATTGTTTTTCAGTTATGAAAACAACACAGTTATTCTTTTTAACCTATTTTAATATTTTTCAATAAAAATAGGTGTTTAAATTTTTTAATGTCCATTTGTGCGTCGTGACCACGTAACACAATATTATTTTCAGTTACCTACGTCACTTACATACATACATACAATACATACATATACTCACGCCTATGTCCCACTACTGGGTAGGCAGAGACAATAGATCGCCACATGCTACGATTCTGACACACATCTTTCGCCTCCTCAACATTCATAAGTCTCTTCATACATGCTCGTCGGTACCGGGTACATTTTATTTGGCCCTTCTTCAGTACGCATCCTATTTGGTCAGCGTCACAGATTATATAATACTATACAGTACAGAGGGCCTACCATGAGTTTTCCCTGTACTTTACTACTGTAGTTACGTCGCCAATTCGTATGACAGAAATTAGTTCTCAACGTAACCACAAGGAGCGCTGTATGAAATTCAATACAAAATTGGTGACGTAACTACAGTAGTAAAGAACGGTGTAAACTCATGGTAGACCCACTGATGCCCAACGTCAAACAATGGAACGCAACTGCCGTAACGCGGGCAGTCTTCGGGCAAAGTAAATTACTTGATTTTCCGAGGCTCATGAGATTTTTTTGTAGTCAGATCATGTATTTTTAGTAACAATTTACACTTTTACGTAAACATTAATTACAAATCGATACCATAACGCCATATATAGCCATTTTTTAAACAAAAATTTCATTTGTATGGGATAGGACACCATGCCTACGTCAAACGTGAAATAAATAAGCAATGAAACGTTTTCTGTTCCGCAGATTCATACAAAGATGCAGAACTCTGGATAGCGACGAGATGTGATTATGCACCTGCCTAAGTGCCTATTGAAGAAGATTCAGACATAAGAGGTGAGGTTTATAAATAATACTCCGATTTAAATGTTAAGAGGATATTAATGATAAAGCGCTCCATAAGAAACTAAGTTCGTTCCTAGTTTCAACATTTAATAAAAATATTATTTTTTCTACCTATATAGGGTCCAACTTATATGCTGACACTTTTTTAAGGGGATGATCAGACCGTCAAACTGATCAACTTTCTCTATGGCACCAACATCGAAATCGCGAAAAAAAAATCTGCTGTCCCATACATTTGGCTCGAGTAGGTTTACAGTTTTGTATGGGACAGCAGATTTTTTTTTCGACGGTCTGATCATCCTCTTAAAAAAGTGTCAGCATATTAAGAAGGACCCTGTATAATATTCTTTTCGGTACCTACCTTGTCAGATTTCCGTTAAAAATATATAGTTTCAATGACCGTACCGTACCGACAGAAATATTGGTTTCTAGATCGTGTTTCAAAATTAAAACACGTCTCTAATTGGTTAGTATTGCAAAAAATAGGACAGCGCGCTAGGACGCTCGGACGCTGCACCTTAACACTATTTTTTGACAAGGTATGTATACATACATACATATACTCACGCCTATGTCCCATTGGGGTAGGCAGAGACAATTGATCGCCATTGGCTACGATCCTGACATACCTCTTTTGCCTCTTTCACAGTCATAAGTCGTTTCATACACGCTCGTCGGTTTCAAGTACATTTGATCTGACCCTTCTTAAGTAAAAGAAACGTATAAATTATTCCTACTTTAAAATGATAATAAAGGAACCTCATCAAATTATGTTAATAAGGAAGAAAAGAAGTATAATCTTATTTTATTACTTATTGGGGGCTTGAAAATCAAGCGATAGTAATAACAATTTCATTAATTGAATCAGGCGTTTTTTTTGCGGAAATCCATGACTAAGTTCACATACGATGACGCACTGACGGAGCGGCAGACGTCAGTTCGTCATGTATTGTGTGAAGCAAGAAACCGTACGTAGAAGCACACACGGTGACGGATTGAAGCACCGTGTGTGCTTCTACGTGCGGTTTCATACAACTCCTTGCTTCACAAATGACGGACTGACGTCTGCCGCTCCGTCAGTGCGTCATCGTGTGTGACAGCTCCAATAGGTAGATAACAAGATTGTGTCGAGACATCCACTTCTAAACAATGACGTTTTACAAATAGACGCGTCATTCGCTAACATCACTGCACTTTAAAATGGCGCGATATATTGACGTGTCACCCGTACACTAGAAGGCGCGCGACTATGCGAACGCCCGGCAATTACCTTGCTTTTTGTTGCCCTTTTGGAGCGCGTGCAACGCATGTACATATAAAAACATCTTAGCTTCTAAATACATAGTAGACACCTCGGTGGCGACCGGCGGAGTAACAACTCTGTTGCGAAAGTTCGTCAGTCTAACTGTTACACCCGTATTCTTAGTTGTTTCCTTGAGGCTTCCTTTCTCGAGTCGAGGACATTTTTGATATAATTTGTATGACAAAAATGTCAAAAACATCCTCGACTCGAGTAAGTAGGCCTCAAGGAAACAACTAAGAATACGGTGTTAGACTCTAACTCATGAGCCTGAGTATTTAGAAGCGGAGGTCTCAATACAATCTTGTTATCTATTTATTCACAATTTTTATTTACACTAAAACTTTTTTTGCTTAATATAATTATTGTTACCTTCAGTTCCTCAGTTTTATACATGTTTCTCAAATACCTATACATTTTTATTTCAGGTCCTTCGTAATCAACCAGAACCTGTGTTGGATAAGAAATTGCGA
Source organism: Agonopterix heracliana (assembly GCA_963693445.1). Taxonomy (NCBI): domain Eukaryota; kingdom Metazoa; phylum Arthropoda; class Insecta; order Lepidoptera; family Depressariidae; genus Agonopterix; species Agonopterix heracliana. The sequence continues at coordinate 13,899,076 of OY856328.1, forward strand.
AGCTCCACCAGGAATTCAACGTCAAATTCCAAGACAAATAAACCTCAGTTGACAGAAAAGCCTTCAGAATACGCTCGGACGCCCATTTAAAAAAAATTACTTAAGCTAGTACAGTCAGAACCCAAGGAAGAACTTAAAAAACTTCCAATTTCAAACTACCAAAACCTGATGCATCGACTATTTTCATTAATGGACCTTTTGGAATTAACAATTTTTTTGCCAAATTTTAACTATACATTCGTGTTATTGATAAAAAATTCTTTAGACTTGTTTTGTATAAGTTTCAGCCGTTCTTACCGTTTTTGAAGGTAGATTTTTCAATACTCAATATACTCAATATTTTATTGCATTCCATAATGTACAACAAGATTTTAGGTAGTGTATTAGGTACACAGCAATGATAAACATTTCTATGTGAAAAAAACAAAACATTTTTTTTAGGCCGCTTTCATTGTTTTCGTAATTTATTTTCGTAGTTAATGTTAAAATAGAATTAAGTGTTTTCAAAAAAAGTTTACTGTATCTCTTGAAAATAGAAATATGGCATTCGTGTGTATATTAGTATCACAGAGTACTATTAGTATCATTCCTGTGTACCGCATTTTTTATAATATGTAAATTTTCTATTAAAATACTAAAGATCGACCTCTCTGTTTTATCGTATTTTATAAAACCCTCCACATAATGCATCGTTTAGACTAAAAATACTACTAAGACGAGTACTTTTTATTTTTTGTAAAAATGATTCGTCCAAATTAGAATGTCCCAAGTACTGTATTTTATGACAAAAAAGTAATACATTGAAAGTTAGGATTATTGTAATTTTTATCTTTTATTAGGTAAAAGATATACTTATTAATATTAAAGTCGGGCCAATTTAATAGATCACATTTACATCTATTGATATTAATTTCATCAAACGTAACCTTGTAATAGGGCATAGAATAATATTTATTTTATCTAAGTTAGAACTGCACAATTGCTTTACTTTTTCAAATTACAAAATCATAGATGTTATTCGAAGTTTTTCTGATAACTGGTTATTAGACTAGAACTACAACTGGTAGGTACAAAAAGTACCTCCCATTTGTAGTTTAGCCAGAAAGGGGCGTCGCAAAAAATGCCAAATTCCCAAGGGCGTCACAGTAAAAATAAGTTTGGGAAGCCCTGGAGTGCGATTTTTGAATCTCATTCGCTGAGCTCAGCAGTTGAAAATGTCAAAATTACTATAAAGATATGCATCTTTCTACTGCTGATTTGACTCTCAAAAATCATGCTTCAGGAGTGCGATTTTTGAAAGTCAAATCAGCATTAGAAAGAGTCGTATCTCCATAGTAATTTTGACATTTTCAACAGCTGAGCTCACCGAATGAGATTCAAAAATCGCACTGCTGATATTATTCGTAGCTGATTTAGTCTGATTAATTCTCATACTTTGGTATCTATTATAATTTTTGTAGGCCCGAAGACAATAGACAATATTGTGATAAACAACTGTGGTGTGTTGGCTTGATATGGTTTCGTAACTTCCTGTAGAAGCTAATGAATACTGTGGTTTTTTCCAGTACCTAATTTGATAAGGGTCGCTAATGAATTAGCATAATGAGTAGAGTAATAAAAAGTTCCTAATCTGTACGTCGTTTATTCACTGTGGGCGGGGGCCGCACTGCCTAGTTCCGCCTGATTTCTATGTAACCTATAACTAGTGCAATAAACATGACTTTGACTTTTCTCTAAATATGTTATAGTACGGTCGCGGGTTCGAATCCCGTAAGAGACGAATATTTGTATGATGAATATGAATGTTTGTACCCGAGTCATGGATGTTTGTATCTACGAGTATATTATGGTATTCTATATCGTTGTCTAGTCATCATAATAAGAGTCCAGGCTAGATTCTGGTACTTGAAATGTGACAATGTCCAAGATATTTATTTATTAAGTTTGATGGTCTGAGTTCACCGTTTCAGTCTGCTCTGATTTCGGGGGGGGGGGGGGGGGGGGGGGGTTGTTCCAAACTCTCCTGCCCCCCCCCATGAATACTTGGCTACTATATTACTTAAAACTCTACCCATAATGCAAGCTTAGATACAGTTCAGACACTCTTGGCCGATTTCGACCTCACCCCTTGGAGTGGAGTTGGAGGTACGGGAGGGGGACGACAGTAGTGGTGCAGTCCTCTCTCACTCACACAGTTTGAATGGGCTTACCATAGGTCTTAGGCTGTTTCTCATCAGTGTGAGCCTATGAGTATAAAGCATTGTATAGTATCGTCCCCTTAAGACGTAACAGATTGAAAATTTCGTTCTGTGGGTTGTGGGCTCGGTGGTGTAATTGGTTAGCACGTTTCCCCGATTTGGAAGAGCGTGGGTTCAAGTCCCGCCCGAGACAAACATTTTTCAATCTTTAATTTGATTGTATAGTATGTTTGAGACAGCAGCATTTTCAGAATATGTTACAGTTTCTGACCACCCTGTAAAATACAGTTTTGAAGTTTTTCTAAATAAGAAAAATACGTAAGCCAACGTAAATATAGGTAACTACGTGACATAATCTCCATACGTAAACCAAACATTTCATAATTACGTTGAATACTTCAAGTATAAACAATAAATCAGTTTCCGCGATGTAAGCAGATCTCAGCAAATTTTATGTCGCAGTAACTTCGCGAATTTGGACTATGAGAAAAAAAACTGTTCAACTTGACAAATTCGGTCATTCTTAAAGTCTTTTTAGACTTAATTCATGTTGAAGCGACTTAAAAATACACTGAATGTAAATCTTTGCTGTAAAATTGACCGTGACTCTATTAAGGTACGGAGAAAAGTGCCGATGGATTTTCTATGGAATCGTTTTTTTTTCTTTCCCGACTATTTCATTTTAACCCATGTTCGTTAGGAAAAGTTGTTCAGCTTCACAGCCCTTCTAGCATTATTTCTCTACTTGTGGGCGGCTCGGCTTTTTTTTCATGTTACATGTCGCAGCAAGAGAGGCTTTCGCTCTCTAAAAATCGCGGGAAGAAGTCATTTTCAGTCAAGTATTTGTGCAAATAAAATACTTTATTTCATTTGTGGAGAAATCATACTAAAGTGGCTGACTGGACACACCATTAAAATCGTCATGGTAATAAATAATTTGCCCTTATTCTTATCATGAGGTATCCAATCCAATATCTTTGGTCTCGTTTTGATTTCGCTAGACTTATTTCCTATTGACAGAAGCTTTCAAACTTTTACCGCAACTTAAAACTTACTCATATCAATAAAAGACATTCTTCAATCATTGCTACAGTTTAGTATTAATTCAAAGTTCAAAATGAATCGTCCAAGTAAATTATTAACATTGTTAGTTAAATTAATTAGTTTATTAACTCTAGCCAGTGCCGATACGTATAGCGTGAAGATATCTACGGATCGTTATGTCAATGTTGTAGATAGTAGGTTTTTGAGTTTTACCATTGATCCTAGTTATTTGTTCGCGAGCAGCGAGAAGTATAATAGGTAAGTGTGTTTGTTTAATACTTTTAGGGCTCGTACATCATCATCATCATCATCAGCCTATCATCGTCCACTGCTGAGCATAGGCCTCTCCTAAGGCGCGCCACAAAACTCTGTCCTCAGCCTTCCTCATCCAGTCGCTCCCCGCTACTTGTTTTAGGTCGTCTGTCCAGCGGGCAGCAGGGCGTCCCACACTACGCCTACCAGTTCGCGGTCTCCACTCTAGAACTCTGACACCCCATGACCAGCCCATTGCCACTTCAGCTTGCTAATTTTCTGAGCAATGTCAACCACTTTAGTTCTTTGACGTGTCACTTCATTTCCGATGTGATCTCTCAGAGAAACACCGAGCATGGGTCCATAGCTCGCTGAGCGACTTTGAACTGATGAACTAGTCCTATCGTCAGGGTCCATGTTTCCGCACCATAGGTCATCACTGGCAGGACGCACTGATTGAACACCTTCGTTTTGAGGCATTGTGGTAGAGTGGAGGAAAATATATGACGGAGTTTCCCATTCGGTGAAGTCCAGGGTTCGTACGTCGTGAGGAAACCTGCATGCTCCAATTTGCATGTATTTTACCCACTTTCCATTATGTGTGGCGACGGGCTCTCCCTGTCAGACTGGACATGGTTCCGGTACTACTGGTGAAACGTGGATGTTCTGAGGTATCAGAATATCTCTGACTACCCCCTCGGGGAATATAGTCGTGAGCATAGCAGGTTTCCAAAGGATGAAAACGGGACCAAATTCATAAGGGCTGTAACTTTTGAACCGTTATAGCTAGACAGTTGAAATTTTCACAGAATATGCGTTATTACGGCGGATTTGTTAACACATAAAATATTTTATGTCAAAGTCTTTATTACAGGAAACGAGTTTTTATCAACGTTTTTTCTTCTCGCTCTATCGTAAAAACGGTAAAATACAGGATGGCCCAAAAGTCATGGATCAAATGAGGTGATAGCTGAGCTCATTTCCAACCAAAAAGGTCAAGTGAGTTGGGGTCCCATTGTTCATGGTTCAAAAGTTATGGTTACTTTTTGTTTTTTTCATAATATCGCATACTGCTTACGCAAAAACTAATTAGACAAAAAACTGTCAAAGTTATTGGCTAATTTTTTTTTATTAGGAGGTTTAAGGAAGATTTGCCTTTCCTGGAATACGTATATTTGTTCAGCTAGCATACATGGGTCCAATAATAAAATAAATTTAGTGCAAAGGTTTAGGTCTAACAAAAATTGTCTTCGGTTTTCAAGCGACTCTCACGGGAAAAAAACGTACTACCAAAAGTTGACCACTTTTACAAAAAGTTGCCTATTTCATACAGATTCTTTCAAAATATGAATCACTTGGTTATTCGTATTAATTTAAAAGTTATGAACTTTTGTACATAAAAGGGTCATGTTTTTTCAATTTCCAAAATTTAGACTTAGTATCCCAAAACCTAGCTATAATTTAACCCTTGCAAGGTGTCAATTGTAGCAAAGGTGCAGACTACGAACGTACTCTGTGCTAGGAATATAGTCGTGAATTTATTAATGTACCAATTGTATGTATATTGACTTCCACTGTTTCTTTTTCCAGCAAAGAATGCATCTGCATGGCATCAGCATTAACACCTGCCTACATCCGGATAGCAGGTCCATCCACCTCTCACATGACCTTCCACAACGCCACCATCACCTTCACTGACCTTGACCTTTACAAAGGTCACACTGACCTTGAACATTCAGCACAGAACAACCTAAAGGATTTCAATTACAGTGACTTGGAAGGACACAGTGACTTAAAAGGTTCTAAAGGTCGCACTGACTTTGAGGATATAAAAGGTCACGCTGACCTCATAGTGACACATGGTCAGTGGAAGAAGTTTGTGAACTGGGCGCAGGCGACTGGCTTTGACCTGGTGTTTGCTTTGAATAATGAGGAAAAGATGGACTCTGGTCTCTGGGATCCGAATTCAACCTTGAACATTTTAACGATGGCTGAGAAAGCGGATATTGAAGATATGTACTGGCAGATGGGTTTTGGTGAGTATCATTATTTTTATAAAGGGTGTAACAAAACACCATAGTAATACTTAAGGGGGTGCTTCAGACCTTCAAACTGAACAGCTTTCACTCTAGAGCCAAATCAGCTGTTGAGTCGAATCGGTAGGCTTATTCAACCTTTAATTTGAGAAGACTGTTATTATGTTTTTGTATCCTATCCCCAGAATGCTCAAACCAAACGATAGAGGACTACCTGAATGACCTGGAAACGCTGCGCTTGATCATCGAGTCGTTCGATGCGCACGCGTGGCGGACGCTCGGCGGTGACGTCACTCCTTGCCTTAGTACCGAGTCGAAGAGTGACTTCAAGGATTACGTCATGCTAGCAGACGATGTGATGGATGCTCTGATGCTGAATGGGTAAATTTTCAGTCTTTTTGTCTTATAGATCAAATTTCTTTAGAGATAGACTAGGCGTTCTCTCATTGTATAACAATGCAATCTTGCCCGAGTTAAGCGGCAGCCCTGGGACTTCTACCAAACGTGACGACAGCTCCAGAGATTTCTTCCAGGCAACCTCCAACCTCAGGGTAGAGGAATGAAAACTAATAAAATAATCTTCTCAATTCCAGTAACGCGTCAGCCCTTGAGTTGGAGCGTATGTCAGACACCGATCGACAGAAGTTTCTTCACCACCTCAGCATCAGCACGACGCCTCTCTGGCTGACCGAGAGTCCGAATCCACTGGTATGTTTCTCTACACTGTAGCAGATTTAAAAAAAGACGGTAAAATCGGTGATTTAGAGACGTAATCATAGATTTTTTTTTTTTTTAAATAGTATTTGTTTGAGCATTACGCCATAATTGTAATAGGCCCATTTCGTTTGTTTATAACAGCATCACGCAAAAACGACTGAACCGATTTTGATGAAACTTTTGTTGTTTGATAGCTTATGATTTTACTTAAAATCTGGTGTATAATTTGTGTGGACGAAATTATTAGACTAGTTTATAATCTAGTGTAGCTCAGTCTATCTCACTTCCTTTATTGAGAAGAGTTCTATGCCTTACGATAGGATCATACGAATTGTAACGAATATCTTTCTGTTCAGGTGATTAGTGAACTGCACAGGGCAGCTGATTGGATGACCAGCCTCGGCTACTCGGCGAGGAACGGCTTCGCTGTGCACTTCAGGGAACTGGTCGAGGAAGAACTTTACGAGCCCACTCTGGTAAGCTTTGTTATGTTGACTCAGTACTTTATTTAGTTGTCACTATTTAATTGGTTGTGGACAGAATACTTCCCTCAAAATTTAGGCATGTAAGATTATTAACTGAAAGGCCAGTATAATTCGAATAATTTAAATGTATACAAATATGCCGGTAATTTCGGCCGGCCGGTCAAAATCATAATCGTCCTTTTTGCTTCACCGTAGTCGGGTAAAAAGAGCGCTACAGTCAAATTGCGCAGCATACTATTTACCTTCATTTATCTAATTCCTTTTACTTATATTTTTAATAAGTTCAAAGTAATGTCTATTGTACAAAACCTCGCACTACCTCGTACTAACCTCGTACCAACAAATAGACCAGTCGTCTGCTGCGCAAAGATACCGCTGTTTATTCATGATTCGAATTATAGTGTCCAAAATAGTAGGTCATAAACTCATAACTTTCTTGAAAACTCATTCAAGGCTGGAGTCGAACCACCATGTCGCGCTGTCTGAGTTCAGTATTGACATTCTAATTTATAAATACCTACATATGCCGGAATTCCTATAAATAAATAAATCATGAAAATTCATTTTATAAAAATTCCAGAGCTTCTACATGGCCCTTCTATTTAAGAATCTAGTCGGTGAGCGAGTCCTCGACGTCTCCATCGAAGCTTCACAAGCGGTTCTCTTCGCACACTGTACATCGCTGCGTCACAAGCCAGTGCCTGGCGCGGTGACGCTGTTCGGAGCGAACATGGACGACGAGCCGGCGAGATTCTCAGTCAAGATGTCCAGGAGAGAGGAGGGTGGTGATGTGATGCAGTTTATTATGGGAATTGATCGTACTGGGTAAGTTGGGTTTATGTGACCTTAGTTGGCAGAGTATTAGGAACATTATTGTGACCGTTTTTGCATTTATGCACTAAAACTAGGATGAGGTGTACCTAACTAAAATGCCTTGGAGAATCAAAAGAGAAGAGGGAAATTAGAAAGGATTTTATGAACTTTTAATTTTGACTTAACTAAATAGATAATCTCACACCTGTCTCCAGTAGGGTAGGCAGAGACAAATTAACGCATGTTCTACCTGATAGACATCTTTCCTCCACATGTATCAATCGTAGTGATTCCATTCTCTTCGATTTTGCTACATCAAAGTACTAAAGCTCATAAATTTCTCATATTTTATATCTCTAAATATCGGTATTCATCAGGATTAGGAACGAAAGTAATTGTGATAAACATAAACATGATCACATTCGCAAAAGGTCTTATTGAAGTATTAGGCATCGCTTCTACTAAGCTTCTATTACTTCTGAGCATGTCTTATTTTCTATAATTGCAGGAACATTGTAGTAAACGGCCGAGCAATGTATTACGAAGGTGATATCCGACCAGTTGTAAAACGAGTCCGTCCTTACAAGAGTCTTCTCCTCAATCTACCTCCCAAATCCTTCGGCTTCTGGGTCATCACTAACACCAAAGTTGAAGCCTGCCATGAGATTAGTAACAAGACTGAACTAATTGAAGCTTTACCAGTCACTGAAGAGGATATTGTAGCATCTAACAGTATAAAAACTAAAAGATCAATGTCCAATAGAGCTGGAGACGATATGGATCTAACTGATTATAAAGAAGCAATTGGAATAGAAATGAATGGATTAAAGAACAGAATTGATAACTTGAATGAAGAATTAGAAAATGTGCATAGTTTATTTCAGAAAAAAGCTAATAATCAGCGAAGGACAAAGCGAGAGGTTTTTGACAGTGAAAACGAGACCGCAATAGGTAAATTAAAAAAGTTGAGTTTGAGACATAAGGAGGATAGAAAAAGATTATCAGATGGACCTAAAAACAGATTCGAACCTCTGAGGAAGTTATTGGAAACTGTCCATTCACGGTTTGATACAACCAGGGTATCAAGACACGCTAGAGGAAGAAAAATGTCGAAGCTGGGTAAACATAACATGAATAAACGGTATCCTCAAACTAAAAAAGCAAAGACTGTTGATAAACCAACGTCAATCGAAGAAAATGACACAAATGTCGATCACAAATTGTCCAGGAGAAGAAGAGCTATATTGAGTGAAAATCATAACGTTACAAGCAAAGGGAAAGATCAAAAATTCGACGAGGAGAAATATGACAATTACAGTAAGAAGAAAAACTACATAGAGACCAAGAAAAGCCAGCATCATACAGAAAAGAGGAAAAAGTATAATCACGAAGAAATTTCAAATGATAACGAAATAGACTTAGATGACGATAATGATAAAGCTAAACTCTGGAAGATATTACGTCAAATACACAAACAGTTAGAAAATTTACCGATTGTGGAAGATGAGAATGTAGAATATGTAGAAACAAATGATTCCAAAGATGTCGATCAAATTGTGGTCAAAACTAAGCTGTCAGATGATAGAGCAAGTGTGAATTTTAGTGAGAAATCTGAACATGGATTACTGAAATCGACGGTTCAAAATGTTTTGACTGTATTATCTGATTTGAATCAGAATTTACATAGATTTTGGGACGCACTTTCTCTCTTAGAATGAGACTAGATGATATAATAACTAGCTGGTATATTTATGAAGGAAAGCTTTAGGTACAAATTAAATACTATCGGTTTAAGTATATGAATTTAAGTCAAAGAACCATGTAAAATAATGATGTGAATAAACAAGTAGGTATAATATTGTAGTCAATTTATATTTAAGCTATGTTAAGTTTTATATGTTTGTAGAAAAAGATAAATAAAACGACGTAACGGTGGTACAATGTAGTTTATTTATTATTTAACAACATGGTAGGTAAACCATTTTCACACTCGCATCAAAAGTTCATATGAAAATGGATACCTCTAAACTTTTATACATAACTAATAGAGACTTTAGAACATAAATATAACAATGCATCGCAACAAGACAAAACAAGTGGTAGCGGAAGCTTTCTATATTACATGATGATACTACAGTGATAGAGAGACAGGCTAAATCAAACCAAATATCATGTACGATAATAATAAATATTACGTGGCAGTATTATACAGCCAGAACGAACGGAAACCTAATTTTTATAACAACAGTTTCACAAAAGCTCAATCCGATTTAATTACCTAAAAACATTTTCAACAATAACCTCTTTTTTTCGTTTTTCATCCATTATTCTAAGTTAAATGTAATCGTGGATAAACTACTAACCTTTTTTCTTTATAATAACAATACAACATGCATATGAACCTCGTTCATATAGAGTTAATGGTATCTTTCCATTTTTTCAAATTTTGTTTTACACATTTTTAATACAATTCAATTTTCAGTAAACTTGCATTTTTAACACTATTATGTCACTAATATTAAAAGCTAATGCACTAAATTGTGATCTTATATTGGCCAATAATAGCTAACCTATGAACAAACAAGTGGACATTCGAGGAAATAAAGTCTTTGCATAGGTATATTTCACAACAATAGCAGATGGAAGATCGCTGAATTTTTCCTCGAACGTATTTTTAGTAACACATTTTCAACTATGAAGACTTTGAAAACTTTTTCGCTCAATATAGAAAAAACTATGATAGTCTCGAAAAAAATAATCCAAAGCGCAAAAATTGCAATCTGTGGCACTTCAATATCAGTTCTTTGATACAATATTTTTTCTGTACTGAACGGAAAGGTTTTTGAAAAAAATATTTTTATCGTCTAAATTTTTAAATAATACTGGCGTTAAGTGTTTTAGAAGCTCTTGTGTGTGTGGTACGAAAGTGTCGTTGTCTCTATATATCGTCTATAAACTATTATATTGCGTTTTCACTCATTCTGTCAGGACAACTCGAACAGAATATACCATTCAGAACAAGTCTTTGTTAGACACTTATTGAACCATCATCCGAAATGTCAAGATCTCTTGGTGGTATTGTATCTCTTTTATGAAAGAATTATTTCAAATGAATATTCAATCGTGTTTTGTCATAGCAATCAGATTAAAGATGACGATGTGTTATGTAACGTTCTTTATACATTTAAATATTTTGATGTTCTTAACATCTTTCCTTAGTTTATGACATTTAATTAAGTTAAGACATTTCTGAACATCGCTGAATTAAACAATTAATAAACTTTTGTTGTTTCCAATAACATCATCATCCTTAACTTGAGATCTAACATTAGATAGAGTACCTAGTGCATCTATCGTCAATAATGTTAATTTATTAATAAAATGTTTAACAAGGTATGTATTAAAATGTATAAGTCTACATTTCCATAACTCTTCTAAGGATAAGACAACAGTGAAAATTCAAACCTCCTACAACTGAGGGATCGAGGAACATGGATAAATTCAAGACAAAACACTATCACGTTCTTTTTCAAATTCCAAGATTAAAGAGAAGCCATCGAAGGCCAAAAAGTCATACTTCCATCCTAAATAATCTAACTGAACATATATATAAATATATAAATAGACAACAAGTCATAGATTAATATATATGTTACCCTGAGTACGAAAGTCATAAGATCAATCAACTGATTTGTTTGAGGAGAAAAATCTAAAATTGGTCACAATTTCTTTTTACTTTTAAAAAATCTCTTAAAATTATTTACTACTTGTGTCAATCAAAAAAACGTTTATCTGCATTTATAAATAACGTACAATTATGACTATACTACGCTTCTACCTTGTATAAACCTCTTTAAAAATTATCTTTAATAATATTTATTATAAAATAAAAATTGGTATTTATATGTAGTGTGTTGGAATCTGTTTGATCATTCTACCTTTCAGTGGGTAATAAATTCAGTTATATTATAAGTAGTGATAGTGTACATGTATATAATGTTATAGTATGGTTATATACGACAGATTGATGTTATATTAGGAACATGGTGTCCTGAAAATAAACTTGGTCACAAATATGAATCGAAATCATAACAACCATTTGTATCACCCAAATTCCTTGACAATTAATATTGCAGAGTCAAGCAACATTATTCTAATATTTTACTTAACTATACAATACATATACACTGAACATCGAAAGCTTAAACATACACGAAGATAGCTTTATAGAAGCATCTAAGATACATTTTTTAAGTAAAAATCAAAAATAAAAGACGAATTAAAGAGAAAACGACACCCAAACGCACTTAACAAGAGCTCACAAATTTCAAACGCATTTCACTTTTCATGCAAACATTAAAATCACACATTATAGAAAATCATCATAATAATGAAAATAGTATATTTAAAATTAGTGACAGTTAGCGATAAGTCCGAACGTTTTTGTTGTATTAAGTCCTTTACTACGTACCAAAATAATTTTCTAAGTTAACTATCATCTACTTAAATGAGTCAACAACGAAGAGCACAGGCTAGGACCTACTAGTAAGATCGAAGATAATTATGAAGATAGACAAGGGATCTACAGGGTAGTTTACATATTATTATAGAAATATAGCTAACACACATACGTACGATAAGGGAGAGCTAAGTATGAAGTCGATAGAGGTGAAACGTTCTGAAACATTGGTCGTGTCACAAATGATACAAAACTCGACAGGTCCGACTGTATCTTAATTCTATTATTGTTTATTCCGAATAACTACGAACAACCGTTTAGCTAGAATTGCCATGCACATACATAGAACTAGTTTTGTAATATATGATAAACCTAGGGCTAACCACACGTACACTGTGAAAATTTAAATTTATACCTTATTAGTATTAAGATAGTGAAGTTTTCAAGTTATGAAGACGGACGGGTCAAATGCGATCCCCATCTCTAGGTAACATTCTTTAAATACATTTTTTTATATATATTTGTAGCTATGCGTGCTGAAAATAAGATCCTATTGAAAGAAGCTATGAAAATATACATCAATGTGTGCCGTAGAGTGCAAGAAAATATATCGAATCTTATACATCAGAAAATAGTAGCATTCTCGATAAATAATCAGAAATTATTGTTGTACTTCTCATTTATTTACATGTGTGTGTATATTGAATAGTTTTATACGATCTGAATTTTTGCAATTTGATAGTTTGTAGGTAAGTATAATTGACCTCAACATTCTTAAAAACGAAATGCTGTAATATAGCTTAACTAAACATTGGAATGATTTTAACTAGGAAGCTTTATGTCGCTATATCAAACCCATTGTTGTTGAACTTAAACCTAAGGTGAAAATACATGATGTGCTGATTCGATTGTAGATATCGCTATACGAATCTACAAGAAGGAAGAATAAGATGATCAATTCAGTTAGATTGTCGATCATTGATATGAGATACATTTAGATTGAAAGAAGTTAGAAAGCTAATGTTAATGTGAAAGGGCGCGAGCGGCCGAGCCGCATCGGGCGCACAGCGTTAGATTATTTTATTTATATATCACAGCTTTTGACGATAACAAATCTTTTGCATTTGCAGCTTCATACGCGGAGACAATTGTTCGAACAATTAGCTCTTTCAAAATAAACATGTACCTTTTCTTATATCCGCGATAGTAGTAATTGTATCATTGTATACGCGCTTATTGACCAAACACACTCGACCTAGTAAGATTTCAAACTTAGTAATCTAATATTATGACGAAAAAGTAAAATTTCTTGCTTGATTAATAGGCTGATGTATTGCCAAATATGTACCGTAAGTTTTTGTACCTATGAAACATAAAGTGATTGTTTGTTTTTCATGTTTGTACAAAGTATTGATTGTTTTGGTCAATAAATAACTTTCAATTACGTTTACTGGTTCATAACGTGTCAATTTGTGTATTTTGTTTATAGATGATTCAATTATTATTCCCACGGATCCAAATCTCTGCAAACTAACACTCCAAATCGCTCGAAAAATTCGCTCTCACAATGTGTTTTAACTTTATACCTAAGCGTAAAACATTGATAAAATATATTGAACCGACTTTGCGTTAACTACGCGTGCTGGTTCAACAGTAACATAACGCGAAGTGTTGGTTAAGAGTTAACTACATCTCTTTACATTAATCTAAACGAACATTGATCTTATATTAAGAGACATGCAAGAACAAAATGGACAACGATTATCAAATGAGAACAAGATGCGATCGATTTCGCATCCATATCAGATTTGATTTGAATTAACAATATTGTACCTATTTTTATGTTCGATGTGGATATTAAGGCTAGGTTCAATTACAGGTATGTACACCTAAACAAAATACACCGACACAATATCGATTAACACTGCATAAGCACGCATGCAAAAGATTTAGAGGCAAAAGTCGAAGAGTTTTGTTTAGAAGTGGAAAGGAGCGAAGAGCATAAGCCACAGAGAATATAATGTGACCGGCCGGTCTTTATGTCACCGCGCACCGGCCTCAACACAGCAAGCCGAGTGGAATTTGGATGAAAACAAATTTTCTCGAAGATCGAATACATTGTTATTTCAATGTAAGTTTGTAGATGATAGATAGGCAGATGATAGAAGTAACGATATCGTAGATAAACAGTATTAACTACACGCGTGCTAAGACTTCTTAAATTACATTTTTTTCCCTCTTTTTTTATAATATTACACCGTCTTTTCTAGTTGTATTTTATATTTATTTCCTCTTTACACTTAAATAACAATATATCACAAGCATCAACATATAAAACGGATTGTTTCACACTTTCACAGTTTTTTGTTTTGATCTTCATCACTGTATCGCCCGGCCCGTCGATGACTTTTTGACCTTTCGTTTTTTATTAAATCAGTTGTATAGAGGGCTGCTCTCCACAATTTTTTATGAATGTATAAAAATATTATTGCTCATTATCAAGCACCAACGCGCCACCTAGCCAACTACGTTCCGAAATAATTTAGAATTCGAATCTCTCCTACAAAAATGTTTGAGCGCGTATGATACGGTTTCCGAACGAAACTTTTGTGTTTTTTTTCTTATCTGAATGGGTGGGGGTGGAGGTGTGATGGTGTCGGGATTGTGAAACATCGTCGTAACAATGACCTTAGCACAGCTACATCATGTATTCAGATTAATAAGTATAATAAACATGTTGGCGCGGCCATAGTGCCGGCGGCTGTATGGCGGCGGTTCCTTGCCCGCTCACTGCATCACGCACTTACTCTCGATCTGCGATTTTAGTTCGTTCACTTGCGATTCGATGGTGTTTTTCAATTCTGAAACGTAAATAAATTTAAATTAGATTACAAAAATTCAAGATCTTAACCTCTGGTTTGTTAAGGCGTAATAGTAGGTGGAAATACCTCGGAGGCATCTTTTATTTTTCGTTTTACGACTAGATTTACCGAAACTAAAGTCATACCTTAGTATTTTTGGATAGTTTATCTAGTGAAATCATAAACTGAATACACGGTTGGAATTACTTCACTCGATAGAAAATCATTTCATGCATTTTTAAGCATTTTTCTCGTTTTAGAAGAACTTAAAATGGTTTCAGATTGCATTTATACTCTCATATTCATCATTAGTTTAACTAGTGAAATCATAAAAAAAATCTATAAAAAGTACTTTGGTTAGTTCTTTTTAATCGAAAATACGGCTCACGCACACACTTTTCGGAGCGCTGGGCAATCGCGTTTCTCATAGAAAATATTCGTCGGGACCTATGGCCCCTTAAGACGCAGATCTACAAACAATAGATTTTCTATTACGTCTGCAACAGACGAGCGGTTAAAGTTAGCTTAACCTAAAGTGTCGTGCTGTTTGGGTCCGTGTGGGAAGATACATAAAACGCTATCGGCATTTTCTAATTCTTCTAATGAAAGAGCCAGCTCTTGGGTCAAGTATTTTGGAAAGGCCTAGCTGTGCTTTGCGTTGCCGATGGTTTCTACACCAAATGCAATATTTATTAGGTGCCGGTGTCAAAGTCGTTTTCTTGGTAATTTCCTTACCCAACCTCAGTCAAAAAATCCTAACTCATCCTTGTATCCTGTATTCACAGTCAAAATCTCGAGGTTCTTGCACTGGGGCGAGTCAAGAAAATTAACTTAAAAAAAGTATATGTCTAGAATGAGCCTCACTGTTTCACCGTATAAAACAAAAGGTGCCAAGTTTCATAGGTTGGTGTGCGTGAGGCGCCATACAAATTATATAGGTGTGCGTCTATATGTGTAGGGTTTAGGAGCCAGTACTGATTCCAATTTTTTTCGAAGCTTTCGTATCTTCGACTGTCAATCTTGACATAATATAACTTTATCAAAGAAAATTTATAATAATGGTGTTAAATCATTTTTTCATTTTTTTGTGGTGTTATTGTAGGCCCTACATTCTCTCGAAGAACAGGCAAGAAGGGCTGAGCGAGAGAAAAGTACCGTTAGTTTTAGACGTAACCGTCCGTTTTACTTTACATTACCGGATTAGATACATTACGTTAGTGAAATTTGTCAAATAAGAGACCCTTTACGAGCAAATGTGTTATAAAAAAATATTGTATACTTTATTACTCTTGAAGTACTCCAACATGTACGAGTATTGTATGGGCTTGGGCGCGTTGATTAAAAAAGTTTTCATTGCTGAAGTTTTTAAACAGCATTACCTACCGGCGTTCAATCGGCTCAATCCAACATAAAGTTATAGAATTTATGTCGTTTAAATCCGAGTTTTGGCTACAGTTTTATGTTTGGGTCGGGACCTACCCTTGGGATTCAGATGGCCAAGCCGTATCGAGCTATTGAGTTAAGTAGCTATTGCTTTTGCTGCTAGCTTTAGATATTCGTTGATATTTAACTGTGCTACCCTAGTTTTATCATACTGTGGGTCAAAGCATTGGTTTTTAATGGGACAATTTGTATGCCTACGAGTACAATCAGGCATGAACAGCAAAAGCCAGATCGAGCGAAGAGAGCTTTAATATTTCCCAGGATAATGATTCGGTTGTGTGTAGTAAATTGTGCAGGCAACCGAAACGAGCTCGACATTTCGCAATACATTTTAACTCTATTAGATGTCCATCCGTCCGTCTGTCACAGCTACTTTTCTCAGCAATTAGAAAAGCTAGTGACTAGAAATTCGGCACAGCGGCCAACCTTGCAAACCCAAGCATACATTTTTTTTTACAAAAATTATCTCTCTTTTTTCAGACGTTCCTTGACCACTTTGACTTTTGAAACAGATTGATCACGAGAAACAAAACACAAGAAAATAATCATTTATGTCAATCATTGTAAGTAGATGTATCTCGTTTTTAATAAGTCATTATATCAGCCGATAGATCTCCACTGCTGGACATAGGCCTCCCCCAAGGATCGCCACAACAACGACCGGTCCTGCCGCTGATTATTTTAATAAGTGGTTCCTTTTAATTCTGGGTATCTAGGGGTAGTAGGGCGTTTCACACCGCGCTCGGTTCGGACCGCGGTGCGAATCGCCCAAGGGCTCTTTCTGGACTAAGTAGACCTGGTCGAAGTTTAGTTCTTTTATGTCAATGTTACGTCTTTCCAAGTCAACTTCCAAGTAGTGTCATGGGCACATGCTACTTCAGCATGTACCTAAAGGTTTCGTCACTATGTTTTCCTTCACCGTTTGAGAGCAGTTGGAAGATCTAAGGATACTAACTAGTGAATTCGTCCTGGTCTTCAAGTTCTGCTTCCGCCGCCAGCTCTTCAGGAGTCTTCTTCTTCCTCATGAGGGGATTGTCCGGCTCTGCCTGCTGCTGTTCCACCACCTCCTCCTTCTTTTGGATTTTGTACTGGAAACAAGAAAGGGAGTTCTGTTACATTACGTCTGAGACAATCACTGCACGTGTGGACGCACGCAAGCACGCACGTATTCAAGCACGCAGTCTCGCATGCACATAAGAACTCGTTGTAGGTACATTATGAACTAATGGACGAACGTATGGACGTATGATGAAGTTGCTCTCACGTACCACACACGCTCTTGCTTGCATTCTGTAACATTATGTCCGCGACACTCACTAAACGCATGGACGCACACAAGCACGCCCGTACGTATACACGCACGCACGCAGTCACGCACATTATGAGCTCATGCACGCACTTATGAACTCATGCGTGCACGTATGAACTCACGCACGCACGCACGCTCACACCCACGCTTTCACGTATTCACTCGCAAAAGCGCACAATAGCCATTGACCTCCTATACTAGACCCACAGTGTCATATAAAATCTTAGCAAATTTTTGTGCACATTGACGCAAAAAACCGCACAAATTAAGTATGCATGCTGCTGGTTGTCACTAATACGTTGTATTTGATTCATAAACATAGTCGTATTTCGCTTGTTAACTGTCAGCTAGCACAAAAAAGAGCTCATCCGAGCTCTTTTGGTTGTGCCATTTTTCGAACGTTGATTGTGAGTCTTGTTTGTATATAAGATGTCTATGACAATAGCCCAGTTAATTTACGATTTGACCCGGAACTGATTAAGAACTTTTTCCAGTTTATTATTCTAGAACAAACCTCACTTGGAAATGGAGCTAAATAAAAATAAGTCAGTAATTTGACATTTTCCACATCGTTTCGAAACGTAGGTACCTAAAAAGTGACAAAATCGTTATAAAACGTAACGATGGTCTAAAACGATATTAAACTCATTGTAATGTGACAATGGACGCGTTAAATCCGCGGTAGTCTCCTCCCGAATAAAATGAATTTTCCTTTACGATCGCTTCCCGTTTTGTTTTCAACAGAAATGTCCAATATTGTTAGATGCTTACTTTCTATTGCTTTTGTAATTAAAGGAAAACGACTGTAGTACAATAAATATAAAAGCTATTTTTGAATGTAACTTTTATTGTTATGTGTGTAAAATTTAAGCGGATTCTAAATGCAATCTTTAAATTACCGTAATCTAGGAAGACTGCCAAAATTTTTATTTTTTTACAGAATCGATCAATCTCCTGCATCGGCCCAAAACAAATTGTTAACTGATATACAGGGTCACCTTATACAGGCGAAATCGATATCATATTAGCATCCTTTTAAACTAAGATTCTACCCATCAAACTGAACCACTTTTACTATGGGAGCAAACCAATCGGTGCAAAAAAAAAATCTGCTGTCCCATACATCTGAGTCACGTAGGCAGCGGCGGGTGCAGTTTAGTATGGGACATCAGATTTTTTTTTGCTCCGACTGGTTTACTCCCATAGTAAAAGTTGTTCAGTTTGATGGGTAGACTCTTAGTTGAAAAGGGTGCTAATGATATCAATTTCACCCTGTACTTATAAGGTTAAATTTAATTAAGTAGTTGGCGAAACTCAAGCAACGCAATTGCGTGGTAATGACCCCCGCTCGATCATATGACTCTGAGGTCAATGTATGCCCGCGCCCGCATACTGCATGCACTGCGCACGATACTAATTATTTTGTTAATCATCAATACTGATAATGCAATCTGTTATCATCTAATCATGAGTGAAGCACCCATTTAATTTGTGTGCGTGCTGTCACGCGGTACATAAGGTGACGGGTTGTCGGACCTGCGCCTAGAGCTAGTGCATCTGTGTGAGTGTAGGTCCCTTGTAGAACAAACGAGATTGTATTACCTTGCATGCTTCACACCTTTTTAGGGCAATAAAAGAACTAACTAGTAGAAATAAGGCAGTTTAAGTAGATTTTTTTTTGCTTCGATTGGTTTGCTCCCATAGTAAAAGTTGTTCAGTTTGATGGGTAGACTCTTAGTTTAAAAGGATGCTAATGATATCAATTTCACCCTGTATAGGGTCCTTCTTAATATGCTGTCTATTTTCAAGGGGATAATCAGACCATCAAAGTAAACCTTACACTATAATCCACCCAACAGTATTTCTCTGCCGCAAACAATTCCTTACCAATCAATAAAAAACAATACAATACAATACAAAACATTGACAAAAGAACTCAATTTTACAGTAAACGTACGGTCTCTCTGCGTCGTTGAGCGAACTCGTAAATCTTTCAACCTACCGTATTAAACTTTCAATACAAGATGTTTGTTTCATATTATTTCGACGTAGGTAACCCGTCACCTGTTAGTACTTCGTGGTGTTACTGTTGGATTAATTTTAACTTAACTACTAACTAGTAGAAATGAGTTAAAACGTTTATTGGGTTATATTCTGTACATTTTAATTCATTTATACTTACTATTTGTTACTAAGTACAGTCAACCTCAAATCAAAATATATATTATAGGGCTTCATACTAGAATAACATTGATATATATCCCTTGTTAGTGAACCTGCCTGTTGATCCGAGGGTCGCGGGGTCTAATCCCGTAAGGGGCAAATATTTGTACCTATGACAAATTACTACCTTTTTAAGGCTTTACCATTATACAGGGTGTAAGGGAAAACAGTTGCATTACTTTAAAGGGTGATTGTACCCATGCTAATAAAGGAAATATAGGAAATTCCTAAACCTATAGAAAATTCGCAAAACTAATTTAGGACTTTCCGTACTAAATGCAATCAGATGATCGAAAGTTTGCATAAAAGTAAATTTTTTTGGAGATTTTCCTATGCAACAACAGCCAATATAGAAATAGCGGAAAAAACTTTTGGTTGAAATATGAGATTTCTAATTAGCGTCCATACTGAAAGTTGTCCAGTTTGATAGTCTAAATCACCACTTCAAAAATCACTAGGGTATTTTGTTACACCCTGTGTGCAGGGCGTTTCATAAGTAACAATTAATATTTAAAACTCTTAGGGGGGTTGTTTAGACCGTCAAACTGAACAACTTTCTCTATGGGACCAACATCGAAATCGCGAAAAAAAAATCCATATTTTAGGTCTAGTCGATTTGTAGAGTATGGAATATCATTTTTTTTTCGCGATTTCGGTATTGGTCCCATAGTGAAAGTTGTTCAGTTTGATGGTCTACACCACCCCCTTAAAGGTTTATTTGTATTTTTGTAACACCTTGTATAAATACGTTTTAAGCGCATTGTTATAGCAAGACTGCGTTAACTTCAGTGATCATTTTCAGTATTGAAGATCCACTACGCTACGTCAACGCTTCATTCTTCAATAGAAAGCTTTATATTCTATGTTAGATTTAGATTGATTAAATACAACGCCTACACAAGTAAACGCAGACAAGTCTCTATTGATTGTGTTTCAATTAATTCGACGGCTGATTGATGATTGGTCGGACATCCTATGAGACGTTAATCGACTTCAAAGCGAGTCACAAACACTCGTAGTACCACCGCGGGCTCCGGTTTCCCGCGCTAATTTCCCAACGGGCCCAACTCCCGTTCGATTTTCGAAACGCTCAGTGTTGCCACAACTCAAATGGATTGGCTGCAAACCTTTATTTTCTCTTTGAAACGGTTTATTTAGTAAAAAGTACTTATATTTTCTGAGAAGCTTAATTATTGTGCGATTGGAAGGATGGAACTGGGCCAATCCTCTTAGAGCATAATCTTCAATTGATTACATGCAGTCCCGGTGGATTTATTTTAATTTTAAAAGTCATTTTTTCTCTGTGGCATCCCTTAGAGATCTCATTAGTTAGACTTGGTAACAAGCGAGGAAAGAACGTGATCTTACGAGATTTAGTTATTGTAATTATCGTTGGAGATTTGTTTCTAGTTTCATTTCCCTTGTGATTATTTTGTCTCTTCTTTAGGAGAGAAATTAATGAGGACTATGAGTAACGCTTCGTTATTTGTTTGATATTTTTTGTTTGATCTTGTATAATTTATATATTTATTTATTTATTTACACATTACAGGCACAATTAATGTTGTCTTGACAGGTGTACCCAATGCGACGACATTTTGTTTGCACATCTATATAAAAAACATCTTGGAATAGAATAGAATATAATATAATTTATTTAGCATCTTACATTAATAAGTACACAGTTCAAATATCATTAAAAATATTAAACAATTTCATATAGGTATGTAACTGAAAAAGATCCTAATTACAAAAGGTCAATCATTAAATTATACCTTTTACCACGACACCACGGCACGCACCATAGAGTAGTATGTAGTATAGAGTACATGGTCATTTTATTAACACTTTCCAAATTTTCAAGAGCGGTTCAAACCATCAAACTGAACAACTTTCACTATGGAGCAAGCATCGAAATTGCGAAAAAGAAATCTCCTGTTTCATAGAAAACCACACAACCTAACCTACTCGACTCAATTAATATAATGGGAGAGCTGATTTTATTTTTATTTTTGGATTTGTCACCATTGTTAAAGTTGTTCAGTTTGTTATAAACCGTCCCTTCAAATATTACCTAGGTACTGGTCAATCAAACAATCAATCAATTATACTTTATTGCACACCAAAACAGAACATACATTTGAATAAATATAAAGAATTACAAGTAGGTACAAATAAGGCGGTCTTATCGCTAAAAAGCGATTTCTTCCAGACAACCTTAGGGTAGAGGAATTAACAAACGAGAATAGGTAGGCGGTGTAGCTCAAAAGAAATAAATCTAGAAATGCAGTGAAGTACTCTATAATATATACATACATACATAATTATCTTATTTTACTATATACATACATACATAAGTGAGTACTACATACAACACGGAATTTCGGTGCTACTGGTGTGTTTTGTTATATCGGTATACATAATAGAACAAAGATAAGGCGTATCATCCCTGGACCACGACTCTCCATACTAACCGATGCGAACGAGCGCGTGGCTCCGGTCAGAAATTTACCCGCTTTCTTTGAAAAATGAGAAGATTTAATATTAATTTCGAAAAAGTTAGAAAACCACTTCGTTCTAAATTGTGTGGTGAACTATATTATAAATTTTCGTTTTCTTTCGATTAAAAATGTTACAGTAAAATGGTTACAACTGGAAAAAAAGGGGTGACTTTAGATTCCCTTTTCTTCGGTTTTATTCATTAAAATCAATTTCTAGAAAAACCACATCACTTCTCATATAGTGTAGATGGTTCAGTTTATTTTTCAGCTCAAAAAGTGCCATAGTTAATGAATAAAATGGTTACAAAGTTACCCAATTTTATGGTAAAACCAGGAGGTAGCCCCATTGTTCTGTCTTCACAAAAATTATTTTGTGATTTTTTGTAACAGCAAAGTTAGCGTATTATTGTAGTAGACAGCATGTTAAAAAAAAAGCAATCGAAAACATTTTTATGTCTCTTTTCTGAGAACAACAAGGTCTTTAAAATTTAATGTCGCTCTATGTCGAAGGCCATAAAACTAACAGCTATTCAGGGTAGAATATAAAAATATGGAAGTAAAATCTACCTTCAACCGTATGCATACGGAACTATAGCTAAGCTATTGAGTTGATGATTTATATGTATGACGATTCGAGTATCACTTGTCAATATCATCATCATCATCTCAGCCGATGGATGTCCACTGCTGGGCATAGGCCTCCCCCAAGGATCGCCACAACGACCGACCAACCATCCTGCGTTGCCCTCATCCAACGAGTTCCCGCCGCCTTCATTAGGTCGTCGGTCCATCTTGCCTACCCCTTTTATTTAAATTAATACCCATAGAAAATTGATTCCCCCCTCCTTTTTGACATTTTAATCAATTCTATCCTATTAATATTATTTTGTCAGTTTTACAACTGCCATACTACTGCCCTGCCAAGAGAACCCACGGATCTCCACTTTAGGACTTTGTGATAAACTTTTGTTACTTTCTCTAGTTACTATTCAATTTAATCACACAGCACACACACAAACACACCCCAACACACACAAACGCACCCCAATGTTTTTTTTTCGTGATTTCGACATTGGTCCTATAGAGAAAGTTGTTCAGTTTGATGGTCTGATCATCCTCTTAAAAATCGTCAGTATTATATTAAGAAGGACCCTATAATACTTATTTAAAAATACTACGGGTGTTCTAATTATAATCTAGGCTGTCAAATAAAATTAAAACTGTACTAAATAGAAATAAATTAACAAATATTCGTACAGTCAGGTCGGAAGCCCGCGGGATTAACTTTACCTAACTTAATGGGAACGAGCCTGAAATATGTTGCGCTTTGCTTAAATTATCCCTGCTAAATTATATTAGTAATACAGGGCTGGTTTTGGAAAATAAACTCTAATGCTATGTACATAAAGAGAGCAATAATTGTTGGATTAAAACAAGGTTGCGAATTAAAAAGGTTTTTGTTTTGATATAATTGAAGGTATAATAAAATCCAAAACTGTGTGTAAAACCAATGTGGTCACTGAGAGAGATTTCAAAGCGATTGCCTCTTTTCGCTGGATATAAATAAAATTTAAATTGGACCGTAAAATAAAACAGCTTTCACTACGGCACTAATGTAAGGTTAATAGTAGATTACACACCGAGGACAGGAAAGTAAGAAAGGTCTCAGATCTCATGTAATTATTGACCGAGGCGAAGCCGAAGTCAACGAACATGTGATCTGAGGCTTTCTTATTTACTGTCCGAGGTTAGTATTCTATTTTTCTCCTCGACCGAGGTGGAAAGCGACAACTTCGTTTAGCGCAGCGGGACGACAATTGACGCTTTCCGTCCGGAGGGGAGAAAAGGTAATTAGTTGGCGAAACTTATCAAACGCATTTTGGTATCTGTTACTAACTACAATTGCGTGATAAGGACGCGCCTCCCGGTCATATGATTTACAGGTCAATGTCCGCCAGCACCCTGCGCACTGCAGCTTTATACGATAACGACAAGAATGTTATTAATCATCAATATCATAAATTAATTTTATTTGATTGTTTTATATAAAATCTATATGTGGATGCTTGTAAATGGCTGATTGTTGTTATTTAAGTATTATTTTGTAAAAGAGGCTGTTAGTATCCCGAATAATATAAAATAAAATACCAATTATAAACATTGATAATCTGTTATCATTAACAAGTGCCCTAGTTCAGTTTTGCAAACTAATTTGAAATAAACTTATTGTATAAACATCGACATCGTAAAAACAATTGCTGTCCCATACAAAACTGCCCAGACCCTTAGTAAGAAGGATTTTTTCTAGGAAAAACGTCATAAATTTGTATTATATTCTTGCTACTTCTTCTTACTTCTACGTACTTCTGCTATCTTCTGCCTTGAGCCGATGCCGAGAGAGCCTCAAAGAAGTCAACCTGACTCGATTAGGGAGTCGCGCGTTGAAAACGGACTCCCTACTAGAGTCAATTTCACATCCATGAGCTGTTTCTTGTTTCTTCTTCTTTCGTCTTCTTTCGTCTTCTTTCTTCTTTTTCTATTTTTTTCTACTTTGCTCTTCTTGATATTACTTATTCACATCAAATGGATGAAACTTTAATTTTAATTGAGAACGAAGAGACCAAGTGGATCAAGGGAGGGGTGGTGGGTGGAGACCAAGTCTAGTAAACTAGATGGATTCATTTGTATGTTTGTGTTTTCGTTTGTTAAAACTACTGATCCAATTTGTATAAAGTTTTCCAAAAACTATAGTATGCTTTTCCATGTTTCCAGTTGTCTGCAAATAAATGATTTACTATTTAACTTGAAGTTACATAAATATCGTTATTGTTTCATAGCAATCGACTACTCTTTTAATAGACATAAGAACGAATTCATAGTAAAAAAATATGGTATTGGTATGTACGTATTTCGCTGATGTGCGCATATAGGTATAAGTAAATAGGTACACACGATCACATTTTTGCTTCTATTTTAAGTAGTCAATTCAATTCAAAATCATTTATTCAATATAGGAGCCTGAAGCACACTTATTAAACGTCAATTCTTTTTTAAGCTACCACCGCTTCGGAACGTGTTGTCGCTGTAGAGAAGATGCGGCCAGAAACTCTACAGCATAACACTACTTAATGACTATTACAATATAAATTCTTATGCTAAGGTTATGTATACAGTAATGCATAGTCTATTTAATTAAATAATTGATACTATACAGTAAACTATATGTTAGCGACACTCAGACCCAAGCATTTTGATCATTTAAATAATCATCCAGTATTATACCTTTATAAAAAGGAGCCCAAAATTTAAGAAATGGGAATAGTATCTACCTACTGTTGTAATGAGACGGTATAAGAAACTTAATTCCAACAAGGGTAAAGTTCAATTTCCCCAAAACAGCACAAACTATCTTCAAAGTTATAAATTCAAAACATAATAGCTGTCCAGGCCCTATCAAACGAAATTATCTCTTAATTAAGTAGAGAATTTAAGCAATAATAACCTTTGTTACGGACGTGCAGGGTACGCTTTGGTATGTATAAATGTCGGAGTACACTTATATAAGTGTAAATTAATATACATAGACTACCAGTCCTGGATAAGATCTAATAGGCTCTAACATTTGCTCAACAAACTAAATTTATAATTTAACTAGCTTTTATTACCTCTACGTGAAATTAGAATATCAAAGAATCTTTTCTTAGCGCACCCCTACATCTATTCGTAGAATCATGTATCTATCTTTGGCTGCGTTTCCACCAGAGATGTTCGAGGTAGCGAGGAAACAATCCGCCACCCAATAGCGCGCTCGCTCGATCACGTCATTGGGAAATTGAAGCATTCCCATTGGTAAATTTTTTCCTCGCTCACCGCCTCGCTCGGAAGCGCTCGTTGGCGTAGTGGAGCTTCGGTATTGGAAACGATCACCGAAGTTAAGCAACGTCAGGTCCGGTCAGTCTTTGGATGGGTGACCGTTTAGTGGTATTTCATCTCGAGCGTTTCCGTGATTCGGAAGGCACGTTAAGCAGTTGGTCTCGGATAGTTCCGTCAGATGGTGTTGTAACTATTCGTTAAGCCAAGTCAGAGGCCTATTGGCGGCTTGAAAATTATCTGACAGCAAGTAGACCACTAACTTGCCTCCACCAACACGCACTGGGCCCGCGTGGTGGAGTATGGCCCACTCCCTCTGACCCTTATTCGTGAGAGGAGGCCTTTGCCCTGCAGTGGGATTCTACAGGCTATAACTTACTTACTTAACTTACTTACCGCCTCGCTACCTCGCACATCTCTGGTGCAAAAACAGCCGCGGTTTAGGCTGTGCGCTGTCTGACAGGCAATCAGACCGTTACGGAACTGTTTTATAACTAGTATCCTTCATAATATGCTGGCGGTTTTTTAAGGAATGATTAGACCATCAAACTTAATAACTTTCTCTTTGGGTCAAAGGTCGAAATCTCAGCTGTTCCATACAAAACTCGACCTAAATGTATGGGACAGCCAATTTTTTTTCGCGATTTCGACGTGAAAGTTTGATGACCAGATCATCCCTTCAAACAACCGTCAGCATATTAAATATGACCGAATAAACTTATGATGTAAATAGACCTTAAACACTATCTATAAAGTCCAAATTTCAATAGCCTCTCAAATAACGCGGCATCATTCGAGTTCATTAACCCACACAGTCCAATTTTCGCAAAGATTGACGCCAGCAGCCGGAGGGGGTGGGGCGTGAAGACGGGTAGGAGGGAGGCTAGGTAACTGCATTAGAAACTCATCTGGACGGAAATTGACAGCGAATCGCTTTGTAACATAGATTATTACAGGACCTTATGTAATGGTTGGGCTTTTAGATAAAATGTATTGTAAAAGATAAAGTTGTCGAATTTCTGGCCGCATCTTCTCTTAGCCACGGGCCTTTTTAATTACCAAAAAGATTACCGATTGCCATTTAGAAATAGTTCTAAGGTACGAAATAGCTAAAATTGTCATACAAAACTATAGACCAGATGAAAAAGTCAAATTAGATTGGAGCTTTGTATAGCAACTTTAGACAAGCGTATTATTACTAAGGTGAAGAACATGACAGTACAAAAAAAACGGTAACCTCAACAATTTTATAAAAAACTAGTGTTTTCCCGCGACTTCGTCAGCACAAATTATATACCAGATTTTAAGTCAGATTATAAGCTATTAAACAAAAAAAAATTCATCTAAATCGGTTCAGTAGTTTTTGCGTGATGCGCGAACAAACAAACAAACACACCATTTTGTCAATAGATGGCGCTGCGCGTCTTTTAAATCGCGCTATCGACACAGAGGATTATATTGTACAGAGCAACAGCTTCATAGGAGCTTCGATTACATTAGCCTATTCTTGTAGGGCTGTCTAAAAGGAAATAAATTTAATTGAAGTATGAAGGATAATGTTTTATAATATGTAGGTATATTGTTTTTCTTTTTTGTTGTTGTTGTTTGTTGTGTTATTTATTATTTGTTATTTAGTTGAATAAAATGAGTTTAAATTAAAAAAAACGTTGCCGCCCGATCCGCCGCTTTACGCGGGTGACTCAAAAATTGACTTACCTGTCACGATCTTTGGGGTAGGTATATGAAGAAGGAGATGTTTGTGTTCCTCCTCGTATTATTAAAGCAATAATTAACCATTTCGTTTAATATTATTAGTCTACTTTTAAACATGCTCGAGTAAAATGAACGATAATAATATCTCACACTTTAAATTCACATGACATGACGTTCTACAATGACAGTGACGATCAAACAGAAAATAATCCATAGACATATTAATATTAACAGAGGTCAGTGGCTCCAATCTCTTTCCGAAAGGAAGAATGGACAATATCTCACACATTAAATTCACACCCTCGTTAAGCCGTAACCACCCGAAGCATAGCAAAAGTGTCCCCTCGGCCTCGTTCGTGAGCCCCGTAGGTGAACGCGCACACAATCATACTGCGCATGTAGTGATGCACCGCTTTTGCGAGCTTGTTTGAAGCTGTAACTCTGTACAATATAATCCTCTGTGCTATCGATGAAGCTATCCATGTGATATTACATATTTTTAATAAAACATTTTGAGTTTGAGTTTTAGTTAATGGTGGGTTTAGCCCTTGCCTACACCACTAGGAAAGAGGCGTGACGTTATACCGGACGAAAATCGGACTGTCGTCCGAGCATAGAGACATACCAGCATAGATATTTGTTTCTAGACTGTCTCTGCAAAATTTCATAAAATGTCATTGACTTTAATCGGTTAGTACTAAAAATACAACCAGACTTCGTTTGTATGGAGCGCGCCAACGGTAATCCTTAGTTCTGTTAATCTTAACAACTTCTGTAAATATTATTAGGGTGTTTTGTTTTGCTAGGTTTATAAAAGGTTTCGATTTAACGTTCAAATGACATAATAACATTTTTTGTTGTTTCATCAAACAAATGATTTTGGAATCACCGTTAAAAAAAACGTAAATTTTCAGGGTTACACAAATGTATTAGCTTTTCGTATGAACATTTGCAGCAACAAAAACCTATTCACAAACGTCCCATTTCCCCCTTCTTTACCCAATAACAAGACCATAGAAGGTATGTGTATGTGTATCTACAATAAATAAGCACATAGGATCGATTGAAGGCGTTGGGCCGTGTAATGTACATTTGCTCATGGTGGAAAATTACTATGGAGCATGTGTTGAGGCTGAGAAACGTTCAGTTTTATATTTTATATAAAGGTTAACAGCCGTGTTGTTCAGGGCCGTTTTTACGCGGGGGCGCAAAGGGTGCGCGACACCGGGGCGCAAACCTTATACACATAGCTACCATGTGTAACCTGCTAGTTTTGAAAATTACTCAAACATTCATTATACTAACACCACTAGCTTTTAATTATTAACATAACTTTAAGGGTGTATTCCGACAATTAAAATAAACAACTTTCCCTGAGGAACATGGGTCGAAAAACATGTACGTTTCGACAAATTCGGCTTGCTCAGTTGCGACTAGCGATTTGCAAGCCAATTTAAATCTTATTACTACAAGAATTACATTGATGTTTTAACAAACACGTGCGGAAAATTCGGAGAGCATAGGGCGAAAAATAGCACACAAAATTGATTTTTTGTTGGAAAGGAGGGCGCAATATGATTAAGACGGCCCTGGTGTTGGTGGTGCCTGGTTAGGAAATAAACCTTAGTAAATAGGTCATAGCTTGTAAGATCCAATGCAGGGCAAATGGGTCCATTCACGAATTATGGTGAGAGGGAGTGGGCTATACTCAACCACGCGGGTCTAATGCGGATTGGTATAATATTTTTGTTTATTCATTTCCCGAAGATAACGGAACAATGGAATGACAACGTTGTTAATTAGAGGCAATACATACTTATAAATGTAAAAGATTTCATATTTGTGACTCAAGCATAAACGGCTGAACGGATTTGGTTGAACATCATCGTCTATTTTGGTCCAAAATGTGAGTGTCGGCAAAAAAAAAAAATGCGGTATTCTGGTCTATTAGGTCTATTAGCCTTTTCATACATTTTCGATGAAATTAGCTAAGGCTATATTCTGTAATAACTTGTCCGCATACATTAATATGTTTCGCTGAGACCAAACAAAATCTTTGCTTGTCCAGTCAGCATCAAAAGTATCTAAGCATCTTCGGTGTTTAAAAACATCTGAACAATTACACGAAAATAAACCCTATTTCCTACTAGATAACATTTGTTTTCAACTTAACAAATATTAACATGACAGGTAAATTAATTTGATTTCTTTGCGAGTTGAAATGTTTGCTATCGTAAAGTTCATATATTTATGAACACTTAACATGCTTAGATACTTTTGATGCTGACTGTCCGTTTATCCTTGGTTTTAAAATTTGCCTTTTCATACATTTCTGATATAATTTACAGCTGCTTGTACAACTTTCATGTCGTAATAATAAATGCTACCACGCACAAGTTTAAACAGAATATAGCATTATTTTTGTTGGCATTTTCAGATTAGGACCAAAAATGTATGAAACGTGGATGATGTCAATTGATACACAGATATAATATGTTCAGAAATAATGAAATGATGATGATGATTGTGATGTATAATGTTTTCAGTACTACTGGTGAAACGTGGATGTTCTGAGATTTCAGAATATCTCTGACTACCCCCTCGGGGAATATAGTCGTGAGCATATGCTATGATATGCTATGCTATATAATAATTATGTTCTTGGTAACACATAGGATACATTTCTAAAGCAAAGGAAGACGATGTCGTAGACATTAAGTGTACATAAGCTCACTGCCGTATTTCGGTGTTGTGCGTCCATTTATGAAAACAATTTCCGAAACTACATTATTCATACCGAATCACTATATATATTTCCGCACTGTACGGTCGGCAACAGTGTAAATATTTCCGATACATTAGACGTGTAGCGTCGGCAGAACAGCGGGGTGCTAATGCGTTTAGTAATTTAGTTAAATGCGTCTGCAAGGGGTCTTGTTACCTTGTCTAGGTTTTTCTTTTGAAAATAATTTGAGAAATAGACATTCTCTAGAAAGTTAAGTCGGCAAAGAAAGCACTTTTGAAAATAATTTCCATGGAAGATGAGAGAAGTTACTATCATGGCAGAATTCGTTTCAAAAGAAGCGTTTTTATTAAAAAATAATTAATCAATCATAGCTTAGCATATGCTCACGACTATATTCCCCGAGGGGGTAGTTAGAGATATTCTAAACATCCACGTTTGACTAGAAGTACCGAAACTGTCCAGTGTGACGGGGAGTGAGCCCGTCGCCACTTGTAATGGACAGTGGATGCCCCAAAATTGTAACAAGCAGGTTACATAACGATGTTTTCCTTCACCGAAAGCCAGTGATAGATAGATTATATTAGATAGATAGATAACCCATATCAAATGTTCTTTATTTTACACCAAAAAAATAAACAGTAAAATACATCGAAAAAAACATAGCTTTCAGCTCAAAAGTGTTCCATGTTTTTTCTCGATTCCCTTATTTTAGGAAGTAATTTGTTAATTCTTTTAAGGATTCTTTTATCCTATTTATAGGATTATGATGGTTATAATGTGTAAGACATTTTGATATTTTAAATTGATCGACTTTTTGTGCAGTCAATGTTTGTTTATATGTACAATAAGGTACTGCTGTTTTTTTTAAAACAGCCGTTTTTTTCCGATTTTGGCTCCATTTTTTAAGTTGTTCAGTTTGATGGTAAACATTAGTAACATGGTAAACAAATATTACTAGGGTGTTTTTTTACACCCTGTATATCTAGTTGTCCTACCGTGTAATTATTAACGTACGCAAATCACGTGTCCAATTACGTTGAACCATAAATATACGTTAACGTTACGTCATGTCACGATACGTTACGTCATTTATACAGTTTGTTGTTTTGATTGGCGCTCGTTTACTTTTTAATTAACGGGATAATCCTGTTCATTTACTGAAATTCGATTATTTGGAAATGTATTGCAGATTAAATTTTGTGTCGTAGTTGAAAAGTGATAAAGGACTGTAGGTACCTAAGGTACTTCATACAAACTGATTCGCACTGACAAGAAGAGTCTAGCATAATGTATGCTGAGTGAGTGCGAGTGGGAAAGGAATACACGATTTCTAGTAAGCATCGACTGTAGTCTTTCACCTTTCGTACTACCTTATCCATACATACATAAACTTACATAAACTCTTACATAAATACATAAACTCATGCCGAAACAGCCGGTTTTCTAAACCGCTGATTATATTTCGATAAAATTTGGAAAGAAGATAGATTGCATTCTGAGCCTTCTTCGATACATAGGGAGCTTTAATCTTAATTTTTTTTGAATAAAATACAATACAAAACAAATACACATTCATTCATTTCCTTACATATTCTACAGAGAATGTAAGGAAATTATTTGCAGAAAATCTACAACTAAGCACGGACCTGAAAAAAAGACGGACGTAATCTCGTCTAATCACGAGTGTATTTCTTTTGTATGCATGCTGTCACGCGGTACATAATGGTGACGGGTGTTGGACCTGCGCCTAGAGCTAGTGCATCTGTGTGAGTGTAGGTCCCTTGTAGAACAAACGAAAATGTAGGACCTTGCATGCTTCACATCTTTTTAGTGTCACATTACATGCAAGTAAGGTGGTAAATAAAAAAGGGCGTAAACGTTTGTAATCTACGCGGACGAAGTCACCGCCAAAAGCTAGTTAAATACTTAATGTCGAAGGACATGAAACCAATTTAAAAACAATGAAAAATCTAACGACGAACTTCCACCCGGTTATTACAATCATAATACATCAGTCCCCTGTCAAATTACATTTATCGTCCCTATTATATACTTTCAAAATATCTCAGGCAATTACTATATCAGACTAGAAATTACCTGCTGTCATTCTCCTAATGTTAGGTGATTTTTAGGGTTCCGTAGTCAAACAAGCAATCTCTTTTACTTTCGTCCATTCTGTTTGTCTCTATTACGCGCCACGCCTCAATTACTTTCTCGTTTTTACACGTATTTTTACAAAATATGGCATGTAGGCAGATAGTAGTAACCAAAAAACAGGCATGAGCTAAAATTAAATAAAATGTGTACCTATAAGACCCATACAACAATATGGTACGTAAGTCATTTGTATACGAAAGGAACAAAAAACATTAAAAAAATAAACTTTTATCTAACCCGTTGAGTGAGGTACTCTTATCTTTGGATAGGTCTTATAAAATAGAACAAAATCTGGTCTAGGTCTGAATTAGGCCCACAGTGTCATATAAAATCTTAGCAAATTTTGTCCACATTGACGCAAAAACCAGCACAAATTAAGTATGCATGCTGCTGGTTGTCACTTATACGTTGTATTTCATTCATAAACAGTCGTATTTCGCTTGTTAAGGTGGTTTCCGTACATACAAAATTTCAAACCCTTATATCTTCGTAATTATATAACAAATTGTAAATATTATTTGATATGCGCAAACTAGATTTTCTAAGCTATTTTTCCATATATAAAACATTACTTTTATTAACACCGTCTACGAGTGTTATACGACAACGTTTTTTATGAAATTGACAGCTCTTCAACCACCTTAACTGTCAGCTAGTACAAACAAAAAAGAGCTCATCTGAGCTCTTTTGGTTGTGCCATTTTTCGAACGTTGATTGTGAGTCTAGTTTGTATATTAAGATGACTATGACTAAAGTAAAAAATCTGAAAATATTCATATAAGAATGTACCTATTACCAATTCGTTAAAAAGGTCAACTCTAGAACTCAACAACATAAATCAATCGCGTGCCCCATTCCTACAGATTCTTGTTAAGTAACATTTTACGTCAAGTGTTTACGCTCTCTAATAGTGTTTGTAAGTTTGTTTGTTCGTTACTCGGGACCCGACGACTGTACGGGAAAATAAATACTTCGAGGAAAAAGTGTTTAAATGGAGTCGAACGAAATTGGGTTCGATGAGACCAACAACATGTCAATAAATGTTGTTGTGAACGTTATTTATTGAACTAAATGTCGATCACGCAATAAAAACGTACCTGCGATATCACTAACAGCTACATCATCATCATCTGCCTATACAGGGTGTAAGAAAATGTATCGTTAACCTACCCATCAAACTAAAAAACTATCACTATGGAAGCAAAACGACCAGAACAAAAAAAATATCAGCTGGTTCCTATAAAGGCCTCCGCTCATTGCAGCGATAATATCGAGCGATATTATCGCTGCGATTTTGCGATAATTGTTCTCAGTACATTTTGTATGGGAACGCGCGCGATCCTACACACTGCCGCGATATTATCGAGCGATAATATCGCTGCTATTTTGTTCCGACGCAATCGATTTAGTGGTGCTGCGCATGCGTGATATATCGGTCGATAATATCGCTCGATAATATCGCGGCAATGTGCGGAAGCCTTAACGATCTAGGCTGGTTCGTACGTTTGCTTCAAGTATTGCAGTTTAGTATGGAACAGCTGATTTTTTTTGCGCTGATAGGTTTGCTTTCATAGTAAAAGTTGTTCAGTTTGATGGGTAGAGTACGTGGTTTAAAGGTTAATGATGCTTTTCCTTACACCCTGTATGCGTCCCACTGCAGGGCACAGACCTATCCTATGGGACTATAAAAGCATCTTCTATACAAAACGGAACACCATCCGACGCGGTGGTAGAGTCAAAAATAACGTCAGAAAGCTATTCATGTACATACTGGTAATTAGTATATACTGGTATATACCAAAGGAATTTCGGATAGAACAGTTTTCCGCCGAGAGCTATAAGTGATTTTTATGTTTACGTACAAAAACATAACTTCCGAAAAAAAATATCCTAGATTTGAATCCTAGGTTGACAAAATCAACCGTAATTTTTATACTTTACTTTATCACACTGCAAAGTTTCAGCGATAGATGAATTACTGTCAGGGTCAAACCCCAAAATGATCGGACTATAATATAGTTGATTCATCTCGTCAGGAATTTAGTCAACTACGCGTAATGACTAGACGCTTACGCGCAAAATTCCGCATTCCCGTAAAAGTAACTGTAATTCTGCAGAAGTTACTTCGACTCCGGTAAAGTTTATTCATCGGGTGTAAGTTTTAATTGAGAGGGGACCGGGTTTTAGAGAGCCGGGTAAGAATAGTCGTATTCATTGTGATACGTAAACTTATTTGAATTCCCGTTTCGGGGTGGTTAGAATGGGTTAAAAGCTACGAATAAAGAAATAAATATGGAACGATAACTCCGAACAAAATCTCCTTAATTTTTGGCACCATGAGTTTTGGCGGCAAACGCCGTAATTGGAGTCGCCATAATGATTGAGTCTTGCGCGCTTGCGTGGTGTACACCAAAGTTCGTGGGGTAATTTTTTGACGTGAATTATATTTCCATATTTATTTCTTTATTCGTAGGTTAAAAGCTAGAAACTAAGCGATTAATTCAGAAGTTGTTTTTTTTTAGTTTTAGTTTGTCAAGAGTCCTTTCACAGTTCACTGGCATCTTCATCACCATATTAAAGATTTCTCAATAAAGAAAACTCAAAATGAAAATGTGCCACTAAAACTTACTATTGGGATCTTGACCCGAAGGTCGTCGGTTCGATTCCCACGGGGGACACTAAGTGATATGTCACTTTGTGCGTTTCCCCCCACTTGGTTTAGGACATTACAGGCCCAATCACCTGACTGTTTGAAAAGAAAGATGATTCCGTGCTTCGGATGGCAAGTTAAGCCGTTGGTCCCGGCTACAATCTCTGGTGGTAGTAGTCGTTACATAAAAACAACGTCAGACGCCGTAAGGTTTCTAAATATTCAACTTTTACGAATATCAATATAAATATAATTATTAATTACATACGCTAATTGCTGCAGATTTTTGAAGTTTGAGCAACTTAGATGTAATTTTTACGAGTGGAAATTGTTTTGACTAATACGTTAAGAGAATATTATTCCGAGAGCGAAAATGCGCGCTGCATACAAACGTACTATGGTGATATTTTAAAAACTAACCAATTGAATTCAATGAAATTTTGCAGAAACAATCTAGAAACAAATCTCTATGCTACTATAGAGTCAGATTTTCGTTAAAATATACAGTTTCAATGCTAGGATTAATTTAAGATTTGTATGGAAATCTTTGAGGCACTGTAACTTGAAAACTATACATTTTAACGAAAATCTGACTCCATACGAGCATAGAAATTTGTTTTTAGATTGTTTCTGCAAAATTTCATTGACATTAATTGGTTAGTATTGAAAATATCACCATAGTACGTCTGTATGGAGCGCGCTCCGAATAATATACCCTTTAAGTTCAGTAGTGTTGTATGGAACAGCTGATTTTTTTCGCGTGTCTGAGGTTGGGTCAATCTATAGTGAAAGTTGTTCAGTTAGATGATATGAATTCACAGTTTCCGTATTTGCCTGACTGTCCCTCGCACCCTGTAGAATTAAAGGGCATAGGAAGGAACAAAATATGACGTTCTTCAAATAATTAATATTTCACATTCTCTCTTTATGCTATTCAAACCATTGTACCTTTATTTTAATACGTATAAAGTTCAAATTACCTCTCAAACCTTCAACTTCAACCCTTGCTATAAAATTACAGCTCCTTTGACAGGGCCATTTAGGTAGCAAATTTTATTAGAGTGCCCTCGTTTGAGCACTTCGCATAGTTGTAATGGTGTAGTGTAGTTAATTATATAGTTAAGAGAACTTGATCGTCAGTCCACGCGGAGGTATTTCAATGAGTTTCATGTTTAAGAGGTTATGCCCTCTAGCGAGGTTCATAAACGTAAACATTTATGTTCCACAAAACGCATGCATTTACAGAGTGAGAAGATCAGCGGTCTGTACCGGAGATTTTTGCTTCACAGCTTGCTGCCATACAAACGAAGTTTGGTTATACATGGTTAAATTGATATCATTAGCATCGTTTTAAATTAAGAGTCTACCTAACTGAAAAACTTTTACTATTGGAAATAGAAGGAATAGAAATAGAAATAGAAATAATTTATTGTGCATGACATTAGGTAACATAGGTTTATGATAAAGGTTACATTAATCAAAGGAAGTATCACTAAAGTCTGCCTTTACAAGCGTATACACATTGGAGCCATAGACATCTTATACAAGGTGTTACAAAAATACAAATAAACCTTTAAGGGTGTGGCGTAGACCATCAAACTGAACAACTTTCACTACGGGACCAATATCGAAATCGCGAAAAAAAGAATTGATGTTCCATACTCTACAAATCGACTAGAGCCTAAAATACTCGTATGTAGGTAGGTATGGGATATAAATTTTTGTTATTCGCGATTTCGATGTTGGTCCCATAGAGAAAGTTGTTCAGTTTGACGGTCTAAACAACCCCCTTAAGAGTTTTAAAAATTTATTCTTACTTATGAAACAGCCTGTATACAAATCAATGATTGAAGCAAACCGATCGGAACAAAAAATCTGCTGTTGCATACTTTTGAGTCGAGTAGGCGTTGCAGTTTAGTATGGAACAGCTGATTTATTTTTGCTCCGATCCCATAGTAAAAGTTGTTCAATTTGATGGGTAGACCTTTAGTTCAAAAGGATAAATAATGATATCAATTTCACCCTGTATTTTTGATATTAACCAAATTAAAGTAGATAATTTTTTTTAAAACGATATAGATCCTAATCTATTTGTCTGTGGTTTAACAGGATTTCGTTAAATTAAAAAAGCTTCATTTGTACGCAGCGCGCTCGGGCGCTCTGCAACGATTTGGCATCTTAAGGATTGTAATTAAAAAGGTTTTTGCTTTTTGTATGAAAACTTCACACTTTTACTAAAACCTTAGCATAAGATCAAATGTAACAACATGAGTGCATTAAATTATTTCTATTTCTATCTTTGTATCTTAACATTTTATGTTCTTCCAAAGCCGTTCGGTTATATTCAGGAATATTTCATTTATGGACATTTACCTAGATAAGTAAATGTCCATAAATGAAAATATATTTCCGCAAAAAGTCTTTGAAAGGAAAAAGTGCGAACGTCTTCGGAATAAGGCTCCCTGGGGTGCTTTATTTTGAAGGAAGGTCAGGGTTGCGAGAGTGGCACTTTCTGTGTAATTCCTCCTCTGAGGAATGTGCAATCAGGGCTATCACCTTAAAGTTATTTAAGTTTATTTTTTGGTAATTTTATGAAAAATATAAGAAATCAGAAGCAGCAAATAGGTACTATCTATACCTGGAGTACAGACTGCCTTACAAGCGGCGAAACATGGAAATACCTTTTGTCGGTCGGTAATGTTCAACCTTCTTTCGTACGTTTTCATCGTCGTTGTTGGTTTGTCGACAGAAAGGGACAAACCTAAAGTTTGAAAAATCCAAGTCATGCTTGTGAGGAGGATTGGTATCCTTTATCACTCTAAATCCATGCATCATCATCATCATCATCAGCCTATCATCGTCCACTGCTGAACATAGGCCTCTCTCAAGGCGCGCCACAAAACTCTGTCCTCGGCCTTCCTCGTCCAGTCGCTCCCCGCAACTATTTTTTTTCAATGTCTAGCCAGTGAAACAGTTGTCTTGACAGCCCTGTTATTCGTCTACCGTGGAGGGTGTAATCTTTGCCACAGAATTACGTGCAATTTGAGCAACGGCTGAATGAGTGCTCTCACTGTTATGTTCCGTGAATCACGCCATTTTGTACTTACTACGTTGGGATAAGAGTAATGTCTGGAGACTGGATTGAATTGTGTAGTGAGGATTTAACTTTTTTTATTGTATAACTTTTTAAAGTCTAGTTCTAAGGACTCATACTATGCAGTAATTTTATGTTGAAAAATGGAGTGCAAGTGTGCGTGAAAAAAAGTGTGTTAAGAGCTTAGTGGTTTTAGCTGTGTTCAAAACAAATAAAGATTGTTTTAATAGATAAATGTCGAAGACATTTTACTGCAGCAACGGCTTCGAATTAGCACCAACCCTGACAGATGTCGCTAGAGTTGACTATACAGGGTGTAAGTGACAGCAAGGCAAATATGGAAACGGTGAATTCAGACCATCAAATTGAACATCTTTCACCATCCACCCTCCTCCCCCCTCCCCTCCTTCCTTTCTTTTCCTTTCCTTTCTTTCTTTCTTTCTTCCACCTTTCTTTTTCCATCTTTCTTTTTCTTTCTTTCTTTCACCCACCCTCGGGAAACTAGACTCGAATGTGTGAACAGCAAATTTTTGAAGTAAAACTTCTTGTGCGTGACGAGAGCGTTACGAAAAGTGAGATCGGGCGAGGCGAATAAAAGCTTAACCGCCTGGCCACGGGACAGGGCGACCGGCGGCGCGAATTGCGATTTTAGAATACACTGAGCGTTGTGTCCCTACTATTACGCAAGCACGCAGCGGCGCGTAGGCAGTGTATTCTAAAATCGCAAGTCGCGCCGCCGGTCGCCCTGTCCCGTGGCCAGGCGGTTACTTCAGTCATGTAGTCTAAAGCACACTCGTTTTTACTTTTCCTGACGTTGGCTTCATAGTGAAAGTTGTTCAGTATGATGGCCTGAATTCGGTATGTCAAGTTTTTTTTGGTCGTCATTTTTATATTTTTTACGGATAGAAGACATAATTTTAAGACACCTATTTAATTTTTATTGCGTTTCATCGAGTTTATCAATATAAATTTAATTTTTAAATTATTTTGATCTGTAATCTTTAGAGATTAAAATGGTGGAGAAAAAATAATTCGAACTCCATGGAGAAACACTACCTACTGCTATATTTAAAAAAAATAAAACGTGCCTCCTCTTTCTAACTCTATGCTGGAAACAGATACGGCAACATCAAATGTCAAATTCTGACATTGTGTATGTATTTTTTTTCTTAATGGCCGTGTATTTCAAGTTGATTTTATGTTTAACAAGGAGTTCACAGGTATGCCAGTGACGTCACTGGACGTACCAAAAAACGACGTTATTTTATGAAAAATATTTGTAATCCTTTCATTTTAAAATCTTTGACGTAGAAAATATGATTATTGAGACAATTATCTCGAAATGGTTTTCGATTCAGCCCTCCATAAAAAAACTTGACATACCGAATTTACCGTTTTAATATTAGCCAGGCTGTCACTTACACCCTGTATAATTCAGGCATCGTAAAAATCCCAGATTGTATCGATTTGCCGATCCATCACATTCAGGAGGGTAAGGCAACTGCCTCCGTGGTCTTATGGTCATTGGGCTCTTGGCACGGAGATCGTGGGTTCGATTCCCACAGGGCACACCTAGTAACATGTCACTTAGTGCGTTTTTCCACAGTTGGTTTGTACATTGCAGGCTGAATCAATTGATTGACCATTGATCAGATGATTCAGTGCTACAGATGGCACGTTAAGCCGTTGGTCCCGACTACTATCTCTGGTGGTACATAAAAACCACATCAGAGGCCGCGCCGTAAGGCGG
Organism: Agonopterix heracliana; assembly: GCA_963693445.1. Taxonomy (NCBI): domain Eukaryota; kingdom Metazoa; phylum Arthropoda; class Insecta; order Lepidoptera; family Depressariidae; genus Agonopterix; species Agonopterix heracliana. The sequence goes on from OY856328.1 coordinate 13,939,397, forward strand.
TCTGAAAAAACTCTGATACCAGGGCTTGCCCACACGATAAAAAGAAGGATGGTAAGAACGAGAGAGTACATCTGTGTTTAGCAAAAACACTTATGCACTTAAAACACTTATGCACTTAAAAGTGTCCTGCGTACCTACTGATTTTCCCATAGAGCAGGATGCTACGAAACCACCCAAGAGAATTGATTATTCTATTTTTATTTAATGGCGTTTCCTTGTTTGATTTCGCCAGTGTCAAGTAGTTTGAGAGTGTCTATCCAATCTCGAGGATTGTTTTTGAGTAAGAACAACTGAAAAGGATTTTGGAGCCTCGTGGCAGGCTGAAACGCGAACCGCGCGAACACGTGATCGAGGGAAACCCAGCAACGTGACTCAGATAATTAATTAATTCGCAGACTTAAACTTATTTGACAAGCTGTCAACCCTAGCTACACAAGCATGTTACCAAATAAACACAGCTAGAAACTATATTCTCGTGTAAACTAACTTACAGGGAGTGCATTTACTAAGAGAAGTAACTTGCCCAGCCTACAGGGTGTGCTCTGCATGCAATCATGTAAATTGACGCACGCTGTGCCAAGTGACGTCAGTTGTTTTGATTCAATTTGCGCTGATGAATTTGTGTTTGTAACTTGCACTTTATACATATTACGGTAGAATAGATAATTCTGTTAATGTGAAATGGGATACGATTTGAATGTATGTATGAATCATAAAGTTATTATACCTTACAGAATAGAGGAACTGACATGAGTTGTCAAATAAAACCGTTTTGGGAACTGTTTGACAGCTTGTCGGCATGTTGAAAATTCGAGCTATGTGAATAATTGTGAATCTAACGTGAAGTCGTGGATAATTTTGTGAGAGTGTTAATATATAATTTCAAAAAAATATCCACGATTGAATCGTGGATGAATCGTGGTTAGATTGACAAAATATTCACAGAGCTCGAATTTTCAGAATGCCGACAAGCTGTCAAACAGTTTCAAAAATGGTTCTATTGCCTCGCGTCACGTATCTCTTTCTATTGTACAGTGGTGCCGCTAGGTACATCTCGCTCTCTCAGCCGTCAGTTTCTCTATTCCTGGTATAGTAACTTTATGGTATGAATATAGGCATAAAGAAACTACAACTTTAATTCATTGCATTCTTCATACAAATGAGCGGATACAGAATGTTGAGCCTACCTATTTTAGGTTAAGATGCATACAGCTTTTTATTATTGAGTGTTTGTAAGCCTTGATAAAATTGAAAAATAGGTACAGTAACTTTTTAAATCACATCAGTCACCACGCAATGGGTGCCTAAAGATGGTAGTCGAGGTCGAGGCAGACCCCAGAAAAGGTGGCGCGACGAGTTGGATGCTTATTGCAGCGAATGGAATGCCGCGTTGGATAGAGATATGTGGAAGAGTTTCGGGGAGACCTTTGCCCAGCAGTGGGCTGAAATAGGTTAAAAAATAAACTTTTAAAATTATTATATTTGACTCAAAATAACAATATAAAATTATTTATTCAAATGAAAACTATATGCCAAAAAAATCTAATCCCAATGTTTATCCAAAAAAAAAGATGATTCCGTGCTTCGGATGGCACGTTAAGCCGTTAGTCCCGACTACTATCTCCGGTTGTAGTAGAAACCACGTAAGCTGCCGTAAGGTGGTTTGAAAAATCTGACACCAGGGCTTCCTGCCCACACGACAAGAAGAAGAATCCTAGTACCTAAAAGTTTCATGATATTTGTAACATAATAAAATCGGTCAAGTGCGAATCGGGCTAATCGCGCATCGAGGGTTCCGTACCACACCACCACAGAACACAACATATTAATTACCGTTTTTCCTATATAGAGCGAGAAGAAAAAACGTCGATAAAAAAGTAGTTTCTTGTTGAGAACCCCCCTTAATTTTTTACTTTTTGATATTTTTATTATTTGTCAACAAATCCGCCATAATAACGCATATTCTGTGAAAATTTCAACTATCTAACTATCGGTTCAAAAGAGCCCTACATAGGTAAGACGGACGGACGGACGGACAACGTAGGCTTAGTAATAGGGTCCCGTTTTCACCCTTCGTGTACGGAACCCTAAAAACTCCCTTACAAAGGTAAAACACTTTCCCGAACCGAAAAAAAAACGCAAAACCACCGCATTATAATTTACAGCATAATTAATGTTTGTCCAACAACAGTACTTTATCTCACTTATTTATCCGCGGTCGGATAAAACCCCGCGTCTCTACGTAATTGTTAAAAAGCCGGACAAAAGAGTCTTCTGTTGTATTTTGGTGACATTTCTCGGCGGTCCGAGAATGTTTTTCAACCCGCTTGATTATCAAGAATTTTAGGGTTCCGTGTTTAAATAAATTAAAATAGAATTCTGGTAAATTTTCTTTTGAAGTGAAACTTTTTGTGTGAGGGCTTTGAAATTCTGATCGGCTACCTTCTTGTGTGACGGAAGTTCGAAATTTAAATCGGGAGTATCGTATTGTCAGCTGCGATTTAGTTTTCGAAAAAATCACGCAAAATTGGGAGATAAGAACTAATAGTACTGTAGCCGGGGGACTTTTTAATTGCCAAAAAGAACAATTAAGACGCTGTTATCCCGTCGAGGCCGTTTTTTGAACACGATCGAAAGTGTTTTAAACTGTGTTTGAAAGTCTGAAAACCAATTATGTGTTATTTAAGGATCTGGCTGATAGGCGACCGTTCTCAGTTACACGATTAGATTAAGTTTAATAGATAGAAAAAAATCCCAAAGTTACCCCTTTTTGTTATGTTTTTTCAATACTATGATTAAACTGCTGATGTTTAACTTTTTATTCTTGTACTTAACTAAATACATTAAATATTTCTAGTGAACTCCGTAGAATTTTGAGCTTAGAAACACCCATGAGCAAAGATATTGATGAAAAACACGTTTTTTTGCGATCCTGCTTTCAATTGGAGCGGGATGGCTAATTGCAAACTTATGCTTGCAAGAAAGAGACGCTTGCACTGGGATAACCTGGCCTTAATAGCGATTGGCGATTGGATTGGATAGTGGCGATTAATAGTAAGACAATCTAAAGTTGACTTTTTCATCTGGTCTTAAAGCTTTGTATGGCAACTTTAGACAGTCTAACTATTACGTATGGGTATTGAACTAAGGTGAAGAACATGACAGTATAGAAAAAAACGGTAACCTCGAAATTTTAAAACTTCAGACAATTTTTTTTTTCTACGGCGGGTTGTGATCTGTAAGACTTAGGTTTTTATATTGGTCATTTAGTACCTTACAACAATTTCTAAACGGCAATCGGAAATCTTTTTGGTAATTAAAAAGTCCCCCAGCTACAGTACTAGTGGGCTCATAGTGAAGTGAAGTTAATGCTCCTGACCACAACAAAAGGGAATATTAATCTGATTTGTCTCTCCACTTCAAGCTCTGTTAGAAAATCAAAGTACGGAACCACCTCCTATTTACTGCAACTTACCCGGTTTTATTTTAATTAAAAATAAGTGAAATTTTTTCAAGTTTGTTTGTGTTTGTATAGAGATAGCTTTAAGCTCCTGCGACACGATTAATAAAAGTTAATTCAAACGTTTTGTTGTTAGAAGAGATTCAACATTCTTTTGAGTTACGGACGATGGCGGACATTTTGTTTTTACAAATTACCTTCTTTGTGAATTATCTCTTTTAGCTTAAAATTAAAAGGGTTGTATTGTGTTTGCTGATTTATAAATATGTGTGGGAGTCACGTTCCAGGGTTTGCCCCGAACTTCGCGTGGTGTTCGCGCGGTTCGCGATTCAGCCTGCCACGAGGCTCCACAATCCATCTCAGTTGTGTTCTTACTCAAAAACAATCCTTGAGATTGGATAGATACTCCCTCAAACCACTTGACATTGGCGGAAATGCGGTGCTAACGCTCAAGCAAGACGTCCATTAATTATAAATAAAAATAAAAATGTGTGATTCCGGGTTTTTAATATGCTTCTTTCCTTTATAGATATCGTAAGAGGTGAGTACCTAAGGAACAACGTTTCTTTTGCAGTGTTATATGGGAAAAGTGCTAGCCGCCTAATAGCATCTACAGGGTGAAATTGTTATCATTTAGCATCCTTTTAAACTAAGAGTCTACCCATCAAACTGAACAACTTTTACTATGGGAGCAAACCAATCGGAGCAACAAAAAAATCGGCGGTTCCATACTAAACTGCAAATCGACTCAATGTATGCAACTATATTATAGCTAATCTATATTCTGACCGCATCTTTTCTATAACGATAGTATGTTCCGATGTGATGTGTAGAGTCCACAATAAATTACATAAACAATTATTATCTTCATGACATTTTTTTATTAAGAAATTTTTTGTTTGTTCAGCATTTAACACGTCACAATATGAAAATCTTGAAACTTTCAACATACTCAAAGTAAGCATTGCTATAACTGCACATTTAAAAATATAGTTGATAGTTGTATAGGGTTTCTGATCATCTCGAAATGAGTTATAGTCGCGACTTAATGTATTTGAATCAAATAGTATATATCAATCAAAATTTTATCATATATTTGTTTCTTTTTACTATACTATAAATAAATATCTTGGACGTACTCACAAAAACTAATTAAAGTTCCAGAACTTGAATCATGACAAGAGACGATATGGAATGCATACATCGATTCAAACATTAATGACTTTAAAAAAGATACTATTTACATTTCTGTATCATTGCAAGGTCCTTAATTTGCATTTAGAAAATACCACTCTAAAAGGATCGCACAAACACATTTAACCCTACAATACCCATTAAAAGAAACTCCAAAAACAAAACCTGCCAGCACCACAGCATACAAAACCCTCCGTGTGAACAGCCCTCGAGCGCCGAACAAATTACCCGCCTGTGTGGAGAGCCCTTACTTGACCCATATAGTGTGTAGTTAATTGTCGAGTCGTGTTGCAGTTTCTTCTAACTAGGCACGCTTTATATGTGTGAGGGCTAGTATTCAGTAAGTGTAAGGCATTAAACTTAACGTCGGGTTAATTACCCAACTGAGAAGTTACGTAGTTGTAGCCTGTAAGATCTCATTCCAGGGCAAAGACCTCTTTTCAAGAGTATAGCTGAGAGGGAGTGGGTTATACTTCAACACGCGGGCCTATTCATTGATGGAAGGAAATTAGTGGTTACTGAGAAGTTAAAGAGAGGTCAAAAAGAGGTCAAAAAGAGGGAAATGCATTTCAAGATTTTTGGTAAATGTATGTTTGTCTTGTTGAATACGGTAACATTAAAAAAAAATTTAAAGTTGGTATCTAATTTGACTTGAAATCAAGTTTTGATGGACATGATTTTCTGTTTTTCCCTTTTTCATATTTTTTTACAAATTATGTCGAAATTTGTATTACCTACCATCTTGTCCACAATGTTCAGATTCCTCTTCTGCCTTCTCTTTCTTAATTTATGATATTTCTCATTGTGTTTCTTTTCCACACGATTTATAGCTTGTAACTTTAAAATTTATTTCCCTAACACACTTCTTTTATTTAGATAATTTGTTCTCTTTACTCGCATTCTGTTTTGTTCCAATTTATTATATATTCTCTATTCTTCTCTTCTCTTTATTTTAATGAAATCCTAATTTACCTACCTTGTCCCTAATCTCCTATCTCGTATGCCTCTATTTTACGATGCTTCTTCTTGCTTCTGTTCTCCAGGTGGCATCATGCCACTCGCGTTTTGCTTCTTTCTTCTTTGAATTCTATTACTTTGACTCCTACTACCTTCTTATATTTATCATAAACCTTGTCCCAATCTCGTTTCTTATCTTCTCCTTTACCTCTATCTCTGTTCCGCCTTTCGTATTCTATTTCTTATTTAAATGTCTTATCCTTTTCTAACACTTTATCTATATAACCTACCCCGCTCTTAATTGTCATTCTTCGTTTTCAATCCCATCTTTTCACGTTTTTTCTTGTCTCCTCATTAAGCTAAAAGATGATATCACGTACCTTATCCCTAATCTTGCCGCTCGCGTTCTGCTTCTTCTTCCTTGACTTCTACTACCGTCTTATATTAATATCACGTACCTTGTCCCTAATCTCCTGTCTCATCTTCTCCCGCTCCTCCTCCATCTTGCGATGCTTCTCCTTGCGTCTGTCTTCCGCCTCTTTGATGGCTTCTTGCCGCTCGCGTTCTGCTTCTTCTTCCTTTTCCTTATCATCGCTGTCGTCGCCATCTCCACCGACTGCGCCTGTAACAAATGGTAAAGCAAGATTAGCTTTGTAGGTAGCGACAATCATTATCAGCCTTTATCTGCACCATCGGTAATTTTTTTATTTTCCACCAGAAGGCAAATACAGGGTGTTTCATAAGTAAGAATAAATTTTTAAAACTCTTAAGGGGGTTGTTTAGACCGTCAAATTGAATAACTTTCTCTATGGGACCAACATCGAAATCGCGAAAAAAAAAATGTATGTCTCATACATATTTTAGCTCTAGTCGATTTGTATAGTATGGAACATAAACTTTTTTTTCGCGATTTCGATATTGGTCCCATAGTGAAAGTTGTTCAGTTTGATGGTCTATACCACCCCCTTAAAGGTTTATTTGTATTTTTGTAACACCTTGTATAAATGGCGAATGCGACATTAACGACTGAACAGTCGGAATTTTCTGTACGATTCAATTGTATGAATGAGCCCATCGTATGTATTCTGTATTAAGGTGGACGTATATTTATCCGCGGCGAGCGAGCCGAAGGAGACTAAAAAATCTAATTTTAAAATAATTTATATGAAATTATAAGACACCTGGCACAATTTTCCGCGGCGAATTAAAAGTAAATTCGTTTCCATCGCCTTCTTTGGCTCCTTCGCCGCGACTGATTTCAGATAGGAATACCATAAGCATATTATGCTCACGACTATATTCCCGAGGGGGTAGTGAGAGACATTCTGAAAACTTAGAACATCCGTGTTTCACCAGTAGTACCGAAACTCTGTCCAGTGTGACGGGGAGTGAGCCCTTCGCCACTTGTAATGGACAGTGGGTACAATATATGCCTCGAAATTGAAGCATGCAGGCCAGTGGTGTTATAAATCGTACATGAATTGGTACGAGTCGGCCTGGATGGAGATCGAACCATCGCCTCCTGCACGGCAGGCATGGCTACTCGCCACTGGACTACCATGGCTTTCCGACAGGCAATACCATAATATTGAGTAGTAAACGTGTGTAATAAAAAGTATACTATATGTTTCACAATAGAAACCAAATAACAAAAACAATCGCACTGAACGAGAAAACCTCAAACGAAATTACAAAACACATTTGCACTCTTCTCCTCTAAACCGGTTCCATCCGGTCGAGTGGCCGATCCAACATGGCGGCTTTAATCCAACATGGCTTCTATTCAAAAATCTATTTCACGTCAATCTGAGCATTTGTCACGTCCGACGCACGTCTGCGCTCGTTCCCTGCCTGTTTTCCGTTAGGGGTTTAGAATAAAAACCGGCCAAGAGCGAGTCGGACTCGTGCACAGAGGTTTCCGTACCTCAATATTATATTATACTAGTGTTTTCCCGCGACTTCGTCCGCACAAATTATATACCAGATTTTAAGTCAGATCATAAGCTATCAAACAAAAAAAGTTGCATCAAAATCGGTTCAGTAGTTTTTGCGTGATGCGCGAACAAACAAACAAACAAACAATTTTGTCAATAGATGGCGCTGCACGTTTTTAAATCACGCTATCGAATGTTATTTGAATTTATATGAAGAGAACCGCAACTTTTTTATTCCTCATGATTTTACGGTTTTATAATAGTTATAAGATACATACAATACAATGCTAGAGAGCGTCATTGGCGCGATGCGGAGAAGTATGGACACTCAGTCAGAGGGTCCGGGTTCGAATCCTTACATACCGACTGCTCTCAAACTATGAAGGAAAACATAGTCAGATTAGTCAGGAAACCTGCATACGCTGAAGAAGAAATTCTGATGCGTATGGGAAGTCTACCAATCCGCATTGGGCACACGTGGTGGACTAACGTACATACTTGCTTGAGGGTAGGCCAGTGCCCGCAGTGGGACATATACAGGGTGAAATTGATATCATTAGCATCCGTTTAAACTAAGAGTCTACCCATCAAACTGAACAACTTTTACTATAGGAGCAAACCAATCGGAGCAAAAATAAAAAATCTGCTGTCCCATACAAAACTGCACCCGCCGCCGCTGCCTACGTGAATCAAATGTATGGGACAGCAGATTTTTTTTTGTTGCTCCGATTGGTTTGCTCCCATACTAAAAGTTGTTCAGTTTGAATCAGTTTCACCCTGTATAAGTTGATGATGATGATGATACAATATGAGCGGAAAATTGTGTTTTCTCCGGGATCGTTACCGCAAGCCCAACTCACTGGATCGGTTTTTTATTATTTGCTATTTTAGTGTATGAATGAAAGAATGAATGAAATAATTTATTTATAAGACTATGCATGACTTTGATTTATTTATGTATGCACTTGAATCCTACCAAGTTTGACATTTGTATGTATTACCGTTTTTACGATAGGGCAAAAACAAACAATAAAAAACGTTAAAAAACACGTTTTTTGTATGGAGACTCCTTATTTTTTTACGTTTATTAAATTATTTATTGGTAAATCCGTCACGCATATTCTGTGAAAATTTCAAACGTCTAGCTATTAGCCTAAACTTTATAGGAAAGATAGACAGACGGACAGAAGGACAGCGTAGGGTCCAGTTGGCACCCTTTGAGTACAGAACCCTGAAAAGGGGGTTGTTTTTTGTTTCGAGATAGAAACTAGAAAAGGGAATGTGGATCGAATGTTTTGAGTGATTGGTGGATAGTTGGTCGTGACTTTTTGAGACATTTTTTCCATGTCAATATTAGTTTTGAGTTTTGCAAAGGGATGTTGGTTTGGAAAGGATGAGTGAAAGTTGATTGACGTATGAAATGATCTATGGTATAGAAGAAAGAGGTCAACCTAGACGCATGTACACCGACCAAATCAGATGTAGGTATACTAGGTGATTTTGTCAACATTTTTCACACACATTTTTAGGGGTGGTTCAGACTATCAAACTAAAAAATTTGTAGTATGGGACTTTGACTACTTATTACAAGGACTCGCCTTGCGGTAGCATTTCCCCTCTGCCACGGTATAAGATAATTGATCATGTGCATTTACATTAAACATTTGGGGTTCACACGAGACAACTTTTCATGATTTTTAACATTCAAAATTAGAATCTAAAGTTATGGGGAATGACATCCAAAGTTGCGGATTGCATGTTACCTCGCACCCCGCAAAAAGTGGCAGAAATGTTTGTTAGTGGAATTACACGCGTCACCAGTCCTCATATAAGTAGTCAAAGGTATGGGAAAAAACATGAAATCGCAAAAAAAGATCTACTGTTCTATACTCAACTGCAATGCGTACCTACACGACTGAAAATATATGAAACACCATATATTTTTGAAGTAAAACTTCTTAACGCTTGACTTGGGGAGTAAGCTGGTAAATGCGTTACAAGAGTGTTACGAAAAGTGTGATCGGGCGTGGCAAACGGAAGTTTTTCAGTGGTGTGGCCTGAAGCACACTCGTTTCTTTTACGGTTTTAGTTTTGCTCCCATACTAAAGGTTGTTCAGTTTGATGGTCTGAACTACCCCTGAAAATTTTATAGTGTTTAAAAAATCACCCAGTACAAAAAGGGCACAATTAAATATGCCCGAAATTGATGAGCATCTATGGAGTGATTTATAGATGATGAAGAGTCGATAGATGTGCGTCGCAATCGTAACATGACGTGTCTCTGCCTACCCAAGTGGGAAAATATAGGCGTGAGTGTTTGATTGTATACCAATGGTGTTATAAGAATAGAAAAAAAAAACTTTTTCATAAAAAAAAACCGTGGTGGTTTAGTGGCTAGCAGCCAACCTACCGTGCAGGTGGCACCGGTTCCATCTCTTATATGGAAAGCAGTGAATTTTCATCAAAATTGTCATATTATTGCCATATTCTATCAGCGGAGACCTGTAATTTGCTTTCTGTTAGCCATCCACACTTGTATTGTGTCAACAGCTGTTGGTCTTCCAAATAAAATAAAATAAAATAAATAAACCTCTTTTCCAAGTTGACTACGAAACAGCTACGAAGTCTACGGCGTAGCACATTGCTACGACTAAGCCACGCCTATTCGTAGCCGCACCTACGAGGCCCAATATAGACAAACCTTGGCCTTGATATATTGGGACTATGAAAGTTTTACGAATATCTTTAAATATATCCGACTGTGCCAGAAGGAGGGTAAAGTTTTTGCACGTAATTTTCAGGTGAATAAATACAGCTGATCATAAAACGGTCTCATTATTGATATAGTTAGTAAATATTTAATTCGACGTCCCGATAGCACAAATTATTTTATAGTTACTACAGTAACAGATGGTTCACTCTACCCGATTTTTCGAATTTAAATGAATTGAATTTTTAATTGAATTGAATGGAACATCTTTTTTTGCAATTCGTATACAGGGTCTTTCGTAATATGCTGACACTTTTTGAGGGGATGATCAGACAGTCAAACTGAACAACTTTCTCTATGGAACCAACATCGAAATCGCGAAAAATAGTCAGCTGTTCCATACAAAACTTTCAACCTACTCAATCCAAATGTATGGGACAGCACATTTTCTTTTGGCGATTTCGATGTTGGTCCCATAGAGAAAGTTGTTTAGTTTGATGGTTTTACCATCGCTTGAAAAATCCCTGTATGAGGTTAAATCTAATAAGTTGGTGAAACTTAACAAACGCATTTGGTATTTGTTACTAAGTACAACTGCGTGATAATGAACTGCCGCCCGGTCATGATTACAGGTCAATTCCGCCCGCGCCCCGCGCACTGCAGCCTTACGTACGATAATAATAATTTTGTTAATCATCAATACCAATTATAAACATTGATAATTAAATCTGATATCATTAACAAGTGGTTAATGGTAGTCAAAAAATCGGGTTGAGTGCCTCCGTGGTCTAATGGTTAAGAGCATTGGGCTCTTGACACGGAGGTCGTGGGTATCGAACCACGGGGGCACCTAGTGAAATGTCACTTTGTGCGTTTTTCCCCAGTTGGTTAGGACATTGCAGGCTGAGTCACCTGATTGTCTGAAAAAGAAAGACGATTCCGTGCTTCAGATGGCACGTTAAGCCGTTGGTCCCGGCTACTATCTCTGGTGGTAGTAGTCGTTACATAAAAACCACGTCAGAGGCCGTAAGGTGGTTTGAATAAACTCTGACACCAGGGCTTGCCCACACGATAAGAAGAAGAAGAACAAGTGGTTAGGTTAACCCTGGTTCAGTTTCGCCAACTAATTTGAAATAACCTTATACATTCTCAACTCTATACAAAACTCACTAAGCATTCATACCCGCAGCCTCAAACGCTCATCCGCCCGAAACGTTAAACTCTAAAAATACCCGGCTATTCTCACGCAAAGGGCATAATTTCCATAGGAACGTAGACCCGCTGATATTAACCGCAGCGCCGCGAAACAATGTCGTCTGGCATCCGTGCCATCCTCGCCCCATCCCCCCCACCCTTCCTCGTTCCCTTTGAGACAGGGCCGGACTAAGGGGCCACGTATTGAGGCATTTGGGGTTCGGCTGGAGAGATATTTGTGGATTGCAGGTGTCTTGTGCGGTGGAAGGGGAAAAGCGTGGAGTGAATGACTTTCATGATATTTTAATTAATTTTTCTTTGTTTTACAACATGAACTGTTACAGACGCAAGTACAGAGCAGAATGGAAAACGGAAACGGAAATTACGAACTTTTTAAATAAATTTTATGTTGGAGTCAACAGGGGTCTCAAATATAAGGAGCACATTCAATTTAATAATTGTTAGAATTGTCAGGTTTTTTTTAATTTAATATTGATATTGATTTTTTTCAATCAATAATTATTTACCACTGAAATATTGTTTTTTTACTGGTAATACAAAGAATCGACAAAACAATTGTGTTTATGACAAACGATCAGATACTTGATGAAAAGGATTTTTAGATATTAGAGTAAATTCGAAAATTATATATGTTTTTTCCAACAGAAGTAAGTTTTAAAATAATTAGGGTTCTAAGCCCTTCTTGCATCGACCTGGGTTAGAAATAAACTCCTTGTTATGTTGTTAAACCATGTATTTTTTGTATAGAAAAACCACTGAGAGAGCTATTTATCCGAAAATAATGGCTAGTCAAGGTTGACACGCAAGTGGGACTAGTTTTAAATTATTAACTAACTGCCGAAAAAATTGGTGACACCGAAACCTCAGACCACATAAGACCTTAGGGCCCTTCCGCACCAGACCCTCGATCCGGCCCTGCCCCCATTTAATACGCAGCTAGATTAAACGAATTCCTCAAGTATGACGCTATGCAATTCAATTTATTGTGCCGCTCGCCTCAATAACGGGCGCCATTAAGAAAAAGGCAGTCGTTCCCATTTCCAATTATCAATTGATCAACGCACCGTCGTGTCGGTGACAGAATAATAATTTTCGATCCGCTCGTACCCTCCTCTCTCTGAAAGCGAACCTAATTCAATAATTTACGAACGTCTTGCTTCGAGTGTATACTTTTTTTTAGCATCTTTTTTTTGTTAATTAAATATCCGGTTCGGTTTCGGTTGAATATTCTCTGTTTTTATTTTTTTCTAGTAAGTTCTGGAAAATTTTAATATTGAAAAGTTATTTACAGAATAAATGCATGTTTTTAAGAATCGAACGTTTCACCTTTGATAAAGTTATATGTCAAGATTGACAGTCGAAGATACGAAAGCGTCGAAAAAAATTGGAACCGGTACTGGCTCCTAATCCCTATACATACTATACACGCACACATACATGATTTGTATGGCGCCTCACGCACACCAACATATGAAACTTGGTCCCTTTTGTTTTATACGGTAAAACAGTGAGGCTCAATCTAGACATACTTTTTCTAAGCGTTTCACCTGAAAACAGACAATATTTGAACTGTAATCTTTTGATTTCGAAAACAAACTCACTAGCGGATGCGATAAAATTGCATAAAATATTTTTTTTCTTGAAGAAAGTATCATAATATAATGTAGAGAACCGGTCGATGCTAACAAAGTTACATTTAAATCACTACTGTGCTTATCTCAAACAGATATCACGAAAATTGCTAGATATATTTTGAAAGGTATTTCTTTCCTTTGCAACATAATTTTTACAGAAGTCAAAGTATTTTAACCATAAAGGTATTATACCTTACAGGAATAGAGCAACAAACATGAGTTGTCAAATGAAACCTTTTTTGGATGTTTTTTGGAGACTATTCACAGGCAAACATTCGAATATTGTCTATAATTCCGAGTCTAACGTGAAATTGTGGATAAATTAATGAAGTAGTGTCAGTATATTTCATAAAATTATCTACGATTTCACTTTAGATTCGCAATTATTCACGGAAACCGAATTTTTACCTTGCGAAAAGATCCTCAAAAACGGTTCTATTGCTTCGCGTCACGTATATCTTTCTATTACATAGTGGTGCCGCTAGGTACATCTCGCTCTCTCAGCTGTCAGTCTCTCTATTAGTAACTTTATGGTTTAACCATAGTTTCGCTTCTATAGTGTACTATTATTCTATTTATAAGCCATTATTGATTCGGCAGTAAATTTTTCATAGAAATCAGATAATGTTCCTACTCCAACAACATCAAGTAACACGTAGTTAGTAATAAGGCTTCCTAGTTATAATTAAATTGTAGACTCGATTCTAGACTCAAAGTTAGACTCAGCTAGAAAGTTAGCAGCCACTTGCTGCGAATTAGACGCCTTTCGGTTGTTTTCAACTGTTCTGTTTCGGGGTTAAAGTCGTAGGTTACATCTATAAGAGCCAATCCCAATGCTGGGCAAAGTATTAAATACAGTAGGTACTCGAGTAGGTTTGCAGTTTTGTATGGAACAGCTGTTTTTTTTGCGATTGCGATGTTGGTGCCATAGAGAAAGTTGTTCAGTTTGACGGTCTGATCATCCCCTTAAAAAAGGGTCAGCATATCAAGAAGGACCCTGTATACTTGCGTAGATATTCATTTAATTTTTGTCTCGTAATAGATTCTCAATATCTAAAATCGAATTTCATATCAATATCGGATATTTATTTATATATTTTTTTTCTTATTGTATTAATTAAATCCAAAACTAAAAATAAATTCTATTCTCTCCCTCTCTTCTATCTCTTCTCTTCTTCTTCTCTTCTTTTCTTCTTTTCTTCTTCTAATTCTATTTTTAAGTTTTGCAGTGCCCTAGCAGGTATAGGTACTGGAACACTATGTAACATCTTGTAAACCCATGGTTGCAATAAATGATTTGTATTTGTATTTGTATTTAACGGTATATTACGAATACGTTATGCAACTTTCAACTCAATTAACTTTATGACCTTGTTTACTTTGTCTTACGTCGTATTTATACGATTATTCGATGTCGTTAAAGGTTATTATTGTATTACAAATTTTACGGCTTTTTTTATAATGTTTTGATAGTGATGTTAGAAAGAAAAAGGTCCATAATCTACAATGGGAATTCATAATAGGATTTTAGGTATACAGATAATGTAAAGAGGCGCTTGTGGGCATAGTGTAGCTTAGAATATATTATTATCTTTGGTGTAGGTTCGGTTTTGGAAGTAGGTCAAGCTAAGTCTAGTCAATTTTTTGATGGGTCATAATTATTTCATTTATTTCATTTCCAAGTTTGTGGTGGCGGCTGAACGATCCCCCACAGCGGTGTGGTAGGCTCCGCCTGGAGTCTGACGCGAAGCTGCTTGCTGCGTTCCGTCAGTGTGCAGGAGTGCCAGTGCACATCTGGGTACGCTCGCTACATCCTTAGACTATAGCTACATCTTCGACCCCATCTTTGTCCTGGGGACTAGATAGAGGTCAAGAGCAAAACCATCAATAATAATAAAAAACATCGCATGCTATTCGCTGCGATGTGGTCAACGTTGATTTAAAATAAAAACACCCTTTGTTAATCCAGAAAATATTAATCCAAATTATACGTTCAACAGTTTATGCGTGATTGAGTCTCAAACAGCCAAACATATAACTACCTCCGTGGTCTAATGGTTAAGAGCATTGGGCTCTTGACACGGAGGTCGTAGGTTCGATTCCCACGGGGGACACCTAGTGATATGTCACATTGTGCTTTTTCCCCAGTTAGTTAAGACATTGCAGGCTGAAATACTAGATTGTAAAAGAAAGATGATTCAGTGCTTCGGATGGCACGTTAAGCTATTGGTCCCGGCTTCTATCTCTGGTGGTAGTAGTTTTAAAATAAAAAGCCACGTCGAAGGCTGTAAGGCGGTCTGAAAAAACTCTGACACCAGAGCTTGCCCACTCAATAAGAAGATTTATAATTATTAGTAGGATAGTAGAATTTTGTTAAGCATCGAGCTTTGCTCGGCATCTCAATAAAGTAAAAACTCGCTGAAGGTTAAACTATAGAGAAGTTACACGCTCCCCTAGGGTTTAAACGATATTTTACAGATGACGCGATAACAGATATACAAACAAAATGAAGTTCGTTTAATAGTATGGATAAATACGGGCTGAAATTACAATAGTGCAGAACCCAGAATTCCCGTGTCACTTTACTCTCCTTACCACATATCAACCCCAATTTGACATGTCCATTCCTATCTAGACTTCAGTTGGACCTGTTTATATCTGGGGCGTAGATTGAATTCCCTAGGCAATAGATTAGTATTCCTAACCCGTCTGGAGGACAAACAACGTGATTGAAAGTTATTTGTACCTTTATTTTGTTCTGTTTGTTATTGACAGTGGAACGGGGGATGTTTGTAGTCACTACTAAAAATACATTTTAGTGTTATAAGTGTTTCAGTTGAATGGTTGACAATTTTTTTTTCAGTTTTTCATCTAAATCACATGCATACTATTGTGGCTAGTCAGTCTCTGTCTAAACAGGCGCGTCTTGTCATACACTATGAAGTGTAAGTACCTACAATTACTTATTGTATGGTAGTGAGTGCTGGGCATGGCAGAAGACGCATAAAATATAAAATATAAATATCTCGGACATTCTCACACAAATTATCTAGTCACATTTAAAGTTCCAGAATCTAGCCTGGACTTGTATTATGATAACTAGACAACAATATAGAATACATATATAGATACAAACATTCGGGTACAAATATTTATATTCATCATACAAATATTTCTCCCTTACGGAATTCGAACCCGCGACCCTCGGCACAGCAGGCAACTAAAGACTGTGCTATCGGGTAGTCGCATGAAAGTACGCTGAGAGTTAGTGAGTAGTAAAGGCGTAAATTGAAAGAAGATGTTGTGACAAGAATTGAGAAAGGTATACTTCGTTGGTTTGGTGAATGAAGAGACGGCGGATGTTTGGTTTTTTTTCTCTCCTCCGGACGTAAAGTGTCAATTTTTACTACTTTTCAACTAAGTTGCCGTTTTCCACCTCCGTCATACATACATTCATATTCTCACGCCTGTCTCCCACTGGGGTAGGCAGAAACAACGGAACGCCACTTGCTACGATCCTGACAAACCTCCCTAGCTTCCTCCACATTCATTAGTCCTTTCATGCATGCTCGTCGGTTTCCACCACCGTCCACCTCCGTCGAGGAGAAAAATAGTATACTACCCTCGGGAAGTAAATAATAAAGCCTCAGATCACACTCGGCTTCGCCTCGGTCAACAATTACATGAGATCTGACACCTTTCTTACTTTTCTGCCCTCGGTGTGTAATCTACTATAACATGTTTTTTTTCGTCTAAAGACCCGATTTTTGGCGAAAGTGCAACATTGTCCTGGTGTCGTGGGTTTTGGGACTACGTGGCTGATTGGGGTGTCAAAAGACGCGAGCTATAAAAAGCAAAAAAAATCAAAAACTCAAAAACTTTTGTGTGATAAATGTGCGTATCACTGGTGGGTTATTCAGAAGTTATACCTTTGTTACGCGAGGTTTACTCGCGGAGAGCGCGGTAGTGACGGTGAATAAAGGTTTTGGAGCCTACTTTGGAGCATTATTATGTTTTATTGGACGAAGTGATGGCAGATTCATTTTCAAGTACCCGAAGGTCGTGGAAGACGATGATATTTGTGAATATTTTTCTAAAACAGATGAGAGTAACTAGTGTTTCAAATCTCTGTTGTGGACGATAGTCCATAAGGTACATTTTCATATGAATAGACACAAAAAACATCCTAAAACCTCAATCAATTATTAAGTCCCAATTTAACTTGAAAAACCGATCCTAAAGGCTATCTCAATCAAATATGACACACTAATATTAAGGTATCGCGGCACGATGTAATAGAATTAGGTACAAGCGGTCTATTATTGGATCGATCGATATTGTGAGCGAGTGGTCGAACACGCGATGTTTGATTAACTATTATGTTAGTAGGGTAGTACCTATATGAACAGTTAGGAATTGAGATGTGAAGACTTGATTGATTTGATTGATCGATTTAACAATAAACATAATATGAGCGTTATAACGCGTTAGTGTCGCGTTGCGGAGAGCTACGGAAACTCAATCTTGAGGTCCGGGTTCAAATCCGCACGGACCACATGCCATGAACCAATGAGTTTTTCTAACTTATGTACGTAATACCGACTGCTCTCGAACGGTGAAAGAAAACATCGTGAGGAAACCTACATAGGCTGAAAAAGGAATTCCGGTGCGTATGTGAAGTCTACCAATCCGCATTGGGCACGCGTGGTGGACTAATGTACATATACCCTGCATGAGGGTAGATCGGTGCCCTGCAGTGGAACGTATATAGGCTGATGATGATGGTTATGTAGAGGATGAACAAGAGAGTAGAAATCCTAAAAACTATAAAACCTCGGAAATAACAGCCCCTCGGTCACATTATGAGAAGTGATAAATACAACTAGTTCTGCTGCGGAAAATTTTGGGAAGACTAATACCTGGTAGAAGAAGGAAGCCCTGGCTTAAAAACCTTTGTAAATGGTTCGATATGAACTCCACCTCACTGTTCAGGGCTGCAGTCTCCAGGGTCCGAATAGCCCTAATGATAGCCAACCTCCGATAGGAGATGGCACCACAAGAAGAAGAAGAAACGAAGGCGGCGGGAACACGTTGGATGAGGGCAGCAGTGGACATACATCGGCTGGGATGATAAAAAAAACGTCATCATTATTGTATCTAAACTCTGTACCTAATGTATAATGTCTATTTACATACTTAACGTACCGTATGGTATGTACCAAAGATAAAGACGCGTTATAAACACCTAACCCCTGTGAAATCCGATCCCAAGGGCTAGGCAGGTGAAATTTCATAATTGCATGCATGAATCATTATTTTTGATATTGTTATTGATAAACACTTAAATTAACTTCTCAAATAATGTTATTTTGTAGTTAAAAATGATACTAAGCCCTGTAACTTTAGGTACTCTTGATTGCACTGTAATTAGTGTGTGATGCCTAACGTCACGCAGCAACTGTGGATCTCCCGCTAAACTCCGTACGGAGTTTTGGAGAGAAATTGTGTATTCTAGCTCATAATCATTCTGTAAAAGTTAAATAAAATAAAAAAAATAAAAAATGAGCCTCAACTCGAGGGGTTTACTAGTAGCCATAGAAGAGTTCCACTATCTACCTCCTGGTTCTCTTCAAAATCAGCTCGTTGATACCAAATTACTGTAGGTCATATGAATGACACACGCTTGCAAAGTTTCAAATCGATACGTCAAATAGAGTAGGTTAAATAAAATAGGCTTCCTAGATTTTCTGAACATACAGGTGATGCTAATATTAGCGTGGTTCACGGACTTGAAAGAAATACGTACCGAATATTGCACTAAAAAGATGTGAAGCATGCAAGCTAATACAATCTCGTTTGTTCTACAAGAGACCTACACTCACACAGATTCACTAGCTGTAGGCGCAGGTCCTACAACCCGTCACCTTATGTACCGCGTGACAGCACGCACACAAAAGATATGGGTTAGACGAGACTACGTCTGGTTCTTCTTTTAAGTCTGTGGCGTGGTTATAAACAAAAAACGTAAGGACATCAATCAAAATATAAAGAATCGTTTCTGTCAACTTAACATTTTGTACGTACCTACCAAAAATAAACGAAGACCTCTGATGAATAAATTGTCGAAAAAACTTAAATTAAATTCTCCCCTTGAAGCCAGCTTTGAGTTTTATTCCGAAAGTTCGATCTCTTTTTTTGTGTTTTTTTAATTAACCGAATCTTCGGGGATTCTTTGGTTGAAAATATTCGTTTCATTTTAAAAGTTTGGGCGAATTTAATTGGTAAGTTATATCTGTCGTAAAATACTTTATTTTACTAGCACTTGCTCGCTTTGAGTGGTTATCCGGGTATTTAAATTTCGAATAATTTATTTCTTAAGTTGGAACTGGGAGCTACTCAGTGCTGCCCTCAATCGTATTTTTTTAATTTCTTAACAATTATACTTACACAACATTAAAAAAAACAAGAATGTCGCGTGGCTAAGTGGGTAACGAGTGGACGTGTCGGCTTGCGATTTAATTGGCCACGTGGCTCCGCCGTTTTATGGCGGTTTCGAGTGTGTGTTTTAGTTTAAAAACGAGGCTTTGAGATCGCCATATCCTATTACCGTACAATATCTAATAAACATATCTTCAACACTTGACACTGGCGAAATCTAAGTGCGTTCACACACGATGACGCACTGACGGAGCGGCAGATGTCAGTCCATAGAACCACACCCGGTGCGTCAATGCGTCACCGTGTGTGCTTCTACGTGCGGTTTCATAGAACTCCTTGCTTCACAAATGACGGACTGACGTCTGCCACTGCGTCAATGCGTCATAGTGTGTGAACGCACTAACAAGGAAACGCCATTAAATAAAAATAGAATAGAATAGAATGTCACAATGTAGTCTTTTTATTACATTTCGGGATCCTTAAGGAACGTGTTTTTCCAACGCGTTTTTGTGTTTTTTCTGTCTAAAAAATGGTAATACATAGCATAGGACAGTACTCACGACTATTTCTCTCAGAGGTTAGTCAGATATTGGTATTCTTAAACCTCAGAATATCCACGCGTTTCACTAGTAGTACTTAAACTCTGTCCAGTGGGACGGGGAGTGAGCCCGTCGCCACTTGATATAAATGTTACTAGTAATAGCAGGCCTGTGTCACTCCGCGTGTAGGTATTAAAAACATACCTACAGGCGGCGGCCATTGCGCAAGGGCTAATCTAGTATGCTGCCGCAATAAACTCTTTCAATACGTATAACCACGTATAACTTATTATGAACCGTAGTCCAGTGAATTAAGGCCCATATTCCCTCAAAAAAATTTGGTAGGTATGTAAATGAACACGTGCTCGGCTGGAACGCGAGCTAAATTAAATCATATTGTTTATCAGATTGAGTACATATTTCTTTGAAAACCATTGCGAAGTAAAGCTTCTGTAACGCTAGTTACTAGTTATTATTCTGTGGTAATAGTAGATTACACACCGAGGGCAGGAAAGTAAGAAAGGTCTCAGATCTCATGTAATTGTTGATCAAACAAACATGACATCTGAGGCTTTCTTATTTACTGCCCGAGGTTAGTATACTATTTTTCTCCTCGAAGGAGGTGGAAAGCGACAACTTCGCGGGACGAAAATTGACGCTTTCCGTCCGGATGGAAGAAAAACATATAAGCGTCAAACTTGTTAAGATTATAGTTTATAGTTCAAAGTAAAACAAAAAATAAAAAAAAACCCTAAAAACCAGCCAGAAAATATTGTTTTTGGTAAATACATACATAACACCTACGTACGAGTATATTTGTATGGTGGTGTGGTACCCTTGGTTTCAATTCTAGTTGGAAGGACTAAGGCGACAAGTAGTGAACCCTTCACCATTTTTAAAGGACAATGGGCTCTTAATCGGGTTGGTACTCTGATGTTTTCCTTCACAGAAAAGCCTGAAGCCTTTGAAATAATTAAAAGCTTAGCAACTTATCTATAACTTCTGCTTATTAATGACTTAAACTTAACTTAAAGTTAAGTACAATTCCGCTACAATTATCATAACGAGTATCGAAGTTGCCTTTAATGTTCTGCCCTTTGTCTGAGAGTTTTGAGTTCTCTTTGTTTTATTATAGCTCTAAATTGTACTCTGTTGTCTTTATGTTTAAAGTACACTTTTGGGTATTGAGGGTTATTTAAGGAATCTACTGGTAATGAAATATAATTGTTGTAAATTATTTGTTGACTTTGTAGGTAGGAAGGAGCATACCACTTTATGTGCCGAATTGCCGATACCGTATCTTTGATTTTCAATTCGCATTTCTGATTCAGTGACCTGATCGCGATGAAAAATTCTAAGCTAAGCATAATAATTGGAAAAATAAATAAAATAGTTTATGCGTGTAATAAATCACTTAAGTACTGAGAATTGTAAATGTAAATGTAGACGGCCTCCAATCAATATAATTTTAGCAAAAATTCTTAATTCGTAACTCATTGGCCACCAAAAAAATGAGCACAAATAAATTTAGGTGTCACCTTATATACCTATAGTCTATACATGGTTGGATAAAGTATTTTAAAAGTGAACCAATAACTTTGTTCGCTCGAAAATAAAAATAAATTCAAGCGATGTTATTTACGAGAGTGAAAAACGAAACATAGGAACTTAATTAAAGTGAAAATCCTCAGACGAGAGAGAAATACATCTGACTTTGAAAAATTAAGATACGCTCTGATGGTTCTACTTAGTGTTTTTATGTACATTCGAATAAATATCTTGATAGTATCAAATTCAATAAAATATTGTAAAAGCATTAGCATACACAGATGTATAAGGAAATGGAGAGAGCTATGCTCTTAGTTTAGCTAGAGGTTTCAGTTTAAAGATATTTATTATTTCTCAAAAGAACAATACAGTTCACTTATAGAGAATACATAGTTAATTAAGTAAAGTTTAATTTTAGATCGAGTTGGCTTAAGATAGGATGGTTAACAATAATTATTTTTAAATATATAGTAGGTATACGTAGATAGGTACGTACACAGATTAATACATGCTAGAGATATATGTTTTCAACTTGTTCTTAAAAATATTGAGAGATTGAGCGGTTTTAACATCACTTGGTAGGTCATTGAACAGTGTCACTCCCTCAAAAAGTATGTTTCGTTTTCCATATTCTGTCCGGGGGTGACGGGTTACAAATTTGTTATTATTTCTTAACTATGGGTGAATGTTCTAGAGGAGCTAGAGGTTTGAATCAGAAATTAAAAGATCCGTTGGAGAACCAGTTTAAAGCTGACATATCCCAAAGAATTGCCGAACTAAAGTAGCAATGGGCGGGGAACATTGCTCGCAAAACAGATAACCGATGGGGCCGAAGAGTCCTCGAGTGGCAACGGAAGGACTAACTATCACCTCCACAAGTGGGGTTTGAGGGAGTCTCTGACGTGCTACTGCAGGGCAATACCACCACGAGACCAGACTCTCTCCCATGTAGTAAATGAGTGCACTCTGCGCCGTTTCCTCGGTGGAATCGAACCCACAAGAAGAACTCCACGGCTAACCCCGGCAGCGGAAGACTGGCTGAAACACCTCGACCTCGAAATCTAACCCCTCTTGGATCAAAGCAGGAAGCCAACAAGTCCATTCGATATAATGATGATGACCTGTACCGGAAGGCATGGGTAAGGCTCCCGACAAGGTGGACTGACGACCTGGTGTCCCTGGTGAATGTAACGGGCCCCCATTGGATGAGGGCAGTGCAGGGCCGGTCGTTGTGGCGATCCTTGAGGGAGGCCTATGTCCAGCAGTCAGAGGACGTTTGCCGATTGAGACGACGATGAGGCGACTATATTCCCGAAGGGATAGACAGAAATATTTTAATCTAGAATTAAACATTTTACATTATTACTAAAATATTGCAGTGTTACAACTGCCATGATCACGGGATGGCAGTTGTAACACTGCCGAAATATCGGGAACTCAAATATACTAAAACGCGGTAAGAACCCGGTAAAATGTTTAATTCTAGATTAAATAATAACCGCGTAACTCTCAAATACTGTAGAAATATTTTAGTAATAATGTAAAATAAATAAATAACGCTCACAGGCACATACATTGTAATGATCCCAAGCAAGCACTAAAGGCTTTTTATTATGGGAACCATACAACAACGGCACGAACATATAACATCCATGATCGAACCGGGATTCGAACCCAGGACCCTGGTTTGGCAGTCCGGCGTGGTAACCATTACACCAACCGGGTCGTCAAATCTTCTATTAAAACTCTTGCTAGCTTTTATTATGTCAATGAAACAAAAAGTGACAGCATGCGATTTAATGGAGAATTATCTTTAATGAACGTAGGTGCAACTGGCACTGGCAGTATCCAAACTGTGTCATAAATATGCAAATGTAATGGCTACAACAGAGCTAAACAAGAATGCCGAGATATTGATCGAGTCGATGTCAACAACTGATCTGGGACACATCACGTCACACGTATGAAAACCAATCAGAAGACGAATCTGTCCAACGCGTCAAGTAATAAGCCAATAGGATGGCAAGAATACAGCACGTTAATGGAGAGTAGTAAATCGCACTATCAAAGTTACAAAGACACTTTGCATAGATGCAACATCGAACTAAGAACAGACAAACCGCGGTCCTGGGCATTTCAATAGCTTGTGGAAGATTTCCTCCGAACAACCAAATAAATAATATTTGTATAATCATAAAAATTTTACTAACATTACTTATCAAGTTTGTGGTTAGAGCATAGATGTGAGACTGATGCGTTCTGTGTCCATTTCTTAAAATGCCTTCTTCTAGATATGACCAGTTCTGGATTCGACCACTTCTTGATAAGACCAGTTCTAAGAAGGGCCATTTCTGGATTTGATCACTTCGTTTTATGTTCACTCTCTGTACAGTCTGCAAAAAAAATGTTCTGTACAGGATTTTGGAAACGGTTACGGTTTACAAAAAAGAAATAACGATTTGAAGCTCCGTCCAATACAAAACAGTGTAAACATATTTTCTTAAATCTTCGAAATAATGAACATACAAGGGAAAAAATCCAAGTTCTTTGAAGGCGCATCATTAGTTCATTCTAACAGTTTCTAGACTGCCTTCAGTCTAGATTGTTGGCTAGAAGTCTAGATTACACGTACGTTTAATAAAGGAGCGGTCGTTTCTCAGCTTTTTAATTTACTTAGTTGTAGTGCGGTGTGACGCAGATTAGAGAGGGAGTTTTCCGTTTTAATTAAGTGCGAATATAGTAGATTACACACCGAAGGGCAGGAAAGTAAGAAAGGTCTCAGATCTCATGTAATAATAGTAGCATAACAAATAGTTTCACCGCCATATGAAGGAACTGACCAGGATAAATTGCTTAGCGTGCTTTCCAAAGCATGGAGGCGCTTGAAATAAAATAAAACTGTAGGTAATCCAAAAACTGACTGAACTTTACGTTGCTTTACTTCGTTGATCATTTCGAAACTATACATTTTTACGAATGAACACAAAAGGATTCCAATTTTTTTTTGATTCACATACACTCTTGCTGTCACTCTTTGTCTTGTTGATGTAGTAAAAGCTAGGAAGAGATTAAATCTAATGAGCGTTTCTGCAACTGTGAGTGTAATAATAATTCACTATCTTTTCCTAGTCTCTATCAAGTGTGACAGGTAATAAGTCCGTCAGCACTTTAATTGGACTGTAGATACATTTTTAGTTAAAAAAGTCCGCTCACAAAACCCCGACGTTATTTCCTCTATGATCAGTGGTTCTCAAACTCTGTCGCAGACGAGACGGAGAGCATCCGCTCCGCTCGCTCCACACGACTTTACTTAATTAAAAGTTTTCATACAACAGCTGAGTCGAGTCGCGTGACGGGTAACCACGAACTACGTTAGTAAACCGGATAGTCCGGGAAATATAGTTTAGTGCGTTCACACACGATGATGCATTGACGCAGCGGCAGACGTCAGTCCGTCATTTGTGAAGCAAGGAGTTGTATGAAACCGCATGTAGAAGCACACACGGTGACGCATTGACGCACCGGGTGTGGTTCTATGGACTGACATCTACCGCTCCTTCAGTGCGTCATGGCGTCAAAAAAGTGTCCCTCCCAACTCCATTTGCGCCGCCGTCTGAGAGCCTCCCGCCTGCACATGACTTGCCTTGGGCGACCTGGAAGTCGTTAAACCGACTTTGAACCCAGGTCGGTCGCAGTAAGGACAACATGTTCAGGTGGGGATTCTCGGATGCGCAAAATGTGAGTTGCTTGTGTGGAGCTCCACAAACGATGGCCCATCTCACATCGTGCCCTGCGTGCCTTAACACCTGTACGCAGGAGGAGCTCATGACCGCTAGCGACGGTGCAGTATCGGTTGCCCACTTCTGGCAAGGTACTATTTAGCGACTTTGTTCAAAATTTGAAGTCGACACGATAAGAAGAAGTGCGTCATCGTGTGTGAACGCGCTTAGTACATATTTGCGACTGTATTATATGAGGGTAGGTAGCGCGTTGCGGAGATGTATGGACACTTAATCATGAAGGTCTGGGTTTGAATACACACTGATGACGTGACATAATCTAATGACTTTTTCTCACTTATACCGACGCTCTCAAACGGTGATTGAATCGTGAGGAAACTGGCATGCGCTGAAGAAATTCTGGTACGTATTGAAGTCTACCAATCAGCATTGGGCACGCGTGGTGAAGTAATGCGGGAACCTCATTAAGGGTAAGCCTGTGCCCTGCAGACTGGACGAGACTTATAAAGGCTGATGATGATAATAATATCAGGAGGTAGGAACCTTTTTACAATATCTTTATACTTTTAAATTGTAATGAGGTGTTTTAGTGTTTCAGAGCTTTTCTGATGAAAAACTATGTTTCTTTAATTAAATATGTCCCACTACATCAGAACTCATGGAAACCCTAATCTAGCTAGTTGGATCGCATGCTTTGTATGAAATGTTTTTCTTACTTTGAAAAAAAGTCGCTGCAAAAAAAATGTTGGACTAAAAAGTATGTGATTTCCTTAATTCATATGCCGAGGATAGTAAGAGATATTCCAAATATCTATAGGGTGTAAAAATTTAATGCGTTACATACTAAATGGGTTGCTTCAGAAAATCAAACTGAACGATTTTTCTTTCGCCATTTCAAAGTTGGTCCCATAGTAAAAGTTGTTCAGTTTAATGGTCTGAAGCACCCCCCAAAGTACGTCTCGCATTTAATTTAACTTCCTGTATAATATATAGGGTCCTTCTTAATATGCTGACACTTTTTTAAGGGGATGATCAGACCGTCAAACTGAACAATTTTTTCAATGGCACCAACATCGAAATCGCGAAAAAAAAGTTAGCTGTCCCATACAAAAGTGCTAACCTACTCGAGCTAAATGCATGGGACAGTCGTTTTTTTGTCGTGATTTCGATGTTGGTCCCGTAGAAAAAGTTGATTAGTTTGATGGTCTGATCATCCTCTTAAAAAAGTGTCAGCATATTAAGTTGTACCCTATATAGGGATATTTTAAATTAGTTGGCGAAACTGAACCAGGATACTTGTTAATGATAACAGATTGCATTATCAATGTTTATAATTGGTGTTGATGATTAAGGTACGCGCAGTGCGTACAGAACACGGGCGCGGGCGGACATTGTCCTCAGAATCATACGCAATATCAATGACCATGCAATTGTACTCAGTAACAGATACCAAACGCGTATCTTAAGTCACGACAACTAATTAAATTTGACCATATAATATCCAGGTCGTATGGAGAGACGACCTGGATGCCTTCGACGAAGAGTAGATGGAACTGCCTCAGGACAGGGATGCATAAAAGGGCAGGCCTTTGCCCAGCAGTGGGATTAAATAGGCGAAAAAAAGAGTATACATAAATAGAATATCTCTAATTAACCTCTTGGAGAACATCGATTAACAACTTTTTCTACATCTTTAGGCTGCGTTTCCACCAGAGATGTGTGAGGTAGCGAGGCGGTGAGCGAGAAAAAAATCGGCCAATGAGAGTGCTTCAATTTCCCAATGACGTGATCGAGCGAGCGCGCTATTGGCGCATTGTTTCCTCGCTCGCCGCCTCGCTACCACGCACATCTCTGTTGGAAACGCAGCCTAACAAAGCATCTCAAACAAGCTGTATTTCAGCACATAACCTCATATCACATTCCACCCACCAAATATTTTTACAACCAACAGCAGTAAACCCGTCTCCTATAAAACCTCTCCTACCTATAAAACAAAGTAAACAGTCAAACAACTTTAGGGTTCCCTTGAAAAATTGCTTTGACGTTGTCGAGACGTGATACGGAACCGTAAGTGACACTATAAATTTTACGAGACAGGCAGGTGTCGAGTTTGTCAGGTGAATGAATGAATGAATGAATGGGTTATTTGTTAGAGTGAACGGTTTGGAGATGCTTGTTGATGGGCTCAGTTTGGGTTCTTTTTAGGTTGATTGGATTATATCGTTTTTAGTTTGTTGGGTGTTTTTTCGTTGACGAAGTAAACTGTGGATTAGTAGTATCACGTAGTCATATTTTATGGCACCGCAACTTTGTATAATTAAGAGCTTAAATGCCAAATAAATACAGCTATGCTATCCTATAAGATAACAGGGGCCCAAGACAAAGTGACATTCGATTACATTCATAGCATAGGCCAAGTATTTCGCTTAAATTCCACAGACTTAAAAGAAGAACCAGACGGAATGTCATCTAATCATGAGTGAAGCACCCATTTTTTTTGTGTGCGTGCTGTCACGCGGTACATAAGGTGACGGGTTGTCCGTGTTAAATTCATAGCGTAGACGATAGTAGAAAATGACAGAATGTATGGATTTGACATTGGCGACCGTATTTTTTTTTGACATTTGCTTTTGTCACCATACGTCAAGTCTATACATTTTTATGTTTTCTAATGTCGTTTTTTTCGCTAATCGAAATATACTTTATCTATTGCCCTGACGTATTCTAACCTCTTCACACGCTTGAGAGATCCTGAAACTGGCGCTGGTGACATCGACAAAACCACAGAAAGAGTTTGCCGTCATGGAACTGAATCAATATCTTACGAAACAAACGAACTAACTACCTATATACATAACATTTCCGATTTAGTAACAACTTTAACCCCTTTAACCTCAATATTGTAAATTACACCAACAACATTTCTGCAAACTGAAGAATTCGCAGTCTAAAAACAAACCTTATTTCAACACTTTAAAAACCATCGACTTTACTTTTTCAATACAGTGAAACCCGCGAAAAACTGGAACAATTCTCATTGGAATAGAGGTCAAAATAGCTTGCTTTGAAGGATCCAAAAAAATATACAGTACTGAAAAATTCAAAGCTTCCATTCATTTGAATATAGCCCGTAACGCTTTAAATATAGAGCTTGGAATAGCAGTTACATAATTTGCGAAATATAGGCCTTCTGTTCATTGTAATAGAGATCATATTGGTATAGACATAGGGTTGAAAACAGTAGGTATTTAAGAGGTTAACGAGCTCGAACGCACGCGATGCTACGTGCCATGTAAATTATTGCAAAGGGGTTTTGCGTTTGGTCCATGTTCAGAGAAAATTACCAGGCACAGCGCGTCGCCGACGCTAGGATCGAAATGCTACCTAAAGTGCATCGCATACAGAAGGAATCGAGGCGGTGTCGAGTTTTGGTATGATATACAATTACCGACCGTATGTAAAGGTAGCAAAGGCGCGCGCCCGCGCCTCGACGCCGCCTCGACTCCTGTATGCGATGCGCTTTAAGTATGTAAATTTTGAGCGTAACGAAAAAAAAACATTTTCGATATTCGAAGACCACTATTCAACTTTAAATTGCTGTACTTTGTATACCGCCTATCTCTTATAATTTGTCAGGGAACGGGATTCCACGAACAAATGCGCAGGAAAAAGCTTGATATCGTGTAATTTTTAAAGTGTACACCCGGAAAATTGAAACCCACGTAATTGTCAATGGTCTCTATGTATCTCAATTCAGACAAAGAGGCCTATCACATAACTCAAAGTGAATTTCAAAGACTACAATGCGCTTCATTCATTCCATCCACGTCACTCTTAACAATTGAACCACAAAAACCATTGTGAAAGGCGATTCGTGACCCAAATATTGATTTTAGCCGTTCGCACGGAAATAGTATAAAAACTGTTGATTTGCGAGACTAGTCGCTTGTCGGGGGTTAATATAATGTTGAACTGCAAATTGGCTTTTATTTTAAGAACTTTGTAATAAAACGCAATTTTACGTCTGGTTTACAATAAAGTAATATAAGGTCTGACGGTAAAATTCCTACCAGTACCTGTGTACGAGCATCTGACACTTCTATGCCTTCAATAACTTCATTATCATCATCATCTCAGCCGATGGACGTCCACTGCTGGACATAGGCCTCCCCCAAGGATCGCCATAACGACCGGTCCTGCGCTGCCCTCATCCAACGGTTTCCCGCCGCCTTCACCAGGTCGTCGGTCCACCGTGTGGGGGGCCTACCCAGGCTGCGCTTAACAATAACATGCTTGTTTGTGAAAGGAGCAATGTGACTGTCAGTGGAACCTTTATAGGCTGATGATGATGAAGAATAAAATAAACTAGCACTATCTTTCTTATCGTGTAGGCAGCAAGCCCTGGTGTCAGAATTTATTCAAACCGCCTTACGGCCCCTGACGTAGTTTTTATGTAACAAATACTACCACCAGAGATAGTAGCCTGGACCAACGGCTTAACGTGCCATCCGAAGCACGGAATCATATTTCTTTTCAGACAATCAGGTGATTCAGCCTGCAATGTCCTAACCAACTGGGGAAAAACGCACAAAGTGACATATCACTTGGTGTCCCCCGTGGAAATCGAACCCACGACATCCGTGTCAAGAACCCAATGCTCTCAACCATTAGACCACGGACGCATCACTAACTTATAGTTTATTTACAGTACTGTATAGTATCAATTATTTTATTAGATAGACTATGTATTATTGTATACATAACCGTAGCTTAAGAATTTATATTGTAATAGGTTATTAGGTCGTGTTATGTTGTAGAGTTTCTGGCCGCATCTTCTCTACAGCGACAACACGTTCCGACGCGGTGGTAGCTTAAAAAGATTTGACGTTTAATAAGTGTGCTTCAGGCTCCTATATTGAATAAATTATATTGACTCGCAGTTAGCACTAGCTATAGCATATGCTCATGACTATATTCCCCGAGGGGGTAGTCAGAGATATTCTGAAACCTCAGAACATCCACGTTTCTAAACTCTGTCCAGTGTGATGGGGGGTGAGCCCGTCGCCACTTATAATGGACAGTGGGTACAATACACGCCTCGAAATTGAAGCATGCAGGTTTCCTCACGATGTTTTCCTTCACCGAAAAGCCAGTGGTGTAACAAATCGTACATAAATTCCGAAAAACTTATTGGTACGAGTCGGCTTGGACGGGGATCGAACCATCGCCTCCTGCACGGCAGGCAAGGTTACTCGCCACTGGACCACCACGGCTCCCACTAGCTAAAATAACTACTATTTATATGTATGTAATATCGACTGCTCTCAAATGGTGAAGGAAACATCGTGAGGAAACATGTATACGCTGAAGAACAAAATTCTGATGCGTAAATCAGCCAATCCGCATTCAAAAAGAAAACAGAAAATTAAATAATGAATTTTATCTCTTTCTTTCTCTAATGCACCTACTCTATATTTCAATTCCCCATCTGCGCTAAGCATTAGTTCTGCAAGTTATTCTCTACTCTATGGACATAGACATAAAGTAGGAATTTAAAGTAGTATCGGGAATTCTTTGATAATACGCTTGCTATTTTATTTATATTGTGTGTCTTGTATTATTGTGAAAATTGTGTTTTTCTTTAGATTACTTCCAGTTTTGTTAGAGTAAATCTGATAAACTAACAAAAAATGTTTCCCTTTTAGGGACATCAGAAACTTTATTATAATTATCTATCTACCTATTTGAAGCGGGACTTACATTTATTTAGAGATTCATAAATAAATCCTGGTTCATAAATTAATTTAATATGTACCTAAGGATAACTTTTGGATAGCAAAAACACAGTAACATTTTATTTTCTCTTGAAAAATACCGGTATGGTGGAAAACAGTAATTTTAAAAAGTAAGACTAGAAAAGAACCATTTCGGAACAATGGGTTCCTATTGAAACCTGGTGACATTTTGGTATACGCCTATTTCAAACAGGGAATATTTTCTTAAATCTGGTAACATTCCGGTAAAGAAATATTTTAAAACCGGGGACATCTTGAGACCTGGGGACATTTCGGTAAAGAATCTTGTAGAAACCTGGGGAAATTTCGGCAAAGGTACACAATATTGGAAAATCACTTTGAAGCAAGCAATTAACAATAATTACTTAATGAACGTAAACAAAAAAGTAACATTT
Source organism: Agonopterix heracliana (assembly GCA_963693445.1). Taxonomy (NCBI): domain Eukaryota; kingdom Metazoa; phylum Arthropoda; class Insecta; order Lepidoptera; family Depressariidae; genus Agonopterix; species Agonopterix heracliana. The sequence continues at coordinate 13,970,956 of OY856328.1, forward strand.
GTTTGATTCCACGTTATAATTGCAGAACGATCCGTTGGCATTTACAAATTTTATTTTAAATGTGAACGGGCTTTCCTAAATCATAATGTGTGTTACATTTAATCTAAATTAACGCAATTACATCCAACATCCAGCTTGTAACGTTATAGCTTGCAGCATGTAATATGCAGCTTGCAACTACAAGCATCTCTGTTATCTAACAGCTAAATACAGCTTGATTTACTATTATTGCACTGCAGTACATATGTTTTTATTATTAATACTACTACTATACCTCCGTGGTCTAATGGTTAAGAGCATTGGACCCTTGACACGGAGGTCGGGGGTTCGATTACCATACGGGGAAAACCTAGTGATATGTCACTTTGTGCATTTCCCCCCTAGTTGGTTAGGCCTTTGCAGGCTGAATCACCTGATTGCCTGAAAAAGAAAGATTATTCCGTGCTTCGGATGGCACGTTAAGCTGTTGGTCTCGGCTACTTTCTCTGGTGGTAGTAGTTGGTACATAAAAATCACTTCAGAGGCCGTAAGGCGGTCTGATTAAACACTGACACCAGGGCTTGCCCACACGATAAGAAGAAGTTTTTGTAACATACGATCTTCGGATGAGCCACAATAGTCTAATGGGTAGCCTTTCATGCAGAGGGTGGCAGTCTAGGGCAGTTCGATTTCAGCGAATTCTGTGAAACTGACAGTTGTCGTAAAATTATAAATTAATAAATTTTGCTGTGTCTAGCACTGCATTTCTGCCGATTTCAAGTAGTTAGTCAATTCCAATTTCAACGATTGTTTTTTTGAGGAAAAACACAGAAAAAAAGAGGTGGCAGAGCTTCGTGGCACGATGAAACGCGAACCGCGGGAACACCGCGTGAATGTCACAACCATCGCCTTAGAGTTTCTTCTTTAGGGTATGGTATGCAGGTTTTCTCATTATGTTTCCTTCACCGTTTGAGAGCAGTCGGTATTTACGTACATAACAAGTAAGAGGTTGATCAGACCATCAAACTGAACAACTTTCTCTATGGGACTAACATCGAAATCGCGGAAAAGAAATCTGCTGTTTCATACTAACTGCAATCCGACCAAAAATGTAACAGCACATTTTTTTTAAATATTTCGACGCTGGTGCCATAGAGAAGTTGTTCAGTTTGATGCGTACTATTAAAAAAACGTCAGTATATTAAGTTGGCCCCTGTATATAGGGTCCTTCTTAATATACTGACCGTTTTTTAAGGGGTTGGCCAGACCGTCAAACTGAACAACTTTCTCTATGGGACCAAAATCGAAATCGCGAAAAAAAAATCTGTTGTCCCACACGAAACTGCCAACCTACTTACTCGAGCCAAATGTATGGGACAGCAGATTTTTTTTCGCGATTTCGATGTTGGTCCCATAGAGAACGTTGTTCAGTTTGATGGTCTAATCATTCCCTTAAAAAAGTGTCAGCATATTAAGTTGGACCCTTTATAACTCTCATTAAATAAATAAATGCTTGTAAAAAAATCATTCAATCAGTTTAAACCAGTAAATAGCAGTTAAACTCTAGATAATTAAACAACTTTACTGCAGCAGACGGACTCTCTCGAAATCCAATCAAATTGAATTTAAACTGCGTAATATAACCTAGTGGTGCCATTAAATCGCTAAAATTACTCGGGTTCTATTAATTAGACTATGAAATGAACTGAAGTGAATTCTCAGCTGATTTCGACAGCAATTGCTCAATCATGCATCATTCTAATGCTCTTACGGAACTAAAGTGGTTGACATAGCTCAGAAAATTAGCAAGCTGAAGTGGCAATGGGCTGGTTATATCAAAAAATCTAACGGTATAGGTATGTGAAGTCCACTGCATCATACTAGACGCATAATGGATATAAAGCACAAATACATACAGGGTGTTTCATAAGTAAGAATAAATTTTTAAAACTCTTAAGGGGGTTGTTTAGACCGTCAAACTGAACAACTTTCTCTATGGGACCAACATTGAAATCGCAAAAAAAAAAATTTTATATCCCATACATATTTTAGCTCTAGTCGATTTGTAGAGTATGGAACATCAATTTTTTTTTTCGCGATTTCGATATTGGTCCCATAGTGAAAGTTGTTCAGTTTGATGGTCTACACCACCCCCTTAAAGGTTTAATTGTATTTTTGTAACACCTTGTATATATCTTGGACAGTGTCACACAAATTATCTAGTCACATTTAAAGTTCCAGAATCTAGCCTGGACTTGTATTATGATAACTAGACAACATTATATAGATACAAACATCCATGACTCGGGTACAAATATTCATATTCACCATACAATATTTGTCCCTAACGGGATTCGAACCCGCGACCCTCGGCACAGCAGTCAGGTTCACTACAGACTGTGCTGTCGGGGTGTCAAAAACTAATAGAGATATGATATGAAGAAAATTGAGTAAAAATACAACCACAAACATTTCTAAAGTTCACTAAGAAAAGTTAATCTACCATTTCTTTTTTTATACTATTCTAAACTCTAAAACAAAAGAGATAAGATGAAAACTACAATAGGATAAATGTATGTAGCCTTTTATAACCTTCCAAATAATCCGACTACTAAAACCACTTTTATGCATTACTGTATAAAGGTTATATAGTATATAATATATAGTATACTGCGACTAAAATGTTTTAATCCGATGCCTCCCGGGTTTCGACTAAAAGCATAGCGTTGTACCTTGTTTGGTCAGTGTACACCACTCGTTTAGAGCATCTCTCCTCCCTCTCTAACACGTAACGTTGGATAAGGACAAGAGAAATGGGCGAAATCTTTTGTGGCGTTTCTTTTACGTAGTCGTTAAAAGTTCGCGTTAAGATGGATAAATCCTTAGGAAGCTTTTTTGGAGAAAATGTTTTCTTCTCAAAAACGATTTTGTTTGTTTCCACAGTTACATACCTACATATAACACACATGACCATATTCTATTCATAACATAAAGTTAACAATGGACACTTATGTATGGCAATGAGTGCTGGGTATGTGCAGAAGAAGCATGAAAGGAAAATTAATGCTGTTGAAATCTTCGATCAAAGTACCTGGACCCTCTCGCCTGGACATGACTAGCCTTTGGCGACCTGGAAGTCCTTTAATCGACTTAGAACCCAATTCGGTCGCAGTAAGGCAACATGGTCAGGTGGGGATTCTCGGATGCGCAAAATGTAAGTTGCTTGTGTGGAGCTCCACAAACGATGGCCCATCTCACATCGTGCCCTGCGTGTTCTAACACCTGTACGCAGGAGGAGCTCATGACCGCTAGCGACGGTGCAGTATCGGTTGCCCACTTCTGGCAAGGTACTTTGTTTAGCGACTTTGTTCAGACTTTGAAGTCGACACGATAAGTAGAAGTATATATTTTTTTTCTTAATGTTGACTCCATAATGAAAGTTATTCAGTTTGCTGGTCTAAACCTCCCTTTAAATATTACTACAGTGTTTTGTTAAAGGATAAAGAAACATTCCATCTTACAATGATAAGTTGTCGTCTTCCGATCCCAGCAGCCGACGCGACTGACGCGTGGTTCTGTCATACGTTTTCATAGTAAGCTCGGGGCCGACGGCCGATAGTTACTATGAAAACATGACAGAACCACGCGTCAGTCGCATCGGCCGCTGGGATCGGAAGTGCACCTTTACGTCGACGACCCAGTTGGTGTAATGGTTACTACGCCGGACTGCCAAACCAGGGTCCTGGGTTCGAATCCCGGTTCGGTCATTTATATTATATGTGTGTGCCGTTGTTGTGTGGTTACCATAACAAAAAGCCTGAGGCTTAGAATCATTACAATATATGTGCCTGTGGGCGTTATTTATTATTTATTGTCCTAGGTTTTAAATTAAAATAGAAACACTACGTAAAGTATCGACTAAGAATCCGAAAAAAATACTTTCAACAAAATAACGTTCAAAATTCCCTTTCCCGTTAATGGCAGGAAATCACGCGACAATTTGCAATCAATTAAATTTACACGAAGCAATTTCACCTACAAAATTCGCGAGGGGAAAGCCCCGGGAAACTGAATTACCCGCGTCCAGCAGCTAATCGAATCCCGCGGGACTGGGAACACGGCCAGATGCCATTGGCCTCGCTCCAACACTAGACGAATTTAAGGAACACCCAATATGGAAATTTAAATTCAATTTTGGACCTTAAAAGGGAATGTTAAAATTGGGTACGGTGTCGATACGGGATTTAGAATTTGGGTACGGATAATGAGTACGGATACGACGATTTTACATGTGGTTCCCGGCATAAAATGGAGCCATAGTTATCGAATGAAGCGACTAAAGGATATTGGATGAAATGAAATGAAAAATGAATATTTTAAAAGATAGCAGTTAGTTGTAGATTTAGAAAAAAGTTTCTAATCATCTCAAAAGGATTTTGGTCGGAAGTATATTAAGAGGATAGGCGGGCTGAAATGCTAATTTGGAGAATAGGTCACTTTTCCGACTGTATACGTATTCATCCGATCGGCCCCAACAATACACTCTGCCGACTAGAGTGCCAAAGAGACAACTGCGGCTCGGACTGATTTTATCGACATAAAATCGACGAAATCAGCATTTCGTATTCCCCTATTTCCTCCTCCAAAACTAAACCGATTTTAATAATTCTTTCAAGTACCTATAATATGAAAAAGACTTTGGCTATGTCTGTATGTTTTGCTTTTTCTGTTATATTCGTCAAAGTTTGCTGGATGTCTGAAAAAGGGTGGTAAAATTTGTTATTTTCGAAGGTCCCTAGTTCATACAGTAATTAATTAATATAAAAAGCAAGACATAGGGACAGAGGCAGAGGTACCTGACATAGATTGTATGGTAAAAAATGTGTTGCTCTAGTGTCATTTTCCAGGGAGAAAACAGGGGAATACAAATGGAAAAAACTGTACTCGCCTATCCTCTTAAAGTATGTATACAAGGTGTAAGTCAGTTGTCCCACACATTTGCATAGTAGCAAAAGTTGTTCAGTTTGATGGTTGGATGAAACCACCCCTTAAAATACCTACCCTATTTATTTTGTTACAATTGCATTTAATTTTCATTTAACATTGAGTAAGAATTAATTAAAAATTATCGGATACAAATTTTAACCCCTCTTTATTATATGTATTGAAACGACTAAATTACTGGTTACGGATATATAAATTATCCGCAAAACACCCCTAGTAGCAATGAAATGATATGGTTAGTTAGACGCGTGGGTGAACCCCTAAAGCTTTGGCTTTCTAACGTAGAATAGCTTTTATGTCTACAATTGTTTCGGGGGAAATTTATTTGAGTATTTCGTCGTTGTGAAATAATATAATCTAGGTTAAAAATAGCTTAGGAACCTTTATTAATAATGTAATAATGAATTCTGAAAACAATAGCGTTTATTCCAATATAATTATATGTTTTGTGGAGGAACTACGTGTAACGTTCTTCTTTAGAAAAGGGAAGATCTTTCGCAATGCTAGGTATTATGTATGGGGACCGACCGTAATTCAACAGTTCTTAGTACATACATACAGGTCGGTTAACTAAAGCTGGCGCGTTCACAGACACACAAATGCGTTTTTCCTGTCACTGCGTCCGTGCTTGATAGAGATGGATAAACTTTTCATTAGGCGTGCAGTGAGACAAAAGCATTGCGTAAATGTGTGGCACGCGTCAGCTTTTATTAACCGACCTGTACATACATAAACTCACACCATTGTACTATGGGGGTAGGCAGAGACCACGGACCTGACACACCTCTTTAGCCTCATTCACATTCATACATCTTTTCATGCACTTCTGTCGATTGAGGGTGCGTAGCACACGAATAAAAATCAGCTGTCCCATACATTTGAGTCGGGTAGGTGCAGCAGTTTTGTATGAAACAGTTGTTCAGTTTGATGGTCTGAGTTACCGTTTCTGTCTGTGAAGGGCTGTCCCTTGCAACCGGTATATACCAACTTTTAAAGCTTATCAAAAGCTTTAAAACACAATAAGTTTAATCAAAGTCGATCCGGTACTTTTTTGCGTGATGCTCGACAAACAAACAAAAAGACTAAAAATCCAATTGTATTTCCAAATCTCATAACTTTAGACGGCCCGAAGGCACAGTCTGTAGTGAACCTGCCTGCTGTGCCGAAGGTCGCGGGTTGGAATCCCGTAAGGGGCAAATATTTGTATGATGAATATGAATATTTGTACCCGAGTCATGGATGTTTGTATCTATATAATTATGTATTCTACATCGTTGATGTCCAAGATATTATATAAGTAACATTAAGAATATTCCTGATTCCTCGGGAAATATATTCGTGAGCGTATGCTTTGCTTCAGTCCCAGTTAAAGTCAATGAAGCTTTCATCGGTCCCATATTTCAGACTTCCAATCAAAACAAAGTGAAACCTATTCCAATAGCCACAGCTGTGCTTTTCCACCGTCATCATTCACCCCAAAACTATCCACTTCTGTACCTTATCTCTGAAACAATGCTGCTTTGACAAGGCTGAGGCCCGTTGGCATGTTGCCAGATATGTGACCCTTTCCTAAGGTCATACGCATTGTATCTAAATACACTTTACGATATAATAATACGAGTATATAGGGTTGTCGCTTAGTGCGTTCAAACACAATGACGCACTGACGGAGCGGCAGATGTCAGTCCATAGAACCACACCTGGTGCATCAATGCGTCACCGTGCGTGCTTCTACGTGCAGTTTCATACAACTCTTTGCTTAACAAATGACGGACTGACGTCTGCCGCTGCGTCAATGCGTCATCTTGTGTAAACGCACTTAGACAATAATAATACAACTATGGACGAGTAACGCGTGTAATTTTACTAACAAACTTTTCTGACCTTTTTTCGGGGGGCGAGGTGAGTGAGATCCGCATCTTTGGATTTTATTCTTAATGTAATGACTTTAGATTTGAATTTTGATTGATAGAAATAGTCTCGTGTGAACCCAGAACACGACTATTTTGAAATTATTGGTCCGCAATTATAGGCTGTCTCGTTTAGTGATAAGGTATAAAATTGTTTGTAATTGCACATGATTAATTGATCTTGTAACGTGTTATATTTATTAAGGGTTTTCGCAATTTAGATTTCTCTCCCATAGAGAAAAGTGGTTCAGTTTTATCGTCCTCTTAAAAAAAAGGATGTTTTTTTTACAAGGACCCTAAATAAGTCTGGTATTGATTCTGGTACTTATTCAATCGGAGTCAAATCGAAAATGATGTTTTTTGGCAGTTGTTAGCTATGCTGCTCTAAATTGTAGTTAGGTACCTAACTACGCTATCCGTCCGTCCGTCGTGTCTGGTAACTTTTGAAACATAATAGCTAGACACTCGAAGTGGCGTTATTATTATGGAGCATTTGCTAAAAAATAAAAAAATATCACAAAGTTAAAAATTAAGGGGGGTCCTCATACAAGAAACTAGTTATCACCAAAGTTTTTCTTCTCACTCTATCGTAAAAACGGTAATACATGTATAAAAGCGTCAAACTTGGTGTGATTATAGAAAAAGCTCTACAGTATAACAATAAATCGTTATTGTTTTATTTTGTCTTATATTGCTTTGTCTTTTTTTAGGTCGTCTGTCCAGCGGGCAGCAGGGCGTCCCACACTACGCCTACCAGTTCGCGGTCTCCACTCTAGAACTCTGACACCCCATCGGAAAAAAAGTGGGGAGCGACTGGATGAGGAAGGCCGAGGACAGAGTTTTGTGGCGCGCCTTGGGAGAGGCCTATGTTCAGCAGTGGACGATGATAGGCTGATGATGATGATGATTGCTAAATGTTGTGTTTGCTTTTAAGCGATGTATTCATCTACTTTATACAATTGTAAATAAATATAACAGCGAGTAGCGAACCTTTAAATAAATTAAATTAAATAACAAAAAACGGCCATGTGTGAGTCGGTCACGCGCTAAAGGTCCCGTAGAAAACAAAACAATTAAACTCGTACCTACAGAAAACCTCGGTGCGCGAGTAGCTCGACTCACACTTGCCCGGTTTTTATTGTTACATTGTGTTTTGCATACCCCAGTTCGGGAAGCAAGCGAGATTCTGTGTTTAAAAGGCCAATTGAGCAGATGATCAGCCCCTGGCAGCTTTCCAACGCTGCAGCCTTGAACAAACTCGGTTAAACGCAGTTATTTGCTCTCTAATTACTGTCCCGACATATTAAGGAGTTGAGGGAGACATTCATTGAATTCTAAGCTTGAATTCGTATGTAGAAGCGAGTCAAAGTCTTGAGTATTATTCTTGAAATGTTTGTTTTAAGGGTTTTGTACCCAAAAGGCGACAACGGAACCCTATTACAAAGCCTACACTGTCCTTCCGTCTTTCCTACCTACATTAGGGTTGAGTAGGATTGCAGTGCAGATTTGTATAAAACAGCAGATTTTTTTTTGCGATTTTCCATTTAGAAATCCCATAGAGAAAGTGGTTCAGTCTGATGGTCTGATCATTCGCATAAATTCTGATACTTTAAATGGGACCAGAAGCAGTAGCATGCTACACGTGATACGGCTGTATCACGTCTTTTATCTTGTTCGTTCGCGCACAAATAGAGAGAGAGCGAAGGTGTTATAGCGCTGTATTACGGTGGCATGCTACCCATGCAGATAATTTGTATAAATATGCAAAAAAAATGCTGGTTACAATAGTATTTTGCATACCCCAGTTCGGGAAGCAAGCGAGATTCTGTGTTTAAAAGGTCAATTGAGCAGATGATCAGCCCCTGGCAGCTTTCCAACGCTGCAGCCTTGAACAAACTCGGCTAAACGCAGTTATTTGCTCTCTAATTACTGTCCCGACATATTAAGGAGTTTAGGGAGACATTCTTTGAATTCGCATGTAGAAGTGAGTCAAAGTCGTAAGTAGTTTCCTTGAAAAGTTAGTTTTGTCTTCAATTTACATTAAATTAGATCTAGAAAAAGCTGTACCAATGAGTTTTTCTACTTCCTACCTTAAATTTTACTTTGACCTAAGCTTACTTACCCGAAGAAGAGAAGATGTAGGTATGTAATACAGTTAGTGCTCTCAACCGTGAAGGAAAACAGCATGAGAAAGCCGAAGTAGAAATTTTGATGCGTGTGTGATGCGTGGTGGACTATCGCCCTTGAAGGTAAGCCTGTGCCTTGCAGTGGGACGTATAGAGGCTTATGATGACGTTGAATGTGGATGAGGTAAAAGGAGGAGTACTCATGCTACAGCTGCTGCTTTGGCATGTCATCGTGCGGATTCAAACCTGGACTCTCATAATTAAGCGTCCATACCTCTAGTCAAAGTCAAAGTCAAAGTCAAAGTCAAAATTTTTATTCAAAATAATATCACATAGATAACATTTTGACGTCATTTTTGATTCTACCATAAATGTATGTAATAGTATCTACCCCTTCAAGGAAACTAGTCGTGACGGTATGTCTTGTTCTTTCTTTAAATCGTCACAGACATCTTACTTAACTACCTCCTAGTCTAATGGTTAAGAGCATTGGGCTCTTGACATGGAGGTCATGGGTTCAATTCCCAAGGGGTACACCTAGTGATACGTCACTTTGTGAGTTTTTTCCCCAGTCCTAAACATTGCAGGCTGAATCACCTGATAGTCTGAAAATTCAAATAATTCCGTGCTTCGGATTGAACGTTAAGCTGTTGGTCCCGACTACTATCTCTGGTGGTAGTAGTCGTTACATAAAAACCACGTAGTCAATTGTTGCCTAGTGGATACGAGGCTTTATGCTCGTTGGCGTAGTGGAATTTCTGTATTGAAAATTGGGCTCTTGACACGGAGGTCGTGGGTTCAATGCCCACTAGTGATATGTCACTTTGTGTGTTTTTAACCCAGTTGGTTAGAACATTGCAGACTACCTGATTGTCTGAAAAGAAAGATGATACCGTGCTTCGGATGGCACGTTAAGCCGTTGGTCCCGACTACTATCATAATAATCATAATCATTTATCTCTGGTGTTAGTAGTCGTTACATAAAAACCACGTCAGAGGCCGTAAGGCGGTTTGAAAAAACTCTGACACCAGGGCTTGCCCACACGATAAGAAGAAGTCACAGATATAATATTAAGGAACTGATAAGTGAAAAAATATAAGAAAGAACAAACTTAAGAACTAATAGTAATATCGATGTTCGATGTATCCAATAACATTATCTTACCTTTAATCAAAGTTGAAAGTTTTTACGATATCCAGAAAAGGTCCGTAATCCCAGATATTAGCCCAAAAGAGATGACGTTAGTCCCGGTTGGCAGTCGGCCAGTTTTGTTGGCCTTGACTAAAACTCGGTCACGCACTGTGTAGGCACTTCATGTGTTTTTAGGGGTTCGTAGAAATTATGTTTTAACATTTTTGTTTGTTTCTATTTGAGTATATTTGGTTGTGTGAAATTTTAAGAAGAAAAATGGAGCTTCAGATGTACAGACAATCATATTATAGATAAAATCACGACCATAATCGCCTTCCGGGTAGTCAGAGACAAACAAAACTACTAGCTTAATAAAAAGTTGTAAGTAAAAAAAAGTTTAGAAAAAACCGTAGCAAAATGCTACGCCGTAGCTGCGTAGTAACGTACGAAAACTTAATTCGATTTTAAAACACTTAGGTATAGCTATACTAAAACGATTACAGTCAGGAAGAGAATGGAAATAGTAATAAAAAAAGAAAAACTTACCCAAAAAATTCATCTTGCAGTTACTATCACACAATACCTAAACCTATCAACGATCCATAACAAATATAAAAAAATATTTTTTTTCTTTTCAAATTTTGAGCACCAATTTTTTGTCTACATTTAAAATGATATATGATACGTTTTCGTTACTAAAGCAGGCTAGGACATGTTGGGACACGTCCGACCACCGCGGATGGCGGGAGGCCAATGCTGTCGAGTCGGCTCTCCACCCCTATTTATGCTGCGTACGTACGAGCGACCTCACCCACACATGCGCACAAACCCAACACAAAGAAAGCCTCCTTAAGAGGGGTGCACAAGGGAAATTGTTCAACCATTGTCAGACTGGTAATGGAGGATGGAAAAGTTGATCCAAATTGTGCCTTTTAATAATGATCGTCGTAATTATCGTTATTGGGAACCAAAGAGGGGGGAGGGGGGAATTTTTCTGAGACAGGAAAATTCTCAAGGGACTTGTGTTAATCTCAATTTTTGTGGATAATGTTGAAGAATTTTTTTTGTTGTCAAAGATTTTTTTTAACGAAACGCGACATCGAAAGTGAAGAATTTAAAAACGTTTTCTTTTCATCATCATCATCATGAATTTCACTGAGCACTGACTTGATAACAAAGAAGAAAATCACACGAATTTAAATTTATTTAGTGAACTGGCTGTCAGAGTTTTTCTTTTTATGTAGACAGATAAAAAAACAAATAAAAAAGCCCATCGTTTAAATTACCAGCGCAATACAATAGAACTTCGATAAATAAAGAGTAAGCAAGAAAAATTGCACATATATTTCATTGGCCCCTTAACTCACACTTTCACACACTTGTTCTGTGTAGCCAGCGGCTCCCAAACTTTTTCATTTTGTACCCCTATAAAGATTTGAAAATATTTCAAATTCTAACCTGGTCACACACATATTCTTGTGTAGTTTCTTAGTTACTCAGGGCTAGAAATAATAATTACCTACCGACAAAAATTAAAGTAAAAAAAAAATTACAAAAGCATTAACTGATTGATGAGGTTCCAGATAAGAAAACACTAACACATTTTTTCGATGAGTGTTGTACAAGGCGAATAAGAGGTAAATATTTTATAAAAATTTGAAACAGAAGAAAAACTTGACAAATATCACCAGATTTTTACACGTTATTCAATCATGGAACTCTTAAAATATAGTAAAAATTTAAAATACAAAGTTTAGGTTCCTAATATAACATAACATGATCTAATAATTATTATACAACCCGATTCAATCGGTGTCAAATCGACATAGTATTTTTTGATAGTTCTTGGCGATTTTGCGTCTTAATATTTAGTTTACCTTTATCAGAAGACGGTTATGAAGATAGCAGAAACACAATATTACTTAAAATTGCCTAGTACAGTCATAAATACGTTATCGATCTTGAATAATTGGAAACTTATACAATAGTCCAACTATCATCATCATAGTCAGGTGGATACGGGCATAGCTTCTTCCTTATTTGGCCATCCTACTCGGTCCCATGCCAATCGCATTCAGGTCTTACTAATTCTTTTCCACATATCGTCAACCCACCTGGCTGCCGGACGACCCACTCCTCTTTTGCTTAAGCAAAAGAACAAAATCTTAACAGAGTGGTTGCCCAGATTAGTCTGATACACGGAATGAATAGGTACCGTCTTCAGATTGCTGCCTTTTAAAAGTTTCCAACCATCGAAAAAGGGTAGGTGGTTTATGTTTATGAGTCGTAATATTATATTCATTCGATGGAATTAGCTAGTTTGATGAAACGTAAATCAAGATAATACTCGTTTTACAGCATCCCTTATTTCTCCCCATGGCATCCCAGGGGTCCAAGAGCGCAAACTTTAGGAACCACTGGCATAAGCGGTTACTACAAAGGGGCCGCTGAAAGTGGGCGGAGCCTGTTCGATGTGTGAGTGTGTTAAATCTTTTATAGGTCGATGCATTAAGTAATTTACTATTATGCCATGCAATTGACAATGTCGGTTAAAATATACGGCTTGTAAGGCTTTGTTTATTGTTTTACTTTGATTTTTTATTTTCACTCTGTGTTTTTAGAGATCAAGGATTTTTTGCTGTGGTTTTGGCTTAGAATTTATCACTTTATGATTTCCTATGATGAGTTTGAGAAATAAGGTTTCTTATGCAATGTTATTATATTATAGCATCAATTAAATTCAAAGTAACTTATTCAATGTCGGGGCTTGAAGCCTACTTATTAAATGTTAAATCTTTTTTTGAACCTACCACCTTTGAAACTTTTATAACATGCTAAAAGTAAGCTTACTGCACGCTTAAAAATATTGTTATGATAGTTATTGCTAAAGATACAAATGTTCCTATTTGTTCTATGGTTTTTTTACACTTAGAAAATAATTTATAAAATCGCTTTTTAATAAGAATATATTAGCATTTAGCATTTATGCTCACGACTATATTCCCCGAGGGGGTAGTCAGAGATATTCTGAAACCTCAGAACATCCACGTTTCACCAGAGTAGTACCGAAACTCTGTCCAGTGTGATGGGGGAAGTGAGCCCGTCACCACTTATAATGGACAGTGGGTACAATACATTCCTCGAAATTGAAGCATGCATGCATAAGAAAATATTCGTTTGAATAATAATTATTAAGGACAACAAATATCCAAGAGTGATACAGTGTTAGTAGCAATAAGATTTACGAAAATAAATACCATATTAATAAATGATGTTGTATGATGTTTGGCCGCTAAACCACGACAGATATGGATTTTCATACAACTTTTTCCGGCCGCTGCTCGCATGTATTTGGCCAGTACAGCAATTTTGATTTATCTCGAAGAAGGTTGTTAAAATAATCCTCAAATTTCCAAGCATGTTTGAGATTTTTTTTTTATTTAAAGACTTTTTATCAACGCTTTATCTTTAAACTCCAAACGCTTAACCCTTCAAGAACAAAACATCTTAACCCTCATCAGCATGCGCACTCTGTACTCGTGTCCTATTTACATACAATAAACATAATGCCGTCTGTCTGTAATATAATATTCAAATTAAGTGCAGTTCACAATTCATTGCTCCCGAGTCCTCTCTCTGAATCCTTAAGTCCGAGCATTACGGTTGAAAGTGAGTTGATTTACGGGAATTCCTAAGATGTTTGAGCTTTGGTACGAATGATGTATGAATTGTATGAAATAGTTGAGGATATAGGTAGTGGGGAATGTTGGATAGTTGTGTATTGGGGGATTGGGTTGCGATTTTTGTTTCGATTTCTAGTTCCTATTTTATGTAAAATTCTGTAGAAGGCTATTATTATTATATTAGGTTATTATTGTTATTTGAAATGTATTATTATTATTTAAAATTATTTTTACTTAAGTACCTAATTGAATTTTTTTTTATTATTTGAAAAATTTATTATTTGTAGAATTTATTTATTATTTGAAAGTATAGTGTAGGTTTTAAAGTCGGACCAATTTAATAGGTCACATTTGGAATCTATTGATACTTCATCAAACGTTAACCTTGTAACGGCGGGCATAGAATAATATTTATTTTTCGAAGTTAGAACTGCAAAATTGCTTTAATTTATAATAACCAAAAAAGGTTATTTAATGATTTACTTACTTTCACTTATAAACCATTCTAAAAAAATTCTGTTCTAAAGAACTGAACGTCGTTACAATGTTGCGTCAGTGAACCCTTTTTACTTTTTTAACACTAGGGATGTAACCCAAAAAAATCTAATTAAAACGTCGTTCCAACAAACCGCGATATTAATATAATTCGATTCACGTATGTTTGAAATCCGTATCGATTCATTCACTTTAATCAATGTTTTTAAGCAGGTTACCTCACTACGAAGCTAAAACTGGCAAATGTCAAATGTGACCTATTAAATTGGCCCAGCTTTAATTCCATTAAACACAAGCATGTTAACTTACAAATAAAATTATTTTAAACCAGTTTTTGCCCGCGACTTGTGGATTTCGAAAAACTGCAACACCTCGGTATTAACTCTTAATTATTCACAGGGTAAATTGTATATCACTGAGGATAACTTCAGCATGTATTCTATGCATCAAACTGAACAACTTTTACTATGGAACCAACATCGAAATTGCGAAAAAAACAGCTCTTCCATACATTTGAGTCGAATGCAAAACGTATGCAAAACGTAGTACGTACTTCAGTTTTGTAAGGGACAGCCGAGTTTTTTTGCGATTTCAACGTTGGCTCAACAGTGAAAGTTGTTCAGTTTGATGAGTAGAATACATGCTGAAGTCATCCGCTTCCTTTAGGGGTTGATTTTCCGAAAAATCTTGATACTTTAGTCTTCTTCTTCTTATCATGTGGACAGCAAACCCTGGAGTCAGAGTTTATTTAGAACATCCTTTTTAAATTATGTATTCTAAATTTCAAGTTTCTATCTTCGGTGGTTTAGGATGAGCGTTGTACAATCAAGCACGGAACTGTTTTATACATTATAATATTTTTTTTTACTTTGTCACACAGATTATATAGTTGTATTGAAAGTGCCATAATCTAGACCATCATAGATATACAGGGTGTAGCAAAACATGTACAAAAACACACAAATAAAAGTTATGTGTTTAGACTATTAAATTGAAAAACTTTTACAACGGAGACAAAGTTGAAAAAAAATCGGCTGTCCAAGTTTAGTAGGTTAGTATTAGTATGAAATTAGAAGCCGATTTTTTATTTCTTTTCCATGTTGGCTCCATAGTGAAAGTTGTTCAGTTTGATAGTCTGAAGTTTAGACTCCCTTGGCCCTTTAAATATTGGGCCCTTTAAATATTACTAATATTTTGTTGTTACACCCCGTACATGATCTACATCTTTGCAAAGATACCTACAAATCCTTTCCAGGAAAATTTAAACGTGACTGACCTAAAACCCTAAAAATAAGGACCACTTTTAAAACACCATAAAATTTCATTCACAGAAAAAAGGTTCTAATAATATTTATATGAAATCATACTTTCCCATAAAAAAACCGCTCACTACACTCGATTTCACTCAAAAAGGACCAATAACTAACTATAAAGAAAAGTACGCATTGCAATAAAAATAAAATCTTGGCTTCCAGTGTACGCGCAAATTATCCCCGTCAGCGACCTTACAGAAATACAGCTGTCTCGTTTCTTCTTGTCGGTTTGTTCTATAGTGTTGTCTCTTTCTCGCTCGAAATGTTGAAGGGCTTAAGTGATTTGGAGGAAGGAAAGATTTCGCGAGACGTGATTGTAATGTTAGAGTAAGTCGTTTTTTAGGGTTCTGTATACAAATGGTGCCAACAGGACCCTTATTCTTCTCACCGATCCCCGCTACCCAATCCGTCGCGTAGCCCCAGCTACGTCCTATGCCGAGGTCCGTACCTCTCTGGGTGCCCCTAGGTCGGTTGCTTAAGGTGGTTTCCGTCCATACAAAACGTTGTCGTATAACTCTCGTAGACGGTGTTAATAAAAGTAATGTTTTATATATGGAAAAATAGCTTAGAAAATCTAGTTTGCGCATATCAAATAATATTTACAATTTATAATATTATACCCGCGACTTCGTCCGCACAAATTATATACCAGATTTTAAGTCAGATCATAAGCTATCAAACAAAAAAAGTTTCATCAAAATCGGTTCAGTAGTTTTTGCGTGATGCGCGTACAAACAAACAAACTAACAATTTTGTCAATAGATGGCGCTGCACGTCATTTAAATTGCGCTATCGAAGTGTTATTTGAGTTTATTGAAGTGAATCACTACTTTTTTGTTCCTCATGATTTTACGGTTTTATAATAGTTAAGATTACGAAGATATCACGCTTTGAAATTATTCATACAAAATTTCAAACCCTTATATCTTCGTAATCATATTACAAATTGTAAATATTATTTGATATGCGCAAACTAGATTTTCTAAGCTATTTTTCCATATATAAAACATTACTTTTATTAACACCGTCTACGAGTGTTATACGACAAAGTTTTTTATGAAATTGACAGCTCTCCAACCACCTTAAGTTCATTCACTTGTATCGGTAGACCCTTCGTGGTCCTTTCAATAGTCCGCAGTAAAAAGCAGTAGATGCTGTCTGAGTAACACTGTATTAGTCATTTCCAAACAACAAAAACTGAAAAGAAAAAAACAAGTCCAGTAGTTTAAAATTCTATTGTGTAATATTGAAGCGACTTTCACAGTCGGGACCCATTATTCGGAAAATTTTATCCGGTCTAGAATTTTTAATGGGTCCCGACTGTTAAAGTCGCTTCAATATTACACAATAGAATTTTAAACTACTATAACTAATATATTTTTTTATCGTTTATTATCATAATCGTTTTTGTTTTTTCACAGAATACTTTTTTTGGTAATATTGTATGGCGGTACGGAACCTTCTGTGCGTGAGTACGACTCGCATAGGTCGGTTTTTATTTAAAAAAGAAATTCGATATTTGTAGACCCGAAAGTTTGGCTTACTTTTTCAGTTTTCGATGTAGGTTACTGTGGCTGAAAATTTACCTGGAAAAGAAAAAAATATAATTAATAAAGTTATTAAAATAAAAAAGTAAAAAAAAATAACGCTCACAGGCACATACATTGTAATGATCCCAAACTAGCACAAGCACTATTAGTAAAATTAAAACAAAACAGTTTGTAAGTGTTTTTCAAAACACCCTAGTAATATTTAAAGGGGTGGTTTAGTTAGACCATCAAACTGAACAACGGAATTTACTACGGAGACCACATCAAAAGAAATAAAAAATTAAAAACTGCTGTTTCATACAAAACCACCTGTTCGACTGTATGAAACAGCAGTTTATTTTTTATTTTTCTTAATGTTGGCTCCACAGTGAAAGTTGTTCAGTTAGATGGTCTAAATCAAAATTTTCCCTGAAATATTACTAGGCTGTTTTGTTACACCCTGTAGTTATACAATTATATTCTTACACATTTAACAAAAAATCGATAGAAAATACATCAGACTAGTCTCCATAGTAAATGTTGATCAGTTTGATGGTCTAAAGTAGTTTAGTATGGAACACATTAAATTTTACACCCTATACATTTTATTTCACAACCTGCATAATTAATTTATTTTTATAATTTATTTAATTTGTCATCATGTATAATTAATTTAATTTTACACCCTGTATAGTTATGAAAGTTATTCTCTTACATTTCACAATAAATCGATAAAAAATACATCAGACAAGATTCAATTTGTGAAGTCGAAGCAAAACATAACTTCGAAATGGTACCAATACAAAGTGCTACGAGCTACGAGGCGGCTACGCCTCGTAGCAGATGCTGCTACGTCGTAGACCATACAAAGTTAAAAATTAGGTCTTTCACTCTTTGTAAGTCAGTTAAACAAAGATGAAGTCTTAAAATTTTCTGTCACATATTTTATTATTCTTTGTTTCTGTATTTTTATAAATATTGTTAATAAAATATTGTTTATAAGTATTTGTTTTGAATAGAAATTGTAACTACTAAATTATACAGGGTCTTAATGTGCCGTCACTTATTTAAGGGAATGATCAGACCATCAAACTGAACAACTTTCTCTATGGGACCAACATCGAAAGCCCGAAAAAAAAATCTGCTGTCCCATACATTCGGCTCTAGTAAGTAGGTTTGTATTTTTGTATGGAATAACTGTTTTTTTTCCACGATTTAAGTATTGGTGCCATAGAGGGAGTTACTCAGTTTAACACTTTAACTGCTGACGACCTACCTGGTACATATGGGCTTCAGTGCTCATGACTCACACCGTGAGTCAGAATCGTATAGTTTTTTACAGTGTTAGCACTGCGCGAATGTCATTGTTTTGAGCTTAGCAGCGAAAGTGTTAATGATCTGATCATCTCCTTAAAAAAGTGTCAGCGTATTAAAAAAGACCCCTTAGTTTACTGGTCGTAAAAGCGCATATTTGAATTTCCACTGGAACCAAATTATCAAAATGTTAATTTCTCAACATGTTATGTAGGTATAGTGGTTATTGTCTCTGCTCTTTTGAAAAAAAAACGCTGATTGGATCCAAGCTGGTTCGGATTCGTACAGTCAGCAACTTTAAATACAGGATGTAACAGAAGAAGGCAGAAATATTTAAAGGGTGCTTGATTATGAGAGTAGGGCCACTTTCTGTTGTGGTTTTAGAAGTTGAATCTGGTGGAGAGCTAAATTAACTGTTGGCAACACTTGGTCAATGGTGGCAGTAAAGCAAAGGTGTGCGGAGTGAGGCGCCGGCCGGGGTGCGGGGCGCGGGCGGACACTCGCCGCTGATTTCATTTACTATTCATTTGATGTACTCAGCACTTTTGATGGACAACAGGGCTGTCAACGATTGAGCTTGGTTTCAAAATTAATTAAGTCAGTGGAAGTACGATAGGACCTGTAATAATGTTATGTAAAAATTATTCCATAACTGGTCAATTTAATAAAATTATTTATTTTCTCAAGAAAGTGTAAGAGATACAAGTACACATAAATTAAGATTCAGTGTCGGAGAGGACTCGAACCAACATTTTGCTAATCCAGGACTGTTGTTTAATCAAGCTGTCTCCTAAAATATTACATAATTTTGCGTCTTTAAAGAACGTAAGCACCATTTAATTGGCTATTTACAAACTACCAATATCTGGATTCCTAGAAAAATGCCTGTAATTGATTGAATCTATGTGGAAATGCATCTATTAGAAATGACTATTTAATCAATAAATAAACAGAAAACGGAGTAGTTCATAGTAGTTTTAAATAAATTTTTAAAATAATCTAACATGACTTGGAAATTAGCATCATAAAATACCATTCCTGATATCTTAATTTTAAGTTAATTGTTTGTTTGTCTGTTTGTTAATAGTTTGTTTCATGTTTGAAACTTGTATTTATTTATTTGTTTGCTTTGAAAACCATAATAAAATATAAAACGAAAATCGTAAGAAGTCGCAGCCCTGCTAACCGTTTAGGTGTAAAGTAAAGGAACGCGAGTGGTCGAGGGGTAAATACGGTTTCTTATTCCACCCCCTCCCCTTCCCCTCTCCGAGTAGCCTCTCACTTCCCCTCGCTTGGCCCTGCGTGTGGTGAGCTGATGATTAAATTTAGCTTTTTAAGCATTTCTTAAGAGCTTAAAATACTTTCTTCGGTACTACTGGTGATACGTGCAGCATATTATGCATGCATGCATAGATATCAACAATTTGTTCATTCGTCCAGCTGCAATGTTTTTGTCGCTTTGCAAGTGTTATTAGGTGGAAGCGTGTTGGTTGCCTGCTCCGTAAGCTACGTAAACGTTCGGGGAAGTGGACGTTCGGGGAACTAGACTTTCGGATGATAGCGTTTATGGCCGCATCTTCTTTACATCGGAACAGCTTCCGACGCGGTGGAAGATTAAAAAAATTACCTCCGGAAGTCATCTATTTAACATTATTAAGAATAAAAAAAGTTTTTTCTTTTTTTATGGAACTTAACGGGCCAGAAGAAAAAAATTAAACCAATTTCAAAACAAAACAATTATCTGGAAACGAATGAAAAAAAAGTTGGGACAATTTTTTTTAGTTTCGACCGTTTTTTTTTACTTTCACTAAAATAATTATATTAATTTGATATTGATACATAGAATCGAAGTAATTGCTTCAATTAAGCAATTAAGAACACAAAGACTAATGGATTACTTTTAATGGCCGTTATTCAGGTATTGCACTGCCCAACTATTTTATTCATAGTTTCTCTCCCTCTAACCTAACTAGCTGAATGCGTCCACAGAGTAAACAGCAAATAGTGTTGGATATCGGAGTGCTCTGTATCGAATTAGCGTGCATTCGATCTGTGTGCCGACTGTCGCGGCCAATCCACACTCCATGGGTCAGTTTGTACGGTTCATGCTATAGGGGACTAGCGAGTGGGGAATATATGGGACCGATCGCGTCAATTTAAAACGTCGACGTTTGGTGCAGATTCAGTATTGGTCTTGATTCAGAGATATTACGCTAAAAACCTGTCAGTTTTCATCAAAACTATAAGAGTACACCCTTGTCCCACTTTACCAGTTTTAATTAAACTTTTAATTAAATTGTTCGTAAATAATTAAACATTAAGTACATAAAAAGATTATGGTTTGCATCTTTTATCCTCTTTTCATTTTAAGGAAAAACATGTTGAAAGTTTGACATAATTACTGGCACAGAACTGTGGTGCCATCTAGCGATCCCCAGGTAAATTTCTAGAAAAACGCTTATTTTCATAGCTGTTTTTATCTACAGCGAGATGATGATCAGAGCTGTTGACTGAAGGTCTTGTGGTGTCCGGCTTTGAATAGCATCAATCGAGACGGGTGTCGTTAGAGACGACTTAACACTAATGTACTTGGACCAAATTGCATCTGGAAGACTGACTTGCACTTGGACCGAATGATACTTGGACTAAACTGCATTTTTTTTATTTTTTATTATAGATGGGTTTGCTCTTGACCTCAATCTAGTCCTCAGGACAAAGATGGGGTCGAAGACGTAGCGAGCTTACCCAGAAGTGCACTGGCACTCCTGCACACCGACGGAACGCAGCAAGCTGCTTGGCGTCAGACTCCGGCAGGAGGGTATTCGCGAGCCAGGCGGCTCCTTGCGGAGCCTACCACACCGCTGTGGGGGATCGTTCAGCCGCCACCACAAACTTGGTAGCTTGTGATGCCGTTGCCTGGGGTGGACCGCTAGGAGGTAGATCCCCAACCATCCCCCAAACTTTGACGGAATGATACTTGGACCAAATTGCACTTGCACAGAATGCAAATTTAACTGTTTTTCACGGTTGGACGAAATAAGACTTGGACTACTTGGTATCGTAACCGTAAATAGTCCGCTCCCACCTATCACTTGACGACCGCCGCTCCGCTCGGCCACTTGCAAGTTAATTTATTGACAATACGCTCGCTAGAAGCGTTTGCTGGTTTATTTATTAAACGCATTTAGATTGACGCTTCTTTTAAGGATAAGTGACGGAAAAGATTCAGGATGTTTCCTTTCTTTCTTAAATACCTACCATCGTAGGCCTGGTCGTTTATTGCAGACGATTAAGAGAAGTTTATTCCGAGAGCGCAAATGCGCGCTGCATACAAACGTAGTCTGGTGATATTTTCAATACTATCCAATTAAAGGCAATGCAACTTTTCAGAAACAATCTAGAAACTAATCTCTATGTTCGTATGATGTCAGATTTTCGTTAAAATATACAGTTTTAATGCTAGGATTAATTTAAGATTTGTATGGACATCTTTGAGGCACTGTAACTTTAAAACTATACATTTAAACAAAAATCTGACTTCATACAAACGTAGAGATTAGTTTCTAGATTGTTTCTGAAAAATGTCATTGTCTTTGGATAGTATTGAAAATATCACCAGACTACGTTTGTATGGAGCGCGCCAACGATAATATACCCTTAAATCAGTGTCCTTAGACAGGGTCCAACTTAATATGCTGACACTTGCTTAAGGGGATAATCAGACCGTCTAAACTGAACTACTTTCTATAAGGCACCAACATTGAAATCGCGAAAAAAAAAAATCTGTTGTCCCATACATTCTGGCTAGAGTATGTTTACAGTTTTGTATGGAACAGCTGTTTATTTTATGCGCGATTTCGATGATGGTCCCATAAAGAAAGTTATTCAGTTTGACGGTCTGATCATCCCCTTCAAAAAGTGTCAGCATATTAATAAGGACTCTATTATTAACATTACAAATAAATAGATACAAAGATTGTATCGAGACCTCCGCTTCTAAATACCTAGTAGACAAAGTTGTATTATGTTATGCAATACAACCTGCCCACCAAATAATTTCTACTCTACACGTGTTTTGCTCCACCAACGAGCATCCTCAGGAGTTTGTTACTCCGCCGAGCGTCCGACCTTGTCTACTATACTTCGTTCCAAATAAGGACGACAATATTTACTGATTCCTATGTAGCTTTCTGGCCAATTCTGATTCTTTCATACAAAATATGACATAGACATAGACATAGACATAATTTATTGATAACAGAAGGTGTTACATGTCATACTTACAAACACTATTATTATACTTAAGTATAACATCGTTTGCCATTGTTTTATACATCAGTTTGTATTATTAAATTTACAAATTTATTACATATCAAAGATTATTACAATATGTCATAAATTTAAATTAATTGGTATTATTGCAATTAATAAGATTATAACAATATGTCACTAAATTTAAATTATTGGTTACAAAATGTGATATTATCTATAACATTATTGTTCATCATCATATATTCTTCAACCGTGTAGAACGCCTGCTCGACCAACCATTTTTTGAGTTTGTATTTGAATGTGGAAGTCGTGAGGGCGCCTGCAATATCTCCTGGTAGTTTATTATGTCAAACGATCTGTCAACTAAGCTAACAATGATTTATCCAGCAGTGGTGAAACAGGCCCTAAGTCTTACAGATCACAACCCGCCGTGAGAAAAAAAAAAGCATAGTCTGAAATTTTTTAATTTCGATTTAACCATTTTTTTTTCTATATTGTCATGTTGTTCACCTTATTTCAATACCCATACAACGTAATAGTAAGACAGTCTAAAGTTGCCATACAAAGCTATAAAACCAGATTAAAAAGTCAATTTTGATTGGTCTTATAGCTTTGTATGGCAACAAGGGGATAATAGAATATCATTTACTTGTCATAGAACTACAAATCGCCGATATAGGGGAGAAAACTGATAGACTATGTTGCTGAGAACGGTTACCAAAATGCCTAATTTTATATCGTTGGTCGGTCAAAAAAATAAACAATAATGATACATTCGTCATTGAACACAACCAATTAATATTTAAACCTATTCTATTCTATTTTTAAAAATATGGCTGCCATCTTTGGTTAGTGATGATTTTGCCAATGTCGAGTTTTTATAGCAAAAGTGCTTGACGTTGTACGGTTATATTGATATTTTGGTGACTTCAAGGGTTGTTCTTATAAAAGAACAATATCCTGAGCCACCACTGGAGTTCCACTGTAGGCCGGGGATGGGGCAACCGACGCGCACGTGACCGCCCAATAGCAGACCCACAAAGCAACTCCATTTAAACCTAAATACAAAGTAAAACAGTACACATTACAATAACATGACATATGCGGGTCATACAACGATATTAGTTAATTTCCCATACATAGAACAATTCATATGACAAGTATATACATGCTGATGTCACCGCGGGCGACATTTCAAAGACTTTGCAGAGACAAAGCGAGGACACCCTGTATTTGACAGGTTTTTCGTCGAGAGCGAGATATGTCGTGCGATAGAAAATTAAAATGATTTTGAATTTGATTTTTTTGTTGACGTTATTTTGTTAGCTATTGAATAATATGTGTGGTGTCGTATACGGATTCGAAAAACGAGGAAGGAATTTGATTGTTTGTTTTGTTGATTGTGATACTGTATTTAATTATTATTAATAGGTTTCTTTTATACATAGTGCATATAACATAACATAACATAACATAAATATTCTTTATTTGCACACCAAAAAAAATACAGCAAAAAAAAAACAGAATAAAGATGAACGTAAGGGTACCAATGGCGGTCTTATCACTAAAAGCGATTTCTTCCAGACAACCATGGGATGGAAGAACTCTTAATTAAAAAACTTGCTATGGCGGTGTAATAAATAAGATATAAAATATGTAGCTTAATATTATACAATACCTATATAAATAAATATGCATATAAGTCCTTCATTACATCAAAATCATTGATTCACTAACATACTAAGATCCGACTGTAAAATTATTTGAGAACCAAGAATTGTTACGCCCTGGATCACATGTGAAACAATGCGTTTATAGGAACGACTTATATGTTCATACGAAAATAAAAATACAAAACCATCAAATTTAACCAAGACAAGATGTGCGCTAACTGCGATTACGCGAATTATTTATTATTACCACTATAACCTAGAGGTTATGACAAACAAATTGACATGTTTTAAATATTATTGTTTATAAACATGTTACAGCCATGTTGTGCTATTTCGCATCAAAGTAAAGATTGAAAAATTTGTCTCGGGCGGGACTTGAACCCACACAAATAAATTAAATTGACATTTGTGTTCCATAACTATGCGCCAACTATACACTAACATTTTTTGGTGTCCTATTTCCCATAGCTGATTGACTATTTTCTTCTTCTTATCGTGTGGGCAAGCCCTGGTGTCAGAGTTTTTTCAGACCGCCTTACGGCCACTTACGTGGTTTTTATGTAACGACTACTACCACCAGAGATTGAAGCCGGGACCAACGGCTTAACGTACTATCCGAAGCACGGAACCATCTTTCTTTTTCAGACAATCAGGTTTTTGAGTTTTGATTCAGCCTGCAATGTCCTAACCAACTGGGGAAAAACGCTCAAAGTGATATTATATCACTAGTTGTCTCCCGTGGGAATGGAACCCACGACAGTCAAAAGCCCAATTTTGAATATTGAAATTCGCCAATAGTCCTATCATTTTAGAGTTTCCTTGTATGGACACCCTGACTATAATTCATCTATCGCTGAAAATTTGCAGTGTGATTAAGTAAAGTATACAGATTACGGTTGACAAATAATCAAGGATGCCTGTTTGCACAACTTTTTCAATTTCAATTCAATTCAATTTCAAAAAAGGACCGGAAAAAATTAAACCGAGATTATTTGTCAACCGTAATCTGTATACCTATAAACTTTACTTTATCATACTGCAAAGTTTCAGCGATAGATGAATTATTGTGAGGGTCAAACCCTAAAATGATTGGACTACAACTAAAGGAGCACAAAGCAAAGATAATAAAGGCCTCCGCACATTGCAGCGATATTATAGAGTGATTTTATCGAGCGATATTATCGACAGCGATATCGCGATACCTTACACACTGCAGCGATTACGCGATTCGCATCACGTATGCGCCCCACCACTGAATGTAGTCGAAAGAGTTGCGATAATATCGCGGCAGTGTGTGGGATCGAGCGCGTCCCCAAACAAAATGTACTGGAAACAATTATCGCAAAATCGCAGCGATATTATCGCTCGATAAAATCGCTGCAATGAGCGGAGGCCTTAAAGCGGTCGGTGTATTCGAAAGCTGTAACGAGAGGTCATTCATTTAGTTTATAGATAACTTAATTAGTCGAAACTAGGTCAAAACCATGATATATCATACGTATTGATATTCTGCTAAATAGGATAATCAATTATATCAAACACAAACGGATATCGGACGATAGCATAATTGCTTCGGATCCTGATTAGATGTTTCAGTGCTATTGTGGAATACGTAATAGAACCGTCGTTTTTGTGAAGATTATTTGGTTTTTGTTTGAGTGTCGATTCAAGTTAATTGTATTATGCCTATTTTATAGGTTCAAGGCTTAGATCAAAATTAAATTAATGGATAGGCCTTACGCGAACATTTCAAACCAGAAAATGAGGCAAAACAAATGAAAGGTTTACTTCAGATTTGTATGAAAGTGCCCTAGATTTGACAGATATTGGCGCTAGTTTGTATGGACCAAGTGCACCAGTAGTTTGCTTCAACTTACCGCGCTTTAGGCCTATCCATTAATTTTATTTTGATCTAAGGTTCAAGGTACAGATTATTATTTTGTTATATCATTCTATTTTCAACATTCAAGGAGGCACCGACTCTCGTATTATTTAAATATTATAACAATTATACAGTATTACTAAAAACCAGGAACATCACATTGTCATTGCACATTTTTAATTTCATACGTCATTACGGATTTGTTTTTATAACGTGAACATAAAACAGTGTCTGTAATGTTTCGATAAATTGAAAAACAACTGTGACATTCTTGGTTTTGAATATTAAAAAAATAGCCGTGGTGGTCCAGTGGTAACCTTGCCTGCCGTGCAGGAGGCGATGGTTCGATCCCCGTCCAGGCCGACTCAAACCAAATGAGTTTTTCGGAATTATGTACGATTTGTAACACCACTGGCTTTTCGGTGAAGGAAAACATCGTGAGGAAACCTGCATGCTTCAATTTCGAGCCATGTATTGTACCTACTGTCCATTACGAGTGGCGACGGGCTCACTCCCCGTCACTATGGGAAGAGTTTCGGTACTACTAGTGAAACGTGGATGTTCTGAGGTTTTAGAATATCTATGACTACCCTCTCGGGGAATATAGTTGTGAGCATATAAGCGTATGCGTATGCAAATATTTGTATGCCGGTCCATAATACTCAGTGAAAATAGATAAAAAGTCCGTCTTTTTCTCACTGAGGTCTAATCATTTCTGTTCATACATAAATACATATGCTCACACCTATGTCCCACTACTGGGGCAGGCAAACACAACATTTATGTCCGCAGGGATACTCAGCATCCCAATACATTAAAAGCGAGTTTATCTGTGTCATTTGAAACACCAAACTCCACCAACTTTCAACATACACAAACAAGCACACCCCTATTTCCTCCCCTAAAGCGAGGTCAGCGTGAAACGCAGTCAGGTATCCCTCGCCGTTCGTCGGGTTCCATTCAATTACACAAATCGCGTCATTTACATATCCCTTCGATTTCTTACGACGCCTGACTGATGATATGTAGTTCACAGGTATAGGTATCGATCTGGGATATAAATTTGATGAATGAGTTGCGAATAGTGAATTCTCAGATTTTGACAAGAGTTTTTATTTTTATTTTTTTTACTTATTATTAATGCACTTCTTGCTTGTGCGTTAGCACAGCATTTTCGCCAGTGTCAAGTGGTTTGAGGGAGTATCTATCCAATCTCGAGGATTGTTTTTGAGTAAGAACACAACTGAGATGGATTGTGGAACCTCGTGGCAGACTGAAACGTGAACCGCGCGAACACCACGCGATAGACAAATGTTCGGGGCAAACCCTGCAACGTGACTTCTTGACTAGAGTTCCTGCTTTTCAAAAGAAGTTAGGTACTCATATTTTTAAGTGTATTCGCTCACCCTTGACACTTCATACAAACGGGTTCGCATTGAAAAAAAGAGGTATGGAAGTAAGATACTGAGAAAGTGCAAGAAAAAAAGCAGAGATGATCACAGCATTGTCTTCTACGAGGGGGTGAGGTAAACATCGGCGGGGAGCAGAGAGCGTCCGTTCTGTACGTAGTACCAGCATATGCACCACTATATTCCCCGAGAGGGTAGTCAGAGATATTCTGAAACCTCAGAACATCCACGTTTACTAGTAGTACCGAAACTCTGTCCAAGTGTCACGGGGATTCAGCCCGTCGCCACTTATAATGAACAGTGGGTACATGCATACATTATATGCCTCGAAATTGAAGCATACCGGTTTCCCCACGATGTTTTCCTTCACCGAAAAGCCAGTGGTGTTACAAATTGTAAATAAATTCTGAAAACTCATTGGTACGAGTCGACCTGGACGGGGATCGATCCATCGCCTACTGCACGGCAGGGGTGCGTCCCGTTTCGTATAATAACATTTGGTATAATAAAATTTTTATAACGTTCAAATGATATAATGCTCGTAAGAAATACTGACTACGAGCATAATATTGAAAAAACATAACATACATTTAATCGAATACTTATATCCTATATTTTTAATATATCTAATGTTGATTATTACTAACGATTACTTAATATAAAACTTGTTTGATATATCAAGTATTTGATGTTATTTTATGAGACATAACGATCCCTTGAAGTATTGCTCCAAAGACATACAATTTAATATTTTTTTATAACTAGTAAATTGCCTTCTAAACTATAGGTTAGGTTAATTTAGGTAGTGTGACCACGTATAGAGCAAGTGGAGTCAAGCGAAACGTGTGTCACATGCATGCTGCATTTGTGCGTGCATGCATGCTTGTTTGCTGGCATGCTTGCGTGCATGCTTGCTTATATGTGTGCTTGCTTGCATGTGTGCTTGCTTGCATGTTTGCTTGCATGTGTGCTTGCTTGCATGTTTGCTTGAATGCATGTTGGGGGGTGCAGGGGGGCTGCGCCCCCCGCGAGGGGGGTGCGGGGGGCGGATGCCCCCTGCCTGAGAAAAACAAACAGGTGTTTTAAAAATTCTAGGTTAGGTTAGGTTAGGTTAGAACATGTTGCACACTTAGCGGAGCGAGCGAAGCGAGCGGAGCATCAACATGCTTGCCTGCATGCTGCATGTTTGCTTGCTTGCTGCATGTTTGTTTGCTCCCTGCATGATTGTTTGCTCGCTGCATGCTTGCTTGCTTGTTGCTTGGGGGCAGAAAGGTAGGTAGCTTTAAAACTATAGGTTAGGTTAGGTTCGGTATGTAGTGTAACCACTTAGAGAGCGGTCATATTTTAGACATCGACATGCGGTTTTTAAATATTATATTATGAGCATTGATTATTAGACGTTCTAAAACTAGATGACATCAATGCTATATTTGTTAAATGTTATGCTTTATAGATTGTATAACATGTGATGGTTATACTTAAGGTTCATTATATCCGATGCGTTTTATACTTTATCAAATTATAGGTCTTAAATTTATATCTAACGTTTATTATAGCAAGTGTCCTGTATTTCAAACAAAATTATATCAAAAGAAGTTATATTTCCTAAACTATATATTCTTTGTATTTATATCGAATATTACTTACCCGCACGGCAGGCAAGGTTACGCGTAACTGGACCACCACCGAGGGGCTACCTCTTGGTTTTGGGTAACTTTGTAACCATTTTATTCAATAACTATGACACATACACGATATCTACACGATATGAGAAGTGATGTGGTTTTTCTAGAAATCGATTTTAATGAATAAATCCGAAGAAAAGGGAATTTAAAATCACCCCTTTTTTCCAGTTGTAACCATTTTACTCTTACATTTTTAATCGGAAGAAAATGAAAATGTACAATAATTATTGTTTACAACACAATTTAGAATAAAGTGGTTTTCTAACTTTTTCGAAATTAATAAAAAATCTTCTCATTTTTCAAAGAAAGCGGGTAAATTCTGACCGGAGCCACGCGCTCGTTCGCATCGATTAGTATGGAGAGTCGTGGTCCAGGGCAGATACGCCTTAAACTCCTACATTTGCCCCTACCGACGCAAAACAAGCGTAAAACTATCTAATAATAAATAATAAATAAATAAATAAATAAATATCTTGGACATTGTCACACAAATTATCTAGTTACATTTAAAGTTCCAGAATCTAGCCTGGACTTGTATTATGATAACTAGACAACGATATAGGATACATATATAGATACAAACATCCATGACTCGGGTATAAATATTAATATTAATTTTTACAAATATATGTCCCTTACGGGATTCGAACCCGCGACCCTTGGCACAGCAGGCAGGTTCACTACCGACTGAGCTACAGGGCCGTCCTAATAGTACCAGTACTTCCATCAGAGGGCCTACCATGAGTTTTCAATGTACTTTACTATTGTAGTTAAGTCGCCAATTCGTATGGCAGAAATTAGTTCTCAACGTAACAACTAGGAGCGCTGTACGAAATTCAATACAAAATTGGTGAAGTAACTACAGTAGTAAAGTACGCTGAAAACTCATGGTCCTACTGGAATACAAATAAACCTTTTTACCCAGTATTTTATGCACATTGATATCGAATCTCCTTTGTAGCCGTCACAGCGAGCGATCGCCGAGGCGCTGATTGATAAGGGATGCAAAAAACGAACTGAACACTTAAAATGATTAATATGTCTTGTTTTATTCAGCGGTTTGGTCGGGTATTGATTTCTTCGAAAGTAAAATAGACTATCGCCTGTGGAATTAGATTCTAAATTAGGCTAAATACATACATACATATGTGCTCACGCATAGTCCCACTATTCTATTTTATTTTTATTTAATGGCGTTTCCTTGTTAGATTTCGGCAGCGTCAAGTTATTTGAGGGAGTGTCTATCCAATCTCGAGGATTGTTTTTGAGTAAGAACAACTGAGAAGGATTTAGGAGCCTCGTGGCAGGCTGAGACGCGAACCGCGTGAACACCACGCGAGAGACAAGTGTTCGAGGCAAACCCTGCAACGTGACTCCCCCATAGTCCCACTTGGGGTAGGCAGAGACAACAGATCGCCACATACTACGATTCTGACACACATCTCACGCATCTTCAACATCCATAAGTCTAAACATACAAGCTCGTCGGTTCTGGGTACATTTTATTTACCCCTTCTTCAGTGCGCAACAGATTTGGTCAGCGTACGTGCGCCTAGGGCGACCCCTTTTAACCATTCCATTCACACTTAACTTGCCTTGTAAATTTCAGACGACAACCTAAATGAAAGCAAAAACACCTTTATTCTACTCGTTTAAGCACTAGATCTGTAGTATTTATCATCAGCCTATACAAGTCACACTACAGGGCACAGACCTGCCTTACCCTGTATGGGCGTTAGTCCACCACGCGTGCACAATGCGAATTGGTAGACTTCACATACGTATCGGCGCGCTCGTTGGCGTAGTGGAGCTTCACAGGAGATCACCGAAGTTAAGCAATGACCGTTTAGTGCTATAGTAGTAAGGTAAAAAGTGACAGCAAGAGATTTAATGGAGGATTAACTCTAATGAGCGTTTCCGCAACAGAGTGTTTCTGTCCGTTAGTTTTAGAACAGCTTTAATAACGTCCAAGATAATATGTCGGATAATTTATCTTTCTAATAAACAAAATATGGTGTGAGGAGCGAGTGCTGAAACGAACGGCCAGGAGAGATGAATGGAAGAGGATGACATATTGCGCCGACCCCAGATAATGGGAAATGGACAAGGGAAGAGAATGATAAACAAATTGGACGCAGTTCTGCAAAAAAGATCCAACCCACTGTGGAGTCTATAGTGGGTTGGATCTTTTTTGCAGAACTGCGTCCAATTATATTCGTAACTAGAATTGGCCAGAAAGCTTAATACTCCCATAGAAATTATTAATTTACTACGAATACTCAAAGCTTAAAATGAACATCGCTATGAACACAACATGCATAAATCACTGTAAAGCTAAAACGTTTACGTTTAATGACCCGAACACGACGTGCATTGTCTCTGTCCTTCACACGATGCGTCACGCTTAGTTAGTGAAGAACAAACAACCAACTAACAATAAAGTGGTGGTGGGTGGTGGTCTACTTGGTTTTGCCTGCTGCGGATTTTGGAAAACATCGAAAACCAGTTGCACCCCTTTATGGAGTTTATTTTTGAAAAATCCTTTTCAGTGCACCCCTATATCATACGTAGAATAAATATGTATTCCTTTCATGCCTTCATGCTATCTGTAGTGGTTAGTCTGTGCGTTATCAACCAGTCAGTCAAATAGTAACGGAATTGTTGTATAGATTTCTGTTAGCGAAGATCAAAAATATTTCGGTGGCCCAGATTAGGCAGAAGAGGCGTGAGTCGTCCAGCAGCCAGATCGGTTGACGACTTCTGAAAAAGAATTGGTGCCTGGATGCGCTGGCACAGGACCGAAAAGGATGGCAAAATGGGGAGGAGGTTTATGCCCAGCAGTGGGTACATACGTGCTGACTATGATGATGATGAAAAAGATTGTTACAAGCATTTTTTAACCTTGCCTGCCGTGCAGGAGGCGATGGTTCGATCCCCGTCCAAGCCAACTCGTACCAATGAGTTTTTCGGAATTTATGTACGATTTGTAACACCACTGGCTTTTCGGTGAAGGAAAACATCGTGAGGAAACCCTGCAAGCTTCAATTTCGAGGCATGTATTGTACCCACTGTCCATTATGAGTGGCGACGGGCTCACCCCCCGTCACACCGGACAGAGTTTCGGTACTACTGGTGAAACGTGGATGTTCTGAGGTTTCAGAATATCTCTGACTAACCCCTCGGGGAATATAGTCATGAGCACATGCTTATGCCACGTGACGAACAGTATTCGTTTCAAGTCGTTGCGCAACTAAGGAATGAGTATAATCAAAGAACAAATACAAAGAGTATGATAGCTAAAATTATACACAAAACAGGAGGAATATCATACTTCTCAATGAAATGGAAATTATGCTTTTTTGCAGTGAGTTTTGTTATTTTAAATTCGAATTTACCCGTTCTGTATGCGAAACGGGATTGGGCAATGTTTTTTCCTTTAGTGATGATCAATATGATTGTTACAAAGCCCCAATTTTTTTAGGTGGCTGAAGTGGCTAACTTCTGTAAATTATAAATTGTTAAAATAAACCAATATGAGTGAATTGGACCATTCGTCATCATGCCCACTGCAATATTAATAATCAATAGGTTAATAAATTGTATCTTTGAGAAACTAAGAGAAAATACATTTCCTTATCTCATACATGTACATACAAGTATATGTCTACAACATTAAGGTGGTGTAATTTATTATGTTCAGGGGTTAGAATCATTATGATGAATAGAGAGAGATCAATCTTAGCGAATGAGCGTGAGTGGGTAAGGGTGGTAACCCTTGCCTTCTGGTCACGGCGTGGCTATAATTGTTGGTTATAGGTCAGTATGTATTTATAACCTTAGATCAAAATAAAAATAATGGATAGGCCTAAAGCGCGGTAAGTTGAAGCACACTACTGGTGCACTTGGTCCATACAAACTAGCGCCATTATCTTTCAAATCTAGGGCACTTGCATACAAATTTGAAGTAAACCTTTCATTTGTTTTGCCTCATTTTTCTGGTTTGAAATGTTCACTTAAGGCCTATCCATTGATTTTATTTTGATCTAAGTTTATAACTAGGTATTGTATAAATAGTTTTGAATTGTTTTTGTTTTTGCTCTGGCTCCTATAATCGTACCGCGATAAAATATACAGGGTCATTCTTAATCGGTGTTTTATGATCAGACTATCAAACTAAAAAAAATTGCCATGTGACTATAGAAAACGGAAAAGTAAAATCATGTGTCCCATAAAAAATTGCAAACCTATTTGACTTAAATGAATGGGACAGCTTTTCAGTTACGATACTGGCCTTATAGAGAAAGCTGTCAGCAAATTATAATAAGATTTTAAACACAAAATTCATCAAAATACGACCCGGTTGGTGAAATGGTTACCACGCCGGACTGCCAAACCAGGGTCCTGGGTTCGAATCCCGGTTCGGTCATGGATGTTATATGTTCATGCCGTTGTTGTATGGTTTCCATAATAAAAGCCTTTAGTGCTTAGTTTGGGATCATTACAATGTAAGCGTTATTTATTTTATATTTATAGATCCAGTAGTATTTTGTGATGCTCAAACATACAAAACAGACAAACATACAGACGAATAAAACTGTAATTTGGACTCAGAGACCACCGCATGATTATTATCAATCAAATAATTCAACTCCCTACCCCTTTCTCCCTTACACCCTTTGCCCATTACGGAAGTAGCCACTCGTCTCCGTGTAATTGATTGTACTATTTTATTCCACGCAGGAAGGCTCTCAAATCAAGCTAATTTCATACCAAGGAGCCTTGACATAAGATTCCTCAATGGGAACTTCTTGAAAGCGGTTGTGATTGAGAGCCTGTTAATGGAAAATAGGACGTTTCTCATGAACGAAGTTGTTGTTTGCAAGGGTTAAATACATACAGGGTCAAACTTAATATAATAATATATGCTGACAGTTTTTTAAAATAATGGTGTACCCTTGAAAAGAGTTCAACAATTCAAGTATCTTGGACACTGGATAACAGACGACCTTAAAGACGATGTAGACATGGAGAGGGAACGCAGAGCATTGTCAGTTAGGGCGAATATGCTGGCCCGCAGATTTTCTCGTTGTACGGATGCAGTCAAAATCACGCTATTTAAAGCATACTGCACCTCATTGTACACAGCAAGTCTGTGGGTCAAGTATACCCAAAAGACATATAATGCTCTGCGGGTCCAATTTAATAACGCGTTCAGGGCGCTGTTGCGGCTTCCGCGCTTCTGTAGTGCATCATTAATGTTTGCTGAGGCGCGTACAGACGGCTTTGATGCCATCTGGCGTAAGAAAGCGGCGTCACTGGTCAGCAGAGTGCGTGGAAGCAGCAACGGCATCCTGAACGTCATTGCCAATAAATTTAATAGTCCTCTGATGTGGTCCCTCACACAGAGGACTAAATCTGTGTTGAAATTTGTATACTAACGTAGTCTAAGACTTACTAACCGAATGGTAACTTAACTTAGACTAAGGCACAATTGTTACTAACCCCAATGGATCTGTGTTGTCTGAAAATAAATAATTATTAATTTAATTTAATTTTTTTTTAAAAGGATGATCAGACCATCTAACTGAACAACTTCTCTATGGGACATACATCGAAATCGCGAAATAAAAACAGCTGTCTGGCTCGTATGGGACATTTGGCTCGAACTCGGCCCATTTTGATCTTTAATTAATAACTGATTTCATTTTTTATGTCGCCAACTTTATCAACTTTTGCTGTTGACTGTACGATACTCACGGGAAATAATTTGGTGTTTCATTTTAAACCGGAACCACACACGGATTAATTTTTAAGATTATTATTTATTCTGTTCATTGATACTGATTACTAAACACAATACAATGAATAATAAAAAGAAACAGTATTATTTAAAATCAGAATAAACCTTTAAACATATTTGATCACTCTAAAGTAAATAGGGTATTTATACATTAGAGGAACCGAAAAACTGAATGTAATAAATAATCAACAACAAGTACCTAACATATTATTATTAAAATATAATGAGCGTGGTCTTGCCAAGACTAACCAAAATAGTTTAATGGCATGAATTAGTTGCAAGCAAAGTGTACTTAAGTTATGTTACAAAAAAAAAATTTTTGCAATGAAAATTAAAAAAAAAGAGAGTAAGTGAAAACGCCTGGGGCAGTTAATAATGGTGGTCATGCACCGGAAATTGTCACGGACGCCATCTTGGCTCGGACCGGAAGTGGGGCGAATCGGGCCTCTCTCCGACACCTTTGGCTTGAAATTTCGATGGAATTCAATAAATATTGCGATGATCTTATGCATAAAATATCAGACAAAACCCTCAGTTGCAGAAACGCTCATTAAAGTTAATCCTCCATTAAATCTCTTGCTAGCTTTTACTACGTCAACAAGACAAAAAGTGACAGCGAGAGATTTAATGGAGGATTAAATATAATGAGCGCTTCTGCAACTGAGTGTCAAACACTATGAATCATTTTTTTAATACCAAACTTTATTGATTTCATTTAAAATGAAAATCGGTACAAACAATGGTAATGGTTGCAGGCTTATATTGAAACCAGGCTTTTGATAAAAAATCAAAGACAAAAGTCAAAAAGTTTTATTCAAAACAATATTAGGTACATAGAGCTTGACTTAATTTTTTTAAGTCTGCCAAAATGTAGACTAAATTAGGTTAGTCGTAGTCGTAGTGAAAAGCCTAAATTAGGTTAGTCTTACGATAAAATGAAAATCGGGTGAATCTTAATAGTTACCAGAAAAATAAAAAATAAAATCTATATCATGAATTTTTTAAATTATAGGCTTTTTTAATGTACACCCTGTGATTGTTTTTTAGCTCCTTCTGCTACAAATCTTTTCTTTTTTCTCAATTTAATTTTTATTATTCAATCCTGAATAGTGCTAATCTAATCTGTTGCTTGGAATTCACAGGGTGTACATTTTATCGAAAAAAAAAATGGCTATAATTAAAAAAAATTATGACTTAGGTAGATTTATTTTTTTATTTTTCTGGCTACTATAATACTATTATGATTATCACCCGATTCTGTATAGGGCTTAAGGAAAAGTATCATTAACCTTTCAACCATATACTCTACCCATCAAACTAAATAACATTTACGAAAGAAGCAAACCTGTCAGCGCAAAAAAAGCATTTCCATATTCAACTGCAATGGGTACATGACTAGATACTACTAGTTTGTTTTTCTTCTGACAGGTTTGCTCCCATAAGTAAAAGTTGTTCGGTTTGATGGTTTAAGGGTATAATAAGCGTTGGCGCACTCCATACAAACGTAGTCTGGTGATATGTTTAATACTATCCAATTAAAGTCAATGAAATTTTTCAGAAACAATCTAGAATCTAGCTAATATATAATAACTCTATGTTCGGGTGAAGTCAGATTTTCGTTAAAATATACAGTTTTAATGCTAGGATTAATTTAAGATTAGTATGGAAATCGGACTCCATACAAACATAGAGATTAGGTTCTAGATTGTTTCTGAAAAAAATCATTTATTTTAATTGGTTAGTATTAAAAATATAACCAGACGTTTGTATAGAGCGCACCAACGGTATAATATACCCTTAAGTGTTAATGATACTTTTGCCTACTCCCCGTATAAAGTAAATAAACTAAACGAATTCCGGTAAACCAATACAAAAGCAAGGCGAAAACATTCTGCCTTTCGACTCAGCAACTAACACTAAAAGGTTACAGCATAGTAATACAACTCCATATGTATGAGACTCCACCGTACCGAATTAATATGGATGGCTCGCCCTCGCCTCGGCGGTGTTAGGAAGATTGTCTTAGTCCAGTTGTGCAGGTCTGTTTTATAGGGCAACCCTCTTGTGCTGCATTTGAATAGGGCTCTTTCCTGATCTTTGAAATTCTGATCTTTGAATAAATTACATACATACATACATACATATGCTCACGCCTATGTCCCACTTCTGGGGTAGGCAGAGACAATAGATCGCCACATGCTACGATTCTGACACACATCTTTCGCCTCCTCAACATTCATAAGTCTCTTCATACAAGCTCGTCGGTTCCGGGTACATTTTATTTGGCCCTTCTTCAGTACGCATCCTATTTGGTCAGCGTACGTGCGCCTAGGGCGACCCCTTTCAACCATTCCATTCACACTTTCCTTGTAGATTTCATACGTCAGCCTACTTTGGCTCATTCTTTCCACATGGCCAAACCACATAAATATGAATAAACTAGTGTTTTCCCGCGACTTCGTCCGCACAAATTATATACCAGATTTTAAGTCGGATCATAAGCTATCAAACAAAAAAAGTTTCATCAAAATCGGTTCAGTGGTTTTTGCGTGATGCGCGAACAAACAAACAAACTAACAATTTTGTCAATAGATGGCGCTGCACGTTTTTAAATCGCGCTATCGAATGTTATTTGAATTTTCTCAATTTAAAGGTTCTCTTCAGAGAACCGCAACTTTTTTATTCCTCATGATTTTACGGTTTTATAATAGTTAAGATTACGCAAAGCAAAGAAAGCAATAAATGATTATGATTATGATTACATAAGTAATTTAAACAATTAAAAGGAAATTAAGTAAAACCGGTCAAGTGCGAGTCGGACTACTCGCGCACAGAGGGTTCCGTACCACAACAAAAAAATTGTTTTTATCCGGGACCATTAGCACAGAGGATTATATTGTACAGAGTGACCGCTTCATACAAGCTCGCAAAAGCGGCGCATCACTACACGCGCAGCGCGTTGGTTTGCGCGCATTCACCTACGAGGTTCACCAACGAGACCGAGGGTGACTTCGGGCGAAACGAAGGTGTGACTGTGAGGGGTGACACATCGTTGATTTTACCCGCGCGCCCGTCACAGCTCCGTGTTGTACGCTCGATATTTTTATTTTATTAGTTTATAGGTAGTAGAAGTCGAATAAAAAAATGGTAAATTATTTTGCACTGTGTGCATGAACGATTGGAAGAGTAATGTAAACATTTATAAAGAAATACTACATTGAAATAACACTTGGCATCATTTTAACAATGTTTTCATTATTTTTTATTTTTATTTTAATGAAATACATAGTTTTAACTACAACTACATATGTCTAAGAACTACAAAAGGTAAGTAAATTGTTTTAATATTTTCATGCCTAAAATGAATTAATAACAAATAATAACTAACAAAATAAACAAAAACAATTTACAATTGAGTCATACCTTCATACTTACTCCAATTAAATTTATTTCCTTTAAGGCAGCCCTACAAGAATAGGCTAATAAAATTGACGCTTCTTAGTAGCTGTTACTCTGTACAATCCTCTGTGCCATTAGTGCAAGACCGACTCACATTTTGACGCTTGTATGTGCGAGAGCGAGAAGAAAAACCGTCGATAAAAACTAGGTTGTTGTGAACCCCCTTAATTTTAATTTTTTTGATATTTGTTAACAAACCCGCTGTTATTTGTGAAAATTTCAACTATCTAGCTATTACGGGTTGAAAGTTACAGCCTTAAATAGGTAGGACGGACGGACGGACGGACTGACAACGTAGGTTTAGTAATAGGGTCCCGTTTTCACCTTTTGGGTACGGAACTCTAAAAACGAAAAAGTTATCTAGGCGTGAACCGACTAGCATGTATGAAACTTTGACTATTAATATAGGGACCAGCCTTGCGGTAGCATTTCCGCTTTGCTACGATATAAGATCAATTGATCATGTGCATTATCACATACAATTTTATACCTTATCACTAAACGAGACAGCCTATAATTGCAAAACAATAACTTTGAACTTGTCACGTTTGGGGTTCACACGAGAATACTTTTCATGATTTTTAACGTTAGAAATTAGAATCTAAAGTTATGGGGAATAAAAGTCAAATTTGCAGATTTCATGTTACCTCGCTCCCCGTTTTGTTTTCTTTTTAAAGCGACATCCAACATCAAAGATAAAAAAAAAAGATCTGACCACTTAAAATCACAGACGAATAAAATAACAGACTACCCATACGTGAGAGACAGCAATTTCCAACATCACCTCACTACTCTAACAATGTCAACTGACATAGCAAAAAAAAGCAAAAACCAAGAGGCTAAGTGCTAAAATAAATCGTATAAAATGTCTCCACATTCACATCAGCTGATCTCCGCCATATTTCCACCGCCATTTTTATTTTTTCGCGCGCAAAGTCACGATCATTGCTGAGACGTCTTCAGACGATTATTAGGAAAATTCTGACTTATTGCGAACTTGTAGTGCTGAGAGCTGGCTTTGTGTGTGGCTTGAGGGATAGGAGGAAGCGAGGAGCGATCTTCTTTCGTGACAGCATGAGCCATATTGTATGACAATCACTCATACTGTAAAATAAAGTAGCCAGTCAGCTATGGTCGTATCGCGGCGGGATGCTCAGGGTGCGTTAGATGAACTTAGGTTTTGTCACGATTGACTGTAGTTAACGAAAATTATTGAACGAATGTTACGCCTCAGTCGTAATGATATTTGCTGGCATATAGTCGGTAAAGTGATATTTTTTATTGGATACTTTTTATCTCAACAAGATATTAGTCATAACATATGCGGTAGGAGAGAAAGGCAGAAGAAAAGATGGATGGATTGTGTGAAGGATGATATTATATTGTGTAAAAAAGGAGTGTGTGCTTTAATCGACGGCTAAGAGAGATGAATGGAAGAGGATGGCATGCGCTGCCCCCAAATAATTGGAAATGGCACTAGAATGATGAGACTGTCTTGTAAGCTACAACAATCATCCATCCATCTAAGCCCTGGATCATTCCATCTTCAGACAAAGGCCACCCCCATATTTCTTCATGAAATTCTATCCTTTGTCCTCTATTACTATCTAAGCTTCATACGAATAAATATTTCATTACGAATCTGATAAGTTTCATCAAATAATATATTTGTTTTTTTAAAGTATCTTCCATAAATTCTTGATTCCTGTCTGGCATATCATTATAATATTTTTCCAGGCCAATATTTTACAACACGAATAGCAATACCAGTAGCGTCATAAAATTTATATTATAATTAGACATATTATATTGCGAATCAATGCTAAAATAACATCAAATAAAACTCCATCGGTCACACCATCCACATCCCGCCCCCTCTTCCGCTCATACTTCACACCACACCGCAAGCCACAATAAGCGTAATGCATCGTGAAAGGGTAGATCGCTTCCGCGCGTGACTTCTCTCTCCCACTATGGAAACTAGCGAGGGTAATGTATGTGAGGAAGAGATTATTTTAAAAGGTCGAAATTTTAGTTGAGTGCGTTACAATATGGGTGGGATTTTAAAATGCATATTTATACAAGGTGTATCTTATCTATGAGTGCTTGTAAGCCAGCAAAAATCACCCTTTATTAATATTTAAAGGGGTGGTTTAGACCATCAAACTGAACAACTTTCAATATTGATTATCATTATCAGCTAATACAGATTCCAAAAATACTCCAAGCTTAAAATTAGCATCGCCATCAACACAACTTGCACAAATCACGTTTAATGACCCGAACACGACGTGCATTGTCTGTGCAAGAGCCGAGGCGAGCGCGTCGCAGTACCGACTTGCTTGCGCGCGGTACCGACTTTGCGAATTCAATGCCCCGTTCCCCCGCACACCGCGCGAGCATAGACCAGCCATAAGAATAGAGCTCGGGGGCGAGTTGCGGAGAGGTATGGACTCTCAATCATGACGTCCGGGTTCGAATCCGCACGGACAACATGCCACGTACCAATGAGTTTTTCTAACTTATCTACGAATTACTGACTTCTCTCAATCGGTGAAGGAAAACATCGTGAGGAAACATGCATAATAATATGCAGAAGAATAAATTCTGATGCATATGTGAAATATAGCAATCCGCATTGGGCACGCGTGGTGGACTAACGCCAAAACAACCTCCTAGAGGGTAGGCCTGTGCCCTGCAGTGGGACGTATCTGGGCTGATGATGATGAAGCCCTAACTGACTAGTTGGTTAAACCAACATGACATCGACGTGACCATGAACGCGTCTCTCAGGCGAGTTTCGTTTCGTAATTCATATATAATATTTCTATAAGTAGTGTACTATTATTATCTATTCATAATATGGACCAGCCTCACGATCGCTAAGCTTCACTACTAGTAGTTTTTCTTACACTATGCCTAGGGCCAAAATTATCATTATAAACCTCTATCAAGGCCTCACATGACAACAATGATTAATCGTAGATAAAATTAATACACCGTGTTATGCCCCCACTGGTTCCCGCCATGACTGATAGATGGCGTCTTTGTTTTGATACACTGTGCTCGCTTGAGGTCAAGATGTGAATAAACCATTGAATCAATTATAACGTGTTTGTTGACCCAGTTATTGCTATGGTTTTGGCGCACAATAGTCTTCGTTGTTGGTTCGAGTATGATATACCACAGCTTAAGAAAGAGTATATCTAGTACAACATACATTACGGACACATTCGCAAAACATCATGTTCACAAAATATCAAATTGTAAAAAAACACATTCCCAATTCGAATGACGTAATTGAATTCCACACCAGGAGTGCGATTTTTGAATCTCATTCGGTGAGCTCAGCAGTTGATAAAGTAAAAATTACTATGGAGATACGCATCTTTTTGCTGCTGATTTGACTTTCAAAAATCGCACTCCTGAAGCATGATTTTTGAGAGTCAAATCAGCAGTAGAAAGATGCATATCTCCGTATTAATTTTGTCATTTTCATCTGGCTGAGTTCAACGTATGAGTTTCAGAAATGACTTTTGCAAGAAATGCCATACAATAACAAAATTCCTAGAAAGATTGATTCTTATGTAAATGTTCCGACCCTCCGCTCTACTTTACAGATTTCAGAATCACCGGTGACATTAAAAAAGCAATACGCGAGTCTTATAAGGACCTAATTATTATTTTGGAATCACTGTTGTACAGCATTACAAAATATACGCGAGCAGTTTCCTATGGATGCGTACTGGCCTTGTATAAAACAGAAATACGCTGTTTCGGTGTTATTGTCTACTAAAATAAA
The DNA here is from genome assembly GCA_963693445.1 of Agonopterix heracliana. NCBI lineage: Eukaryota > Metazoa > Arthropoda > Insecta > Lepidoptera > Depressariidae > Agonopterix > Agonopterix heracliana. Next base: position 14,013,423 of record OY856328.1, read on the forward strand.
CCTAACCTTTCATAATGATTCTACTAAAGCTCTTAAATAATACAATAATAATATAAACGACCTTCCGTTCAATATAAAATCATTTCTTAACTAAACCTTTGTACTAAATAATGGAAATAGAATATATTTTATAACCAAATTAAACGTCTGAATGATAGCGACTAGCGTTACCCGACTTGGCATGAAGAGGGTTCGGTTTTCGTTTTCATTAACCCTAATAAATCTGCTTCGGGTTGAGGAGGGCTCGTTTAGATTGAAATGAGGCGAGTAGACTGGCTTGATGATATTGCATCGTTTTTCTTATGGTTAAAAACACTAGACGTGGCGTTTATTGGAAGAGGCTTATGTCCAACAGTGGACTAATAGAAGCTGATGACACAACAATAAAAAGGCAATTAAATAAAATTACTGTTCGTATCTATAACAGGTTCCGTCAAAGAAAATACATCACTCACATCCAGAACAGGTTTCATCAGAGAAAATATACCATTCACAATTCAAATACCACTTATTCACTGATTGACAGACTAATCGAAAAATTTCAAAAGCTTAAAAATTTCTTTTAACACAACTATGTGCCTCTTAACATGGATTTACTATAGAAAGTAGAATTTTTTTTTGTGAATTTCCTATAGGTTTCATAGGAAAAGTTGTTCAGTATCATGGGTATAATCACCCCTTTAAGTAATGCAACTGTTTACTCTAAAACCCTGTATTATGTGAATATTGATTGTTAATTTGTTACATTTGTGTTATCTAGGTAAAATTATTACACAAGTGTATGTCTCCATACAATATAAAATGCCACGCCAAATGGTGTTATTCTTTCCCCTTCTGGAACACCTCTAAAGAAACTTTTCACTTAGTAAAGACTTGAAAGGAAAGACTGCCTTGCAGGAAAGACAGTCAAACATTTTTTTGGATGTTAAATATTTAAAGGAGAGAAAACGACAAGAACCACACGGTTTTACTTTACTTATTTATCTTTCCATCAAACCGTTGATTTAAAATAATAAAACAATTGACTTAAAACTTACTGGAACAGTAACTCGCTCCAAATCTAAACGAAGCATATAAAGCTCCGTACAGACTAAATAATTAACTTAGCCGCCTCCCCGGTCGCCTTAAGAAGCTGATTAGCGTAATCAAAGAGCGGCTAATAGGATTAGTTGCTGCGACGGGCTCTTTTTGTTAAATTGTTACCAGCTTTCGTTTATTGTCGCCTTTTGTTTGATGGAAGTGTGAGAGAGGGTTGACTGTACTTTTGTCATTTATCCTTATTTGATATTAGAGGCGCCCACGACTTCATAAGCGTAGACCATTGACTTGAAATATTCATAAGTTTTGATTGTATATGGATGTAGATTGTATGATTGTAGATGAAGATCTGTTGACTTGATTTTAGCCGTGTTCTATACAGGGTGTTAGGGTAAATAGTTGCATTACTTTAAGAGGCAATTAGATAGGCGATAGAAATTGTGCAGGACTATGTATACCTTGGACAGACTATAAGACTAGGTAGAAACAACTTCGACAAGGAGGCCGCTAGGCGTATCCAACTAGGTTGGGCTGCTATCGGGAAACTACGTCATATATTCACCTTGACCCTACCACAATGCCTCAAAATGAAGGTGTTCAATTAGTGCGTTCTACCAGTGATGACCTATGGTGCGGAAACGTGGACCCTGACGATAGGACTAGTTCATCAATTCAAGGCCGCTCAGCGAGCAATGGAGAGAGCTATGCTCGGTGTTTCTCTGAGGGACCACATCAGAAATGAAGTGATTCGTCACAGAACTAAAGTGGCTGACATAGCTCAGAAAATTAGCAAGCTGAAGTGGCAATGGGCTGGTCATATCTGCCGAAGAACTGACAACCGATGTGGTGTCAGAGTTCTAGAGTGGAGACCGCGAACTGGTAGGCGTAGTGTGGGACGCCCTGCTGCCCGCTGGACAGACGACCTAAAAAAAGTAGCGGGGAGCGACTGGATGAGGAAGGCCGAGGACAGAGTTTTGTGGCGCGCCTTGGGAGAGGCCTATGTTCAGCAGTGGATGATGATAGGCTGATCTTCTTCTTATCGAGTGGGCTGCAAATCCCTGGTGTCAGAGTTTATTCAAACCGCCTTACGGCTTCTGACGTGGTTTTTATGTAACGACTACTACCACCAGTGATAGTAGCCGGGACCAACAGCTTAACGTGCCATCCGAAGCACGAAATCATCTTTCTTTTCAGACAATCAGGTGACTCAGCCTGCAATGTCCTAACCAACTGGGGAAAAACGCACAAAGTGACATTTCACTAGGTGCCCCCCGTGGGAATCGAACCCACGACCTCCGTGTCAAGAGCCCAATGCTCAAACCATTAGACCACGGAGGCAGTCATAGGCTGATGATGATGACTTTAAGAGGTGGTGGGTGGTGATTGTACCCATGATACTGATTAACTTTACTAAGAAACCTATAGGAAATTCGTAAAAAATTATTTCGACTTTTCATACAAACGTTGGATCAACTGATTGCATTTAATATGGAAGGGCAACAAATTGTATTGCGAATTTCTTATAGGTTTCTTAGGGAAAGTTGCTCAGTATCATGGGTAAAACCACCCTAACACCCTGCAGAAAGTTTTACCAAATAACTTTTTTCTTTTTACTACCGCAATGGTTTTTTGATTAAATATAATAGGGTCCTCCTTAATATGCTGACGATTTTCAAGGGTATGATCAGACCAGCAAACTGAACAACTTTCTTTATGGGACTAAGGTAGAAATCACAAAAATAGCATAAAAATTTAAAATAATATTTAGGCCATCATAACTTGACTCATTTTCAAAATGTTCCATAATCAAAAACCTCTCAAGGGTCCCATTGCCCAACGTACGCCCCCCCCCCCCCCCCCCCCCCCCTTCGATAATTTGGTGCTCTTCCGGTCCGCAGACAAGATGGCGGTAGCAATTTCCGTTTGGCGCGCACTTTGCGAAAGACATGGGTGTGAGAAAATTATGACGCGTAAAGGATCAAGCTGTAAGGAAAATCTAGTTTAAAATGGTCTACATTTTTGTACCAATGTGACAGTGTTGGTAATTGATACTAAATAGTAGGAAATTAAAAATGATAATTATCTACGTGCAGTATTAACATTATTATTAAAATTAATAGATATATGGAGCTAAAGTGAGTAGAAGTGTTGTTGTGTGTACGTTAGTAGGACGTATTCAGATCAAATCGGTTGCGACCTACAAAAAGTAGTACTCGGAGTCGAAAACGACGGACATTCAGACCATCAAACTGAACAACTTTCACTATGGAGCCAACTTTGAAATTAATCGCGAAAAAAAGTCTGCTGTCCCATACATTTTAGTCGAGTCGGTATAGCAGTTTTGTATAGGACAGCAGATTTTTTCCCGATTTTGAAGTTGGCTCCATAGTGAAAGTCCATGTTCAGTTTCATAGACTGAATCACCCTCTTAAGTTTTAAAAGGGTGTTTTATTTCACCCTGTATAGGTTAATAATGATGATAATAATAATATAATATCGAATTTTAAACTAAGAAGATAGATGAATATTACCTAAGATCGCAAGAACACGAGCCATTATTAGATATTGCTGCGGCTGACAAGTAATAATGAGATATCAATAGCACAACTAAAATGTAATTGAGCTGATATTGCTGAAGCAGGGTAGGTAAACACAAGGGTGAATGAGGTGACTTTCAAAATAAATTGCTTTTGAACGTCCTGTGAGAAATAACTTATTAAATTTCATCAGAACAATACAAGACAAATAGTAACTGACAAATTAGATGCATAGTCGAAAAAAATATAAAACTGTAAATGTATGTGTTTGTCGAAGCATCACGAAAAAACTTCTAGCCCAATTTTGATGAAACTTTTTGGGCTCAAAAGCTTATAATTAGACTTAAAAATTAGTAATATTTTATCTCGCTACGTTGACGGGAGCCGGTGCGGACGAAATTACGGGCAAACGCTTGTATTTTTTTCTTACAAAAAATTGTGCATTAAGAGGATATTATAATTGTTGGCGTGTTCCATACAAATAAAGTTTGATAACATTTTGGATATTAATCAATGAAAGTCGATCACATTTTTAGACACGATTTAGAATATAATCTCTGTGCGTGTAGATTGTTAGATTTTCTTAAAAAGGTGTAGATTCAAAATAACAGTGGCTCAAAGATTTCAATGCTAATATTAAATTTATACTAGCATTTAAACTTTATACTTTAATGAAAATCTGACAAACTACATGCACAGAGAATAGTATTTATATCGTGTAAAATTGCATTGAGTATTATCCAAAATATAATTAAATGTATGGAGTGTTTGTATGGAGCGCGCTAACGATAAAATCCTCTCAAAAGGTCGCTCCTCTAACCTCTGCCAGCCCCACGGCCGTCGAGTGGCGTGCGTTTGACACAGGCCCCTGTACACTTTACACAGATAATTGGCCCCTCTGTGTTGAGCTCGCGTTTTTCATGTGTATGAAATATGAATGAATTTATTATTTATTGGTTTGGGTTCGTTCCGAGTTGCAGCCCGGCCGCAATTGGGTTAAGAGTGCGTGATTCTGATAGAATGAGGAAATATTATGTAAGAATAGCTTATTTCTATAAAAACAATTTTATTTTGATAACCATAGCACTTTGACTTTAGCTTAGGGTTGGAATTAGCTTGCCCCATTGCTTGTTTTGGGTTGTTGGTGATTTAAAATTTGGTGGTGAACGGCTAGACACTATCACGAATGATTTTAATATTCGATTCGCTTACGTTTAAGTATAGGTTTTTTTTTGTTTTTTTAATTCGGTTGGTTTGTTTATTATATATCACATAATATTGTTGTACTTAAGGGTCGGCACTACCCTAATCGGGCAAAACAGGGTTCGGCGTTCCGACTTTTGAGGATAGTAAATAGCTATATTTAGAAACAAAATTAAGACCATCGCTTCTCTAAAAGATGAAGTACAAGATGAACAAAAAAAATTTCAGTAAAATTGTGTAGTTACATCAGAAAGTAATCGAGAATTTCATGAAAAACTCTAGAATAGCACTGCCGCGTTCCGAGTCCTGTGATTTAGTGAAACAAAATAAAACAACAAAATATATTTATAATGAATGGCAAAACATCAAAGAACACTTTAAACAAATCAGTTTTTCGATACGACTTCTAGTTTTTTTGCAGTTTGTTACCAAAAATCACATATTTTTTTGGACGTTTTCTTCATACAAATTACTATGGGCCGTCAATCGTTCGAAATCATTGCGAATAGACCGGTGACCGGCAACACCCAACCCTGTCTTAGAAGATTAATGAACAAATCCATTTTTAGCTAAAGTAGGCAAAGTAACTTATAAAAAACCGGGCAAGTGGGTGTCGGGCCACACGCAGTGTAAGGTTCCGTAGTTGCCCGTCACGATATGTGGACTTAGAAGTACATTTTATAAATTGGTCGACTATTACTCGTTAATTTTTGTCCCCATAATTATAACAGAATAACTGTAAGTTTATTACTATTGTTACTAGCAAACTAAGGATTGATAATCTGAAATCATCATCATCATCGTCAGATATGTTTTAAATAAGAATGGAATAAGAGTGAATTCTGTACCGCAGTAGGTAACTCAAACGATTGACTTTGTAAGTAATTTGCACGACTGAATTTTGCGCGAAAAGACATTGCGCGACACAAGACAACACAAAGGAATTTCACAAAAGTTACTTTCCGGGCACTGTTTGGTAGTTTTTGGTAATTTATGGTAGTTTTTGAGACTTTCGGTAGTTTTTGGTAAATTTTCGTACAAAAGTAACGAAAAAGTTATTTTGGTCGATTTTCGTACTTTTCGGTAGGTAGTTTGTGGTTATTTTGGTAGTTTCTGGGTTTTTTTGGTAGATTTTCGTACTTTTTGGTAGATTATTGTTATTTTGGTAATTTTTCGTACTTTTTGGTAGTTTATGGTTAATTTGTTACTTTTTGGTTCATCTCATTTCATTTTATTTATTTACCTTATATTGTAGGTAGGTACCTACATAAGTTACAGATGGTAAGTACAGAGTATGTACCTATTAGTCACACTACAATATAATTTATAAACATCAAGAAAAAAACAGATTTAAACAATAGGTGCCAGACAATAATTTAACTACCACCTTTCACTTACTACAATTAAATTAGTTAAATGTTATAAAATCAGTTCAATGTGATTAGTTAAAAATTATAATAACCTATTGAGGTACAAATAATCGGTCTGCAACACATTTCTTTCTACTCAGATTGATGCCTGTTTGTTTACTTATACTGAAGAAACTAATTAAAGTCATTTAGATTAATATTTAGATTAATAATTCTTTAACCTTCTTCAGAAATTTCTTGTCGGCTTTAATGTCATCTGGTATTTTACTATACACAAGAACAGTATTCGACTTTATTTTGTAGTCCTTAGCATCGATGCTAGTCGGTAATTTGGTACCAGTAGCTCATTTTTGCGAGTTAAATTTAATCTCTTGCTACGGAATACTACGGGGTATCGTCTCACGATTTCGCACAATTTAAAGTCGGTAAACAAGGATCGGCATGACACCCTTACTGACTGAATTCCGCTTACGATTCGAATGTACCTCTTTTGCAAAACAAATATTTTGTTTATGTAAAAGCCGTGGTGGTCCAGTGGCGAGTAACCTTGCCTGCCGTGCAGGAGGCGATGGTTCGATCCCCGTCCAGGCCTACTCGTACCAATGAGTTTTTCGGAATTTATGTACGATTTGTAACACCACTGGCTTTTCGGTGAAGGAAAACATCGTGAGGAAACCTGCATGCTTCAATTTCGAGGCATGAATTGTACCCACTGTCCATTATAAGTGGCGACGGGCTCACCCCCCGTCACACTGGACAGACATACAGTTCTACTGGTGAAACGTGGATATTCTGAGGTTTCAGAATATCTCTGACTACCCCCTCAGGGAATATAGTCGTGAGCATATGCTTATGCTTATATTTTGTTTATGTCAACAAACCCACCCCGTAGCCAAGCCGTCAAGAACTCTTTTGTTTTTATTGTAAAATTAATTTATTCGACAGATTCTTATGTACACCGTAACATTAAATAATATTATAAATAAAGCGACTTAAAACTAAACTAATCTAGGATGTGGTGCAGGTTCGGTCCTTGTGGGAGGGTACCCAGAACGCTGGCCGCATTTCCTCGCTGAATGGCTATGCTGATCCGTTGAGCGAGGAAAGTGCCAGCCCTTGGGTCCCCTGTCGAGTCTATCAGGCGCTTTGATAGCTCTTTAAAAAGCGCCAGCGCATTAGGTCCCCACGGCCCGAGAGTTTCGACACCAAAACCCATAAAGTGGTATTGGGTGCCGATATCTCTGTACCAGTTAGCCTTTCGTTGTTCAGCCGCCTCCGCCGCCGCGCCAGCCCTTCGACTTGTGCCCTGTAAGTGAGACGGGGCCAGTGTGTCCACGCAGGTTGCGTCCCACACTAGCGCCCGACCCATCTTCCAGGGGACGAGAGACATCCCGTCTGGTCTCTTGCCATCGCTCCGTATGATGCCTTTCGGCTCAAGAATGGCAGGTACGTTGACTGAGGCAAGAGACCGACGTATGATGTCATTAAGGGTGGCATGGCGGGGGAGTCTGCCGGCACTGTTATGACACGAAAGTCCGTGGTGACCCAAGCGATCGACAGCCGCACCACAAGGACATTGGTGGCGGATGCAAATTTCAGCGCCGACTCGAAGCCCGATTGCCACGCGCAAGGTGTTGGAGTCCAGGTAGGTTCCTGTGTTGACTGAGGGATAGGCGTGTAGCCAATACCCGGACTCCTTTGTGGCCGATGCTAGGAGTCTGGCGCGGTCGTGGCCTTCTGTGCTGTTGACGAGCGTTTCAAGGGTAATTTTACTAGTAATGTCGTCCCAGTTCCTTTGTATTTTTGGATCGGAAGGGAAATTTGGGACAGCAGCAACCCAGGCTTGTTTTGCTTCATCCAAACACGCGACCTCATAGTTTGAGGATAAACCTAGGATATTTCCTATGAGGTCTGACGTGCTGTGGATGGATGAGAGAAAGGCTGGCAGTGCGATGCTGCTGATGATGCGCATCCCTATGCCGCCGTATCTAATGGGAAGGGATGCCTGCGTCCAAGATAAATTACTAAACTGAATGTTGACGATTTTTTCCACTTGAATTTTGAGCGTTTGATCTACTAAAGGGAGTAAACTTTGAAATTTCCACACAGGACAGCAGCGGAGTAGGTACGTGAATTTTGGAACAAAAAGGCAGAATTTTAATAGAAAGATAGCTGAGTGTGTGTTAATTTTAAGTAATTTGTCCGAATTTTGATGAAATTTTGAAAGCGAATTATTTATGTAGGGTTCTATGGCCTCGTCAAAAATTGGGGACCCTAGGAGAGTCAGATTGTTCTTTGAGAGAACTTTAATTTTGGGTGTCAAAAAGTTAAACTTATCAATAATATCGCTTCTGTTGGTTGCCGCGTCAGAGATATATAATTCACATTTGTCGAAATTTAGATCTAAACCGATGGAATGAAATTCGTGTATTATAAGTGTAAGATCCGATAAAACCGTGTCCGTGTCTCCTCCCAGGGTCCCGTCGTCGAGATACCATAAATTAAATTTTGAGCGGAGAGACTGAATTATTGGATTGATGGCCAAACTGAATATTGCGGGCCCGAGGGTCACCTTGCTGACAACCGACAGCCGAAAGAATTTCATTGTTTTTGTGCATTAATTTTGACGGATGATAATAACATTGAGCCAAATAACTGTAAATCTCTGGAACTTTTGAATTTACCTCTCTAAGTAGGGTGTCCCGGTTGACCGAATTGAAAGCATTTTTCACATCAATTTTGACCAATACCTCGTGACGGCTGTCGCGTAGGAAGGTCCGGAGAGCGTGGATGGCAGCTTCGCACCCACCCTTTGTACCAAATCCGAGCTGGACAGGCTGGAATGTGGGTTGTAATTTTGAAACTATATGTTTTACACATATTTTCGACGTCAACCGCCTTAAGGTGGAGCCAACTGCTATAGGCCTAACCCCACCGTCTTTTTTTGATAGGGCAATGAGGTTGGCTCCGTAAAGTACGCTAGTTACCTCGGGGTTGACGTCGCCGGCCAGCATCTTGTTTACTAAAAGGGTAAGTGCTGCGGCCACCCGCTTTCCGGACTCCCCTGCGCTGGGCGATGTTAGATCCTTTAAATGTTGCGGGGAGATACCGTCTAGTCCTGCGGCTGATCCTGTCTGAAAAGATGAAATGGCAGACAGGATATCTTTAACGGTGGCGCGAAGACAGGTCTGTGCTGGTGGGTCCAAGACTTGGGGTGTTACAGGGGCTGGGGGGTGTTTGTTCTGGAGGGCGATTAGAGTTCAGGTGTATCGGGTGATAGGGTGTCGGCCGAGAAGAGTAGCCTCGCGGCGCCCTTAAGGTCTCCGTCACTCACCTTCTCCTCCACTTTTCTGAATATGTTAAAATGATTTTGGGTAGGTTGGTTGGATGGGGTGGCATGAAGTGGATTTGTCCAGTTGTTTTTTATTTTTTGAGTGAGAGATATGCGAGGATTTTCTGAATCGGCGTGTAGTGTGTTGTACGAGAATGATAGCAAATTTTGCCAGTCTTCGGTGGAGTTTGTATTAACGCATTTGCAAATTATTTTTGCGAGCAAGGTGGCGACGGAGATCCTAGCACCGCGAGGAATTCTTTTCACCACCGGGATGGAGTGTTTTAATTGGCTGAGATGTTGATGGAACGGAGGAGCATTGTGTGGAGTGTTTGTACCTGGTGGAGTGGGTGTTATGGAACGATTAGTTTTATGTATGCGGGACTGGTGTATATGGAGGCCTCGTTCGGTGGTAAAGGACCTATTTCACTGAGAACAGTTGACCGGTGTGGCAATTTGGTTGGGCGATGGCATCCGCACACCCGTGTGATGACCTGCACCGTAGAAAAACTATATTTAAAACAAGGGAATCGAAAAATATACGCTTATATAAAAAATAATGTCACTGAATCATCCTTTGGCACGTAAACATAAACATAAACAAATTTTTGACGTATGGAGAGACACACGGCGCAGGCCTGGCGCCGCCGTGGGGCGTCGGCCATGCGCAGTCCTTCACAGTCCTTGTTGTTTATGGGATGGGATGCGGCTAAATTCACTTTTACTCGTATCTTGTATAATAGTACGCTAGAGGCGCTAGTACTATAGGTAATCTTTTCCTTTTGCTGCTAAACATAAGCATAGAGCGTTGGTCATGGAAGGAAATCGAGCAATGCGTTTCCTCCCAGATGTTCCTTTTATATGAATATTATTGTTACTGTTTCAGTATTATTATTGAGAAATATATGAAATTCGTAAACTCAGCAATAAATTAATTAATTATAATTTTATTTGGAAAAAATTTTCTTCATGACGTTTTTTGACGTCTTGAATTGTAATGGTAGTTTTTGGTAATTTTCATTCTTCTATCAAATATTACCAAAAAGTATAAAAATCTACCAAAATAACCAAAAACTACGAAAATCTACCAAAATAACCAGAAACAACGAAAAACTACCGAAACAACGAAAAACTACCAAACTAACCAAAAACTACCAAACTAACCAAAAACTACCAAAAAAACCAGAAACAACAAAAAATAATTACTAAACTCTACCAAAAATTACCAAAACCTACCAAAAGAACCAAAAACTACCAAAAGAACCTAAAGAACTATTGACATTGTACTAATTTTTTTTCTTTAAAATTACTTCTTGTTAATATTGCTGTGCCCTTTCAGGATTCATGTACCCACTTTAGCTACTAAGTAACACCTATTATGTTCTTGTGTCGCACAATGTCCTTCAGCGTGACGAAATCTACCAAAATCTACCAGCCCTGTTTCAAATTCTACTTAAATTCTACCAAATAATATTTATGTCGTTACAGATGGTTAAAATTTAATATAAAACACGTTTTTGAACAAAATTTATCTAAACGCTCATCATACACATGATATTTTTGCATTTTTGTATAATTTTTATTGGTTTTCATCACTTTGTAACATGCTTCAATTTTCAAATAAATATTAAATTTGGTCGTCCCTATGCAAGTTTAAATTTAGTACAGTTTTCTGTGTCTCATAAGCAGAGTCAGAAATTTTGGTAGTGCTACCAAAATTAATATGTCAAAGGGATTGCACGTTTATCGACTTCCGATTGTGTCCATATACGGGTAATTTTTTATCACTGCGGATAACACCAGCATGTATTCTACTCATCAAACTGAAAAACTTTCACTATGGAGCCAACTTCAAAAGAGCGAAAAAAAAATCAGCTGTCCTATACAAAACTGCAGTACCTACATATTCGACTCAAATGTATGGGACAGCTGATTTATTTTCGCTATTTTGAAGTTCGATACATGCTGAAGTTATCCGCAGTGATATAAAATATACCCGTATATCGACATTATTGGAAGTCGATACACATGTAATCCCTTTGACATATTAAAAGTTCTAGGTACCAAAATTCCAACTCTGTTCAGAAGCCCTCTTTTGTAAAAAAAACAACATTAGGCGATATGATTAATATTTGCTGTACTAGAAGTGAGTTCGGTGGCGCGTTGCGGAGAGGTATGGACTCTCAATCAAGAGGTCCGCGTTCGAATCCGCACGGACAACATGCCACGTACCAATGAGTTTTTCTAACTTATGTACGTATTACCGGCTGCTCTCAAAGGGTGAACGAAAACATCGTGAGGAAACCTGCATATGCAGACGAAGAAATTCTGATGTATGTGAAGTCTACCAATCCGCATTGGGCATGCGTGTTGGACTTACGCCCAAACACCCTCCTAGAAGGTAGGCCTGTGCCCTGCAGTGGGACGTATACAGGGTGTTACATAAGTAAGAATAAATTTTTAAAACTCTTAAAGGGGTTGTTTAGACCGTCAAACTGAACAACTTTCTCTATGGGACCAACATCGAAATCGCGAAAAAAAAATCTGATATCCCATACATTTTTAGCTCGAGTCGATTTGTAGAGTATAGAACATAAATTATTTTTTTCGCGATTTCGATATTGGTCCCATAGTGAAAGTTGTTGAGTTTGATGGTCTAAACCACCACCTTAAATGTTTATTTGTATTTTTGTAACACCTTGTATAGGCTGATGATTATGATGATGATGTATTAGAAGTTCCGGAAAACTTGCAAACCCTGCAATCGTTTTCTCAGCCATTTGTATTGCCAGCTTAGATTTTATTAGCCTGAATCCTTGCATTTTTAAATACATTAACATTTTCGAATACCCAATTTCTACTAAAATCTACTAAACAATGTTGTCCTAAATCTACCAATAAAGAAGAAATCTACTAAAAGTTGTCACACTGATGTCCTTTTGCGCAAATGTTTTTGAAGGCGGCCGTTCCAGTTACTGCAAAATTAACTTTTATTCCGTGCTTAAAATATTATATCTGACGATGATTATTATGATAAAAGATTACAAAGCCTTAGTTTGCTAATACCAATAATATTAAACTTATAATAATTTCATTATTCTGTTAAGTATTAATTTGTTCTGTTATAATAATTTTAAGTTTTTTTAAGCCTTAGTAATACTGTGATCTAATTAGCTGGAACCCATCCTATCCTACCACCAGGGGTGATCTTTGATCAGTCACATTATAGGTCCATCACGGTACTGTACTGTTGCTGTAGATGTCAATTTCGACCTACGGCTCTCAAATCCAGATGCTGCAGGATTATTGCCACGCACAACCAAACATTCAACATTAATTTAATGTGGTAAAATCTGCCTTCCGAGTAGTAGGTACCCTAAATTCGGTCGGACCTACGAACCTGCCAGGATAGGGTCAGCCGACCAGACTTTTTAGTCCTTACTAATTGGACTCTAGACCAACAGACTAGTTACGTCCTTTAATTCAACGAGGTAAAATGTTGTGTCACCAGGTAGGGTTCACTTTTTCCTTCACACCAGTAAACATGCCAGCCAAGCTGCGCCGCGCGCTGCAGCCGACCAAGTTTTTTGCAAGAAATTTATTACCAAAAGCTATCAAATTGATTTGTTCATTAATTTTATAAGATAGGGTTGAGTGTTGTCGGCCACCGGTCTTTTTCTTTTGACAGATATGTCAAACGGGCCGTAGGTAGTGCCGACCCTTAAATAAATTAAATATGGTAACATATTATTGTAAACTGTAATAAATATAAAGTTATTTGAGAATTATTTTAATCGAAAAATTTAAACTATTTACGTGTGACATGTTTGTATGGGTTCAATCCCTTGGCCTATTTGTAAAAAATCATAGATAGTCACAGTCTTGCTGCAGTCTGGACATAATTTGACACACTCCTCTATGAGGCGATGACTAGAACGATTTAACCATGTCACATGTTTGTATGGGCCCAATCCCTTGGTCTATCTGTAAAAAAATCATAGATAGTCACAGTCTTGACATAATTTGACACACTCCTCTATGGGGCGATGAACATGCCATCTGTTGAGTTTCTTGAAACACTCAATTGGACATACAATCTTCGCCACATTTAACACGCGGCTTGATCAACCAATTATCAGTTTAAAAATAAATGCACAAAAACCAACAAATTGGTTATAATTTATAACCAAAACCTCCGAATACAGTAGCTGACCAGCGGCAGGGAACATTTTTCAAAAGTTGTATTTTTATTTTACGTATTTTATGCCCGAAACTTTTTGATTTATGATATTTTATGGACAGTATAATATTTTACATTGCGTTCGTGTAATCTGTAACGGAACCAACATTTACAGCGGTGGTTGAGATGAAAAAATAGGTAACATAAAATGTGAGTGGCCAAAAAATAACGACAAATAAAAAAAAAAACTTTTTCCGTTAAATAACATGTTTTTTTTTTTTTTACGTATTCTGGATGGATGGTGGATGATTCTGAGGTTTCATAATATCTCTGACCCCTAGAGAAATAAAGTCGTGAGCATAGTCATAGTCATAGTCATAATAGTTTATTGCTTCATGTGGTTACATATTAAATGCTATGCTATGATAAAAGTATAATGGGGAAAATTCAGTTTTTAAACAAAACACCCTTGAAATAAGTTATATGGAATTTTTATAAGAAATCTTTAGTAGTAGGTATTTCATATTATTTAAACCGCGTTTTACCCAAGAGAGCTATGGCCCGTATTATTAAACCAAACTCCAACACATACGAAAATGGGGTTCAACTCATGGGATTAGTTTATAACTGACCTTAACCACCTTACCTCAAAAACACATTTTGGATTGATTAGACACCGTAATTTAACATAACATTAAATCATTCAAAATCTTACCACTTATGGACCTTTAAAAAGTGACTTTAACAAAAACGATAACCGCCTGTAACCACATTATGGGCGTACAAAAGCGCGACCGAGCGCGCAGGGCTGTCGCTGTGAGATATGTACGCATCAACGCTCCACCGCCTCGGAATGTTGCGCGCCCCTGACTTTGCACTCTTATTTATGGAGTTATTAGTTTTAGTTTAGATTATTTTTAATGTCGTTTAAGGATCGACTGTGATATTAACGCCAATATACATTTAAATTAGATGAGAGAGAGGTCCAAATCATTAAGACGTAAAAACGCTTACTATTGTCTTGTTGTGTTGAATTTGGATACTGCTAGTGAAATGTATATATTCTAAATGCAACATATATCTCGACTTTTCCCTCGGGGAAAATAGTCGTGAGCGTAAGGCTTACTAATTCCTAGAAACAATCAGGCTGCGGAAAGACAAACCAGATAGGTAGTTTTATCTCTTTCTAACTATACTTCATTCCAAATAAGGACCACGAGATATTCCAATTCCTATTTATCTTACTGGCCAATTTTGATAAGCAAATATAATTTATTTATCAGAAATACTCGTATATGTAGATACTATCCGACATAATTATCTTGGACATTACTAAAGCTACTCTAAGAATAAGTGAGAGTGTCTCAAATCTCTGTAGGTTGCTGGTGGGTGTTCACAAGTTCTTCAGTATGTTCCGACCTCAGACCAAATAAAAAAAAACAAGACTACACGCAGTGTAACCATGTGACTTGAAACCGATTTCGTAAGCATATATGTGCTCTTAGTGAGTGTTGCGTGGCAGTATCTGTAAGGCGTAGTTTGGTTGTAAATTACTTTGATAAAGTTATATGTCAAGATTGACAGTCGAAGATACGAAAGCGTCGAAAAAAATTGGAACCAGTACTGGCTCCTAAACCCTATACATATACACGCACACATACATATTTCGTATGGTGCCTCACGCACACCAACCCATGAAACTTGGCCCCTTTTGTTTTATACGGGATATTCGTGAGGCTCATTCTAGACATATTCTTTTTCTAAGGTAAATAACGTTTTAAATGTGTACATGTGGCCATGGTATGCTTAGACGAGCAAGGCGTAGTTTTGCATGCTTCACTTTATTGTTCGCAGAGCTATGACTTGTTTTGTTGGTTGTTTTAGAAGATTAATAAAACTATACACAAATAAAAAAGACATGGACTGCAAGATCTTGACCACTCTCCGTAATCATTCCTCATGTTGGACCATATGAATCGCTCAGCTACTACTTAGCTATGGTCAGCCTATGGTAAAACCTAGGGCCTAAACCCCAAGGTTATATGTATATTATATACTGGATCCACTGGATCTAAACATACTTTCGGCAGCTGCATTTAGAAGCCAAATTAAAAATCGCGAAAAAAAAAACAGCTGTCCAAACTCCATGCAAAACTGTTGTACCGACTCGACTAAGCATGGGACAATTTTTTTTTGGGGGTCACAAAGATGGGGTCGAAGATGTAGCGAGCTTACCCAGAAGTGCACTGGCACTCCTGCACACCGACGGAACGCAGCAAGCTGCTTGGCGCCAGACTCTGGCAGAAGGGTAGTCGAGAGCCAGGCGGCTCCTTGCGGAGCCTACCACACCGCTGTGGGGGATCGTTCAGCCGCCACCACAAACTTGGTAGCTTGTGATGCCGTTGCCAGGGGTGGACCGCTAGGAGGTAGATCCCCAACCACCCCAAACTGATGTTGATACAGCAGATTTTTATTGATTACTAGTGTTTTCCCGCGACTTCGTCCGCACAAATTATATACCAGATTTTAAGTCAGATCATAAGCTATCAAACAAAAAAAGTTTCATCAAAATCGGTTCAGTAGTTTTTGCGTGATGCGCGATCAAACAAACAAACAAACAAACAAACAAACAAACACACAAACAAACAGACAAACAGACTGACAAAATTTCTAAAAAAGGTTGATTTCGAGTCGGGGATATTTAAAAACCATATCGTAATCTTTTTTTTGTAAATATCTTCAATGTACAGACACACTTCAGTTACAGTTTTATAATAGTTAAACAAACAGACAAACAGACAGACAAAATTTCTAAAAAAGGTTGATTTCGAGTCGGGGATATTTAAAAACCATATCGTAATCTTTTTTTTGTAAATATCTTCAATGTACAGACACACTTCAGTTACAGTTTTATAATAGTTAAGATAAACATGTTACAGCCATGTTGTGCTATTTCGAATCAAATTAAAGATTGAAAAATTTGTCTCGGGCGGGGCACGTCCCCTTAAGACGCAACAGATTGAAAATTTCGTTCTCTGGGTTGTGGACTCGGTGGTGTAATTGGTTAGCACGTTTCCCCGGTTTGGAAGAGCGTGGGTTCAAGTCCCGCCCGAGACAAATTTTTCAATCTTTAATTTGATTCAGCAGATTTTTGTTCGCGATTTCGTAGTTGGCTCCATAGTGAAAGTTGTTCAGTTTGAAGAGCTGAAGCGCCCCCAAGTATTACTAGGGTGTTTTGTTATACTCTGTATGAGTTTTCAGCAGCCATTTTTCTGAAGCTTTTGTTCTGAAGGGATATTTATTATGCGGTTTTTGAGACAACACCCATAGGTGTAAAAGCATTATCATAATAAAACGGCCGCGTCGCGCGACGTCAGCGATTTACATTTCACGCGCCATTACGCGTCGCATCGCCATGGCAACAGTTATTTCATTTTGAAACACTACGTGAACCGCTTGCTGTGTTGGTTTTATGCTTTATAGGTCATGAAACATTTTACTGAAGTACTGAGTTTATTAATGCCATTGTAAAATTGTAAATTGAATGATATAAAATTAAGAGTAGGTTGTTGTAGTTTATACCGAATTCGTAAATTCGCGCTGCATACAAAACAAATTCTGGTGATATTTTCAATACTAAACAATTAAAGTCAATGAAATTTTTCAGAAACAATCTAGAAACTTATCTCTATGTTTGAATGAAGTCAGATTATCGTTAAAATAATATATATGTTATATCGAAAATACATCTTCATTCAAACATAGAGATAAGTTTCTAGATTGTTTCTGAAATGAATGAAAATATTTTTCATGGACTTTAATTGGTTAGTATTGAAAATATCACCAGAAATAATTTTTACATACACTTCTTGAGTGGTGGCGTATCGGAAAGCGTAGCGTAGGTAGGCCAACAAGGTGGACCAACGACCTGGTGAAGGCGTTGGATGAGGGCAGCGCAGGACCGGTCGTTATGGCGATCCTTGGGGGAGGTCTATGTCCAGCAGTGGACGTCCGTCGGCTGAGATGATGATGATGATGACATGATTATATCTTACGCCTGTCTTCTATTAGGGTTGGCAGGGACATGGTGTCCTATCCCATACAAATGAAATTTTTGTTTAAAAAATGGCAATATATAGCGTTATGGTATCGATTTGTAATTAATGTTTACGTAAAAGTGTAAATTGTTACTGAAAAACAATCTCTCACCCTAAACGCATACACGGTCTCCGTTCCGTCGTGGGTAAAAATACATGATCTGACTACAAAAAAATCTCATGAGCCTCGGAAAATCAAGCAATTTACGTTGCCCGAAGACTGCCCGCGTTACGGCAGTCGCGTTCCATTGTTTGACGTTGGGCATCTGTACTGTATAGTATTATATAATCTGTGGCAGGGATATACAAATATCTACCGATGTGATCCTGACGGACTTTTAACATTTCCTTGACAATGATTAATCTCGTGCACACGGAGAAAAAAATTAGTATACGAGTACTTAACTGTACTATTAACTTAGCTAAAACAATATTGATAGGTTAGGAAAAAAAAACTACCAGTATTAGACTTGAAACATCCATTTTCAAGCACGGTCTGCTGTAATAAAAAATATTAAAGGTCTAATAGTAAAAGCGACTACTTAGATATTTTTCTCAGTGTATGTAAGTGGGTTTCTTAGCCATTTGACTTGACCCACGATTTATACCCTAAATAAAAGGGAGTACCACCTTATTCTTTGGGGTATAAATTATGGGTTTTTGTATGTAGGTATGTTATTCAAAGAACAAAAATACCATTAAATCTATTCAACCTTTCTCACAAAAAAAATCTATCACAGTTAAATAAAAGGCAATACGGTGACAAATCTAAACGTTTTCGCGATCCAGTCATACTATCCGATATCCGATATCCGTTCGATATCCGACCTTATCCGTTCACAAACTGTGAATTATTCCTCTCGGAATCCTCGGTAAGTCCTGTTTATGACCTTGGGATCCTAGTGCCGTATAAATGTTTATATTACAGAATCTGAGATATATCGCATGAATTGCCTCGTTCTAGGTTTGGCATTTGAAATAATACGTTTTTATATCGACAGCGTTATCTGCGATGAATCGCCATTTGATCTATACTAGCCATTGATATACCCTTTTAATTAAATCAATGATACTAGCAAATAACATAAAATAAACAACAACATATAGGTACCTTAACAAGTAACATTAAAAAACAAATAAAGATAAACGGTGTGCACATATCTCGAGTTACATGCATTATGTACAATGACTTAGTTTTATGATATTTTGTTCAATTTGGTTTAGACAAATTCGGGAGGGAGTTGTATACGATAGATAACTATAGTAGATTACACACCGAGGGCAGGAAAGTAAGAAAGGTCTCAGAGCTCATGTAATTGTGCCAACAAAAATGTGATCTGGCTTTTTTATATACTGCCCGAGGTTAGTATACAATTTTGTCCTCGACAGAGGTGGAAAGCGGCAGCTTCGTTTAGCGCAGCGGGACGAAAATTGACGCTTTCTGTCCGGAGGGGAGAAAAAGAATTTACCCAAGCTGTTGGATGAGTGACTAACTATTACTCATACCTAATTTCTCCATAACATCGAGTTTTTACTTAAGGCGTATCAGCCGTGGACCACTCTCTCACTCACACTCCATACTAATCGATGAGAAAGAGCGCGTGGCTCCGGTCAGAATTTTGCTGTTTTCTTTGAAAAATTCGATGATTTTTATTAATTTCGAAAAAGTAAAAAAACCACATCATTATTGTATTGTGAACAATATAGTAAATTTTCATTTTGTTCCTATTAAAAATGTAAGAGTAAAATGGTTACAACTGGAAAAAAAGGGGTGACTTTAGAGTCCCCTTTCTTCGGTTTTATTCATTTAAATCGATTTCTAGAAAAACCACATCGCTTCTCATATCCTGTAGATGGTTCAGTTTAAATTTCAGCTCAAAAAGTGCCATAGTTAATGAATAAAATGGTTACAAAATTACCCAAAACCGGCAGGTAGCCCCTTAAATCGAGGTTGAACGGCCAAACGTACTTTTCTAGAACCATGAATCACATGAGTTGCATTTTCTTTGATTTTAATATCATATTCGCCACTCATACAACACAAGCCATTCAATAAATAGATTTTTCAATAATTTAGTCCTGGTGTCAGAGTTTTTTCAGACCGCCTAACGGCTTCTGACGTGGTTTTTATGTAACGACTACTACCACTAGAGATAGCAGCCGGGACCAACGGCTTAACGTACCATCCGAAGCACGGAATAATTTTACTTTTCAGACAATGAGGTGATACAGCCTGCAATGTCCTAAACAACTGGGGAAAAAAGCACAAAGTGACACATCACTATCATATCCTGTAACTATAATTTTAAATAACAAATCAATCACAATTTTCACCCTTATATCGACCCCAATAAGAATAAAAATAAAATAAAATTATAAACCTATAAAACCTCCATTCAGCCATTGCGATCAAATACCATGCGATTATACGACGTTACGACTTCATTTGAACCGGTTGCCATGCCGACGCCACGTACACTTCTATCCACGTAGGAAGACCAATCATTGAACTCTTATGTCCTAGGACGTAGACACGGAAATGCTTTGGAGCGAGGGACGTCGTATTTGCAAACGAAAGACGCATAGGCCACGCCCAACTCGTTAGCAGTGTTGTGCTGATGTCGATAGTTTTTTGCTATCGATAACTCAATTTTTTTGCTGATAAAAGAGTTATTGGATTGAATAGTAAAATATTCTGATAAATGTTCGATAGTAATGATAGCCATAATGGGGAAACAGGCTTTATGCCGTAGGGGTATGGATAGAATGATGATAATGATAATAAAAAGCATGCCTATAGCAATAAAGCATGACTATAGATATATACCTACTTAATAATTATTAAGGCGTTTACATTTTAAAAAGTGAAGCAACCTTAGTGTAATTTTATTTTTATTTCAAGAAAATATTGTACCTACTATAAATGCCTTACCCGAGTACAAAGCATAAAATCATTTAAAGCTGTCACTAGCATCATCATCTCAGCCGACAGAAGTCCACTGCAGGGCACATCAGCACAACGACCGGCCCTACAATTCCCTCGTTGAACGGCTTCCCACCACTTTTATCAGGTCGTCGGTCCACCTTGTAGGGGGCTTACTGCCTACCCACGCACCTTCTGGTATGCAGTCGCCACATGAGAACTCTTCAACCTTATCAGCTAATTCTGCAAGCAATGTGGCACAAAACATGCCCCGCCCATTGGCACAAAAGCCGTAACCTATCCAAAAACGTGCATCAGACCAAGTATTGAATTCGATAAGTTAAGGCTGCACAGAGCCTATTGTGCTGGCCCTAATCGTATTTTTTTATTTCTTAGCCACTTTTGGCGGTTTTAACGATAATAGCTACAAGAGTAAAACATAATAATCCGTAACGTTTCGATAAATTGAAAGCCAATCAGGACTACAATGTGACATTCTGGTTTTTTAGAAATGTTGTATAATTGTTCAGAAATAAAAAAAAAAACTATTGAGGGCAGCACAATAGGCTCGGTAGGCTCTTAAGTCGAAGCTATAAAAAATTACTAGAGTAACAACAGTTATTTATGTAATCGATTAAAAACCGCAAACACGATGCTTTCATTAAATAGGTATCAAGAGACTACGTGATCCCGTGATCGAGTGACGCTTGCTCATCGACACCGACTCAATATGGCGGACGCGGAGGAATTCCGGACGCCTTCACGATAGTGACGCGGCGTGATCGAACGGATTCCACCGGTTTGGAAAATATTGAGGGAATTTTATCTAAGGTTCATTGGGTCTTACTTGGGTTAAAATGATGTTACTAGTGTTTGAAGGTGATCGTTTGGTTTTTTAAGATAAGCGCAACGTCAATGCATTGATTATTTAAAAAACGATATAGGATGTAAACTTAAATGTGTCACACTGTGTAAACACACCTACCTAAGGCGCGTTTTATACAGAAGAGACGTGTGGTGGTGCGTGGCGGATAGTCAAAGTAATACAATATAAACCTTATAGTTCGTAGCATAGCGTTGTTGTTTGGAGAATTACGCCCGCGCCTGGAGGCGACACGTAGCCGATTTTCCTTTGCGACAAAAACGACGCTATGCAACGTACTATAAGGTTTATAATTGTGTTACTTTAACTATCCGCAACAGCCACACGTCTTTTCTGTATAAACCGCGGCTCAGGACCATCAAACTGAACAAATTTGACTATGGGACCAACATCGATCTTTAATTTGATTCAAATCTTTTTGCATTAATGAATATAAAAGCGATAAACTAATGTCGAAGAAACAGAAAAGGTGTAAGTTCTGTTTTGTTTTACATCAGTTGGATTAGACAGAGAAATTAACTGAAAACGAATAAAAATCGATGTAAATGAGAAGGTTTGGAGGTGATACACTTAACGTTAATTAATTATTATACTGAGTATATGGGTCAGGTATCGAAATGGATCATTTTTGCACGGAACTATGAAGAATGACATAATACATAATATGAGGTCCAAATCCACAGATTGATATGAGCTGATTTGATTGTTCGCAATAAAGTATCAGTATTTAATTTATTCGTTGAATTATCACAAGCACGTAAAATGTTAATTAAACTAAACAGCGTCCCTTAATTAAATTTTATCGATAGCACGTTCACATCCCTAGTCGTCTTAAAAGCGTCACAGAAATGCCAAGCATTCTGATCTGCCCCCATCTCTCCAATATTTGTAGTTGGCACCAGCCGCATATTAAGAGTCCCGCATTCTTTCCCTCCCCATGGATAGGTATTGAACTGAAGAATCTTTAGAACAATGCTGAATTATATTAAGTGAATTATGATCTAAAATGGAGCGGAAAAGTGTGAATGGAGCTTTGAAACAATGGGTTTTGGAGGGATTGATTTTCTATGGTTCTTTTGATTGAAAATTTTTGAAGTTTCAATTTACTGTCGTGTGGTTTCCATCTAGGGAAATACCATAATATTATTTTCTCCCCTCCGGACGGAAAGCGTAAATTTTCGTCCCGCTGCGCTAAACAAAGATGCCGCTTCCCACCTCCGTCGAGGAGAAAAATAGCATACTAAGATCAGACAGTAAATAAGAAAGGCCAGATCACATGTTTGTTAACCTCGGCTTCGCCTCGGTCAACAATAAGGTACATGAGATATGAGACCTTTCTTACTTTCCTGTCCTCGGTGTGTAATCTACTATAAATGGGTGTTGTTTAAATCTAGAAGTTAAAGCTTCTTTTGCTGTTTTTTATTTAAGAGTGGATCTACTATCTCTGGTGGTAGTAGTCGTTACATAAAAACCACGTCAGAGGCCGTAAGGCGGTTTGAAAAAACTCTGACACCAGGGCTTGCCCACACGATAAGAAGAAAATATAATATATTAATCATCTATACTATAATATGTTATTCGTGCACCACTAATTTAAAGGGGTAAACTGATCTTTCACTGTGGTAGGTATGGAGCCAATGTCAAGTAAAATAAATAATCTGCTAATTCATACAAACGTGCAGTAACTACACGACTCAAATGAATGGAACTGCAATTTAAAAAAAAACGTTATCTCCATGCCATGGTAAACATTTTTTCAGTTTAATGGTCAAAAAGACTCTAAATCACCCCTTTAAATATTATTAGGGTATTTTGTTACACCCAGAAGGGTAGGCAGAGACTAGGGTAGGGTGCACCATTTACTATGATCCACACATACCTCTTTTGCCTCATTTATATTCAAACATAATCTTTATACCTCACCTTTTTGTAGGACGCAACCGAATTGATCAGAGTACAATATACGATTCTTCCATTCATAATACCACAATTCGGTACATACTCGTATTGTTGTCAAGTTGGTAGTTTGGTATTACAGCAGTGCATGAGAAAGCAGATTACAGATATTTTATTTCGATGTTGGGTCCATAGTGAAAGTTGTTCAGTTTGATGGTCTAATCTTAACGACCTCTTTACATATTATAAGGGTTTTCTTGTATTTCTTTCGTACATCAGCTGTATGTGTTGTGTATTTTATCGATAAATACTTCCCAGCACTACAAAGGAGCGTCTGAGAGCATCCTGAACTAAATTTATAAGATTGCTGGAAAAATTACAGCGAATACCTTTAAACTAGACGTAATTTATCTTTCGACACCCTTCAGCAGGAAGGGGTGGGGTTAGAAATTGTTTAGAGTACATTTTTCAGAACCTTTAACTTCAAAGGGGTGAAATATTTCCCTCTTGTGTTCAGAAGTGAGTACTTATAAACCTTTTACAAAAAAATGTGTAGTTCCATAGAAAACGACAATGGCTACCTCGAACCAAATGTATGGAACAGAATTTTTTTTCGCGATTTCGATGATGACTTCGTGAAAGGTGTTCAGTTTGATGCTCTTAAGCACCCCCTTTATTATGTAACGCATTTAACACCATGTATTTAAAGCGGATGATCAAATTAAACAACTCTCTCAATATGAATCAGTTGTATCAAACAAACAGACAAACAGCAATACCTGCTCGACTGAAATGTAAGGGACAACTAATTTATGCAGTAACAAAACACCCTAGTATTACTTAAAGGTTGCTTTAGCGCATCAAACTGAACAACTTTCAATATTGAGCCAACATCGAAATCGCGAAAAAAAAATCAGCTGTTGCATAAAAAACTGCAGTACCAACTCGACTAAAATGTAAAAAAAAAAAAAAAAAAAAACTCAAGTCTCTATACAGGGACAGCTTATTTTATTTTTGCGATTGCAGAATTGGCTCTATAGAGAAAGATGTTCAGTTTGATGGTCTCAATCAAGGGTGTTTGGTTACAACCTGTGTTGAGAAAGTTGTTTAGTTTGACGGTCTTGTCATCCTTTTAAAATATTGTACCATATTTCAAGAAAAACTTATGTAAATCTAAAATGCTAACACCTTTTCTCCCAAACTCCATAATTTTATCAACATTTTCCAGCGTAGTTTATTATTAGTTACCTGTCAATTTATTAATTCAACAATTTGTTTTGTTTACACCAACACTATCCGAATCACAAGTAACTCGATCAAATACCTGAAACAAATGAATATAAAGCATTAAAAGGTTTGTCATCATCACCAGTCACGAGAAATCTTAAGAATATGTGTGTTGGCATATTGAAAAGAAAAAGGTGGTGAACTATAAGATAATAGAATGCATCATACGATCATTTGTAGGGCTGACATGACCAGAAGGTTATAAGTCCCAATAAAAAAAAGAATAAAAAAAAGATCATTTTTGTAGCATTTATCTGTTTGTTCAAAAACTTCAAAACAACTAAACCAACCAAACTGAAATTCCTGAACGTCCCCTTAAGACGTAACAGATTGAAAATTTCGTTCTCTGGGTAGTGGGCTCGGTGGTGTAATTGGTTAGCACGTTTCCCCGGTTTGGAAGAGCGTGGGTTCAAGTCCCGCCCGAGACAAATTTTTCAATCTTTCATTTGATTCAAACTGAAATTATTCGAAAATATAGTATTAACATTTAGTTTTTATTTCTTTGCAATCAGTGGACTCAGTCAAAAGTTATGATTAGGACAGCTACGTACTTCGGTGGTCTGCGCATACAGAGTTACGACTTTCGTTTAAATTGATTAGGACTGCAAGATTTTTTCCCACAATTTCGGTGTAATTTCATAGTGAAAGTTGGTCAGTTTGATGTTTGACTGCGCTTCAAATCGACAGCTGGCATGGGACAAAACAATAAAAGTAGGTACTAAAAATTCAAACAAACACCGAAATTCAAAGAACTAAATAGAATACTGACTGTTATCTTTTTTAGGAAAGTTTGTTAAATAATTGTAAACAAAAGTTTAGTGTTCCCAGTAGAATAGAACGAAACAATGGCAGGTAATAAGTAAAGGTTACATTGTATTTTTGTAGAACGTTTTATTTATGATTTTTGACCAAGATTTCGATAACTGTTAAGCTGCTAATGGCAATTCAAAAACAGTAGGTCTACCATGAGTTTTCACCGTACTTTACTAGCGTCGTTACGTCACCAATTTTGTATTGAATTTCGTATAGCGCTCCTAGTGGTTACGTTGAGAACTAATTTCTGTCATACGAATTGGCGACGTAACTACAGTAGTAAAGTGCAGGGAAAACTCATGGTAGGCCCTCAGACTTGACTAGCCGTAATCGTAGCGTGATAATACAGGGTGTAAGGGACAGCCCTCCGCAAACTGAAACGGTGAACTCAGACCGTCAAACTGAACATCTTTCACTATGGAGCCTACCTCAGAAAACGCGAAAAAAAATCACTTGTCCCATACAAAACTGCCGTACCTACCCGACTCAAATGTATGGGACACCAGATTTTTTCGTGTTTCCTGAGGTAGGCTCCATAGTAAAAGTTGTTCAGTTTGATGGTCTGAGTTCGCCGTTTCAGTTTGCGGAGGGCTGTCCCTTACACCCTGTATATGCTGCCGATTTTTAAGAGGATGAACAGTCCATCAAACTGAACAACTTTCTCTATAGGACCAAAAGCTTAATCGCGAAAAGAATCTTCTGTTTCATCTTGGTCGAGAAAGATTGCAGCAATACATAAGTTTTCAAGTCTAAACATAGGTTTTTTAAACACAATAAGTTCCTTCAAAAAGCCGTGGTGGTCCAGTGGCGAGTAACCTTGCCTGCCGTGCAGGAGGCGATGGTTCGATCCCCGTCCAAACCGACTCGTACCAATGAGTTTTTAGGAATTTATGTACGATTTGTAACACCACTGGCTTTTCGGTGAAGGAAAACATCGTGAGGAAACCTGCATGCTTCAATTTCGAGGCGTGTATTGTACCCACTGTCCATTATAAGTGGCGACGGGCTCACCCCCCGTCACACTGGACAGAGTTTCGGTACTACTGGTGAAACTTGGATGTTCTGAGGTTTCAGAATATCTCTGACTACCCCCTCGGGGAATATAGTCGTGAGCATATATGCTATGCTATGCTATGCTATGCTATGCTAATAAGTTCCTTCAAAATCAGTCCATTAGTTTATCGTCATCCTCGAACAAACATTCAGAAAGGACAAATAATAAAAAAATCAATGATTTGGAGTTAGTGACACCTAAACAACATAATTATCATAACTTTTTTTTTATTCTCAGTTATTTATACAAGGTGTTACAAAAATACAAATACAAATTTAAGGGGGTGGTTTAGACCATCAAACTGAACAACTTTTACTATGGGACCAATATCGAAAGCGCGAAAAAAAATCTGATGTTTCTTACTAACCATAAATCTACTCGAGCTAAATGTATGGGGCAGCAGATTTTTTTTTTCGTGATTTCGATGTTGGTCCCTTAGTGAAAGTTGTTCAGTTTGATGGTCTTAACAACCCTCTTAAAAGTTTGAAATGTTTGTTTTTACTTTTGTAACACCTTGTATAAAACAAATAATTCATAAAAATAACGTCATTTTGTAAATAATCTTCAATGTACAGACAAGTTTCTGTTACAGATTTTATAATAGTAGGTAATAGTTGTTGTCCGCGACTTCGTCTGCGTGGACATTTGTGATTGTTTAACCGTTTCTCGTCTAAAAGATCATGAACTTTCATAGAGAGAAGTAAAATCAAGATCATTAAGTAGTATGTAAGTATTAGGTACCAGAAAAATATATTTTTCAACCCTCCGGATGGAAATCGTCAATTCTATTCTCGGCCCGCTGCGCTAAACGAAGTTGCCGCTTTCCACCTCCGTCGAAGAGAAAAATAGTATACTAAACTAACCTAGGGCAGTAAATAAGAAAGCCTCAGATCACATGTTTTTGACCTTTCTTACTTTCCTGCCTTCGGTGTGTAATCTACTATACTAGTAATCGTTACATTGATATTATTTAAACTTAATTTATGTCGAGCAGCATAATTATCGTCTTACAACCCACTCCTGGAGTGCGATTTTTGAATGTCATTCGCTGAATTCAACAGTCGAAAATGTTAAAATTACTACGGCGATATGCATCTTTCTACTGCTGATTTGACTTTAAAAATCATAATTCAGGAGTGCGATTTATGAAAGTCAAATCAGAAGTAGAATGATGCCATAGTAATTTTGACTTTTTAAACTGCTGAGCTCAGTGAATGAGTTTCAAAAATCGCACTCCAGATCTCAGACTTCCATTCCATTCACGAATAAGCGTGAGAAGATAGAGTATTACTCCACTAACATCGAAACCGCAAAGGAGATTTCGTAGAGGATAAATAATTAAAAATGAAATCAATTAGTTAAATATAAGTGCTTAGCTAATAACAACTACTCGAATGCTTTTACGAAGAAAGAAACCAATCACATAAATTCATTCATAATAAGGACCATTACTTTAAATGATCCACAATACTAAGTAAAACTAATACCACGTGAAAACAATAGCTTTTACTTATTTGTTATTATTCCAAAATGGACAAAACAATTACCTGGTCATTTCCGAAGACACCCGGAAATACCCGAAGGGTTTACCTAAAGGGTGCGTATACGCATCCGTGCTAATTTTGAGTCATTATTGGACATTCGCTCGTGACAAGTGGGTGCCTAAAAATTGCTCAAATTTTTTGTGAAAGTTTTTTAATTGAAGTGTTTTGTATGTGTGTGTCTGTGTGTTAGGTGAAAATGGTGAAAGCGCAGCCTTACTATTATACCGATAGTACTTTTCAGTTGGTAAGTGTAATTTAGTATACCTACTTTGAAAATAAAAAGGCCTTTAATATTTTTTTAAATAGGTACTAAATAAATTTATGTAAAAAAAAATTTCATAGATACTCGTATACTCTTATCGTATCCGGAACACAACACTGCACTCCAAAATAGCAGACGTAGGGGAAAAGTCAGCAAAACTTATGTGGAACTGGGCCGGGCAAGGGCATGTTTGCAGAATGTGGAAGAGTTTAGGGGAGACCTTTGCCCAGCAGTGGGACAAAACAGGTTAATAAAAAAAAATACTCGTAAAATAAAACTATGTTTTTTTTATTTAACGTCAATCGTTGACCCTTACCCTGGCATCCCAGGCTTGCCTCGTTTTTGATCTAGTTTATTATTATAGTTTTATCCGAAAGTTAAATAAACATTTATCTACCTAGAAAATTGTTTTACCATGAACCAATACTTAGTGAACCTATAGTTTATAAATGACACTACCTATTTTAAATGGTAGTTCTAGCAATGTTTCTGTCCATCCCAAAACGGACTATAATTGAACTTAAGTTTATGTATGGCTGTAGATAGTCCTACCTACCTTGGTGAATCGGTTTCATAGGATAATACAATTAATCACATCATGTTTATTTAGATAACTCGCTTCACCGATGTGCTGGAAGAAATCTCTTTAGAGATTAGCTCGCCCTTTTTTTATTTTCATCTTTATAATGAATATGTAATTAAAGGCGTTAAATTAATAACTTTGAAGGACTGTTTCACTGTTTGTTTGTTTCAAATAATCCATAGTCATATTTTACATTTTTTTCAATAATTTTATTTGACAGCCCGATAAATCATTTGGCAATGAACCTGCCTTCGGAGTCGCGGGTCACCGGTTCGAATCCCGCGGTTGGCAAATTCTTATAGTTTGTAGGTTTTTTTTTGCACTTAAATGTAAATGCATAACAATAAGTAGGTACGTTATTGTGTTGATAAACAATTATTAATTATTTTAACTATCATCATCATCATCAGCCTATATAAGTCCCACTGCAGGGCACAGGCCTACCCTTAGGGAGGGTGTATGGGCGTAAGTCCACCACGCGTGCCAAATGCGGATTGGTTGATTTCACCAACGCACCAGAATTTCTTTTTCAGCATGTACCGTTTTCCTTACGAAGTTTTCCTTCACCGTTTAAGAGCAGTCGGTACAACGTACATAAGTTAGAAAAACTTAACTAAATAAAACCCTTTTTCTTTATTCCAGGAGTTAAATCTACAAGAGATCAGACGTGAACTAATCCTCATGCTGGAGGAATTTGAAGCGACAGGCTGTTTCATATGCAACAAACTAAAATGCTGTTGCAAAGAACAATCCATCAGCACTCTCTCCGAACTCGAGACCGACATTGACAGCCGGAAAAGTATCAAGTCCCAAGAATCTGTACCAAAAACTAACGTAGAAATTCCAGACGTATCCAAAGCACCTCCCGCTCACACAGTCCCTTTGTGGGACAAGGAAGAAGATAGTACTGGGACTTCGAAATCAGAACATCTGCAGTATAAAGAAGTAGAAGATTGGGTGAGAGCTTCAACACCTAACGCTGACAAATTAGAAGAAAAGAAAACGAAACAGATGGATAATACGTTTACGGCCAATGAAAAGAAAGAAGAAAGAACTCCGGATTTGTTGAACCATTCCTGGCCGCTTCCAAAATCGCATTTGGAGAAGAAAATTGATTTGAATACGATGACTGGGAAATGTGATCCACACAATGCAGTGGAGACTTTTTTCAAGAGTTTTCGTAAATCACAGAGACCTGTTTTTGCTGGTCAGCTGATTGGACAAAATGCTAACAGCAAATTAGCTGCTGCTTTGATAAAAAAGAAACTAGCGAGGAATAAGATTACTTATTCTTATTTCTAATTATTCAAAATTTCAATGTCATTATTTTTAATATTTTGGTTTTAAGCGAACTTTAGATGTAATCTAAAAGAAATAAAAAGCAATAAAAATTTTTAAAACTAAAAGTAAATTAAATAAAAAATAAAAATTGATAAAAGATAAAGATAGTATCATAAGAATGAATGTAGACTTAGGATTTTATCAAAACCACGATTTAATCTTTTTTAAGTACTTACTTATCGTTTTTTGTTCCAAACAAGCGATATTTTTTTTAAATTAAAACTAATAAATATTTTAATAAGTGAAGCATACAAATATGCGTATTGTTAAATCTAGCTAATTGTATAATTTAACCCCTTAAGCTCAGCAAAAAGCAATAATTACCCCGATCGAGCTAGAGATTTTATTTTCATTACCAACTTATTTTGTTATTTTTGACTCAAATACCTTTTTTTAAAACTAAATTAACCATTTCAAGTTTATACTAAACATAGGTTTGACGTAATTAACAAAATAAATCAAGCTCTAATGAGGTCAAACACTACTAAGTACCGAGTACACAATTAAGATAAAATAATAATTATTTAGAAATGTTATATAAAAACGAATTATAAGCAATAAATAATAAGGCAATAATTATATTGGACACATTAAAGAACGATCAATGGTGATTAAATTATAATATATTAATTGATAGATTGATGTACTACTTACTTTGTTTTGTTAAAAAGTTAATTGATTTTTACACGTATTTAATTAATTTCTAACATGAGAAAGTTATATCGCCTGTATGGAAATATCTAAAAAAAAAGTTTGCTAGTATTAGGGAAAGTTGTTCAGTATCATGGGACCAATCACTCTTTAAGTAATGCAACTATTTACCCTAACACCCTGTATCAGCTTGTCTTTAATCAAACTAATTTTATAATAATTCGTATAATCATCATCATCGTCATATCAGCCGATAAACGCCCACTGCTGGACATAGGCCTCCCCAAAAATGGGGGGATTTGCCATAATCGCCACGCTTGGCAGGCGGGTTGGCGATCGCAGTTGGATTGAATGTGTGTACTCAGAGGATGCTGCTGCCCATCCTCCGGTAGATCCCTTAGTCGCCTTTTAAGACACCCACGGGAGGAAATAGGATGGTGCTACTATGAGCCGACACCACACGGACATAATAATTCGTATGTGCCATAATAAGTTGTTTTTTACCAAAATGTTGTGAATATCCTAATTAAATATAAGTGGACAAAAGTGTGATGATCATGAAATGTAATATGAATTTCTATGTGTAAATAATTTGCTTAATTAAGTAATTAATTGTAAGATTTTAAATAAAATAATTCCTAGATCTTTCAAATTAAAGACATAATTTTAAATGAAACATGAATGTAGGTAATAATACTAAATTACGATGGCAATACATTTTTTATGACTAATCAAGTTTGTTTGACTCAAAACTTACCCATCCTTAATATTTATTAGAAATACGACAAGGCTAGTAAAATAATTATGTCCCGCTGCGCTAAACAAAGTTGCCGCTTTCCACCTCCGTCGAGGAGAAAAATAGTATACTAACCTCGGGCAATTACATGAGATCTGAGACCTTTCTTACTTTCCTGCCCTCGGTGTGTAATAACTTTCTTTTAGCTATACATTCGCGCTTTTCTTCCATAGGAAAATATAAAATAATTATTATAGTTTGTTTTGAAACAAAAGGAAAAAATTGTTATGTCCTCAGATATACCTGGTTTCCTATCAATGGACGATAGTTTCCTATGAAGGTTTACGCGCCGAATCAAAATGAATGAATAAATTAAATATACTTTATTTACACCAACAACAAAATATAATACACAATAGGAAACAAAACCCAATTTCCAATGTTTAGCCTAATGTTATGCTTAAAATAAACGAAGTATAACAAATTCATTGTTATCAAAGATTTAATTAGATACCTACGCATAAGAAATACGTTATACAAGGGCAAAATTGATATCATTAGCATCCTTTTAAACGAAGCTACCCATCAAACTGAACAACTTTTACTATGGAAGCAAAACGATAGCAGCAAAAAAAACAGCTGTTCCATACTAAACTGCAATGCCTACTCGATTCAAATGTATGCAACAGCGGATTTTTTTTGTGCTCCCCGTTCTTTGCTCCCATAGTAAAATTTGATCGACTCTTTCATGGTTCATGGGTAGACTCTTAGTTTAAAAGGATGCTTATGATATCAATTTCACTCTATATGCAAAAGGCTAATCTGTGATTTAAAAAAAACATCTTCATTTGTTTTTTTTTAAATATCAACGATATGAGGGTAGTCTTAAAAACAAAAAGTAAACCGTTGAAATAATAAAATCGTTGGACATTCGACAAAGCCAGCTATCACGCGCGGCCGCTTATTTGATTAACTCTTGTAATATACACGTTACTTATAATATTAAATATTACGTTTAAATTAATAAAACAGTGTAGTATATGATTTTATAGTTTATTTGTTTGGTTGGTGGTTATTTCGAAGCGGATTTACTTTTAGGTAAGTAAGTGAATTTTTGATTTATTTGTATTAATCTTTGATAAAGTTATACTCGTATGTCAAGATTGACAGCCGAAGATACGAAAGCATCGAAAAAAATTGGAACCGGTACTGGCTCCTATGTAGTGTGTGCCTAACCCCCCACACACACATAGCCATAAGTTAGTATATAAGTAATATTCATTATACTCTGATGCGCAATATACATCTAAACACGAGACATACCGTTTCAATTCATCAATACCTAACGCCCACATTGCATGGCGACCTTGCCAGTGCTGCCTTTGGCAGTGCTGTGTAACTGGTTTGAAAAAAGAAAATAAGTTACTAAAGAGCGAAAAATGAAGATTTGAAGATAAAATACAAACAAAGGCGAAAATGAACCTATGAAGAGAAGATTGGAAGAACATGTTTTTTGAGAAGAAGGAAGATTTTTGTTCATTATTTTAAGAAGAAAGAAGAATTAGTTTTGAAAATTAATAAGTAAAAAGAATTTTATTGAAGTAATGAAGAAATCAAGAAATATTATTTAAGAAACATGAAATTAAATAAGGAATTAAATTATTGAAGAAAATCAAGCGTGAACAATTTTAACATATTATGGAAGAAAACTTTTATTGAAGAAAGAAAATGATTAAGAAGAACACAAAAATAAAGATGAAAATACAGAAGAGAAGGAAAAAGTCCAGGCGCGAAGCGAAGTTTACATCCAGGCTGCCGGGTGATGATGGTGTCAGAGGTGGATGCAGCCGGGTGTACCTACTTCGTGTCCTTCGCAAGGAAATCACCAAGTTTCGGGAATATCAGGTTTAGTTAAACACAATAAAAAAAAAAAAAAAAAATTACAATAGGTAACTACAATAAATTCTATAAACATTTTTACGAATCGGTTGGTTTAACAAATATTTCAAGGAATTGGAACTGTAAATGACTATTTACATATTTTTTTACAATTCTCCTTTCTTCGAAAAATATAATAAAAATAGATTTTTGTACCTAGTAAGTTTTTATAGTATAAATTTCATAATTATAAATGTAAAATACGCTTGTAGACGACATAACATAATCATAACTTGAGTTCATCAGGTAAATTTTTATTTTTAAATATTAGCTGTGTGCGTTAGAACGGATCTTGGAAATAAAGAATTGATAGTTAATTCATTTCAGTCAAAAGCAAGAGTAAATTAAAGATTTGCATATTAGTCTTTATAAAATTTTTCAAAAAGATAGATAGGTATATTTTATTGTTTGTTTATTAAGAAAATCAGATTAGAATTTATACAGAGTTTTTTTTTATAAACTAATATTATTTTAACAGTAACACAAATTTAAACCTTGTAAAATCAGACATTAGGAACTAGTTTACATAAATTAATTCGCATTCTAACAGTTTAGTAGAATCAGAAATATGATACCAATTCAATGAACAACTCTACATTTAGGTAAGACTTGTATTTTGATGCCTCTGTGACGAGTTGCAACTGGAATGCAGGTCGCAACTCGGCATAATATCGTAGTCTTGTTATCAATTCTATCATATTACATGAAGCATCGGTCTCTTTTTCTAAAGTTTTAAATTTTGAAAGTGAATGATTTGATTTGATACGTTTGGATTTTAATGTTTTGTTTTTTTTTTAACTCAGAGAGTTTTGAAGTAAACTTATAGCTATCAATTAGAACACGGATATGACTTTTACTGGACTAGACTTATTTATTATTTTGATAGGAAATAGGAAGAATGGTTTGGAATGTTAGTATTGAAAAGGATTAAAGGAAAGTTAAATGGTTTTTGGAGAAATGGACAGAGTTGGTATTTTAGAAAAGTTTAACTAAATATGAAAGGTTTTGTATGAGTTCGAAAGTTACTCGTCTGAGTAAATAAAAGGGGAATACTTTGGTTTACTGGATTAAGGGGACAAGTGGACTGATCACCCAAATGTGACCCATTCAGAATCTCGTCAACCAAAGGATTCAATTATGAATGTGTTCGAAGAAGGATTTGATGGAAAAGTTTATATAAATAAATTATATAGACATTTAAAAAGTCGAGCCATGTACCCGATCATGATGATCCACATCGGACTTTGTGAGGGACTGTGCTATAAACGACTTGTTATTAAATTAAATAAATAAATAAAGGTACAAATGGGTACAAATCCTTCATTCGATCATAGCAGTAAACGAGTTTTTCTCTGTGAGAATAGTTGGTGACGTATAAAAGTCTTAAAAAATGGCCCATAATAGTAATAAAAAGTACCAAGTGTTTTTACACTATAAATAAAGTCGACTATAAAATAAATATTAAATATTAAATAAAAATATGGCAGGCCTGACCAATAAATATAATAAATGCATTTTAAATGTGAAATGTTACTTATGAAAAGTATGTAAGAGAAAGGGAGATATTAAATAGGACTTTGATTTGAAAAATGTCATGCATGACGATAAAAACGATGATATGATAATTAGGATTAAAATTTTTTTGTTTCAATTATTTTGAATATTGAAACACTGTTTTATTTTTACTATTTTGAGATATAATAAAATTGAGAAATACTATATTTATTATATTAAGAGAAAAATATATTTTTTGTCGTCTACAATGCGTCTTGATATTATGTAATGTACCAATTAATAAGTTTTATTTTTACTATTGTTAAATCTTTGGCGGAAAAGACAAATGATAGTAGCTGGTTTAAATAAGCTTATAAGATAAACATTGTATTGCCTTGAAAATAAGATTATAAATGTGCTAGAAACAAAAGTTCGTGCCGTTCGTATTAAAAAAAAATGTATGTAAAAAGTAACGAAAGTTTTTGTATCATTGTGTCAATAACAAGACATTTTTTTTGGGTTTAATATAAAAATTTATTTAGTAGGTATGCCTACGCCTAGTATGATCGATCTATTACATTCGTATTATTAAAAATTGCTTACATAAAATTGAGATAACACAAAAGAATGAATGACTGAATATTGAATATTTTTGAATTTCGGCATTATAAAAAAAAAAAAAAATTTTTTTTTAACTAAACAATTTTTTTTGTAAATTAGCGGGGGAGGTGTAGTGTGTGCCTAACCCCCCACACACACATAGCCATAAGTTAGTATATAAGTAATATTCATTATACTCTGATGCGCAATATACATCTAAACACGAGACATACCGTTTCAATTCATCAATACCTAACGCCCACATTGCACTAAACCCTATACATATACACGCACACATACATAATTTGTATGGCGCCTCACGCACACCAACCTATGAAACTTGGCCCCTTTTTGTTTTATACGGTAAAACAGTGAGGCTCATTCTAGACATATACTTTTTCTAAGGTATTAATGTTCTTAAGTAAACAACATTACTGCTTATATAAGAAACTATACAGGGTGTTTCATAAGTAACAATAAATTTTTGAAACTCTTAAGGGGGTTGTTTAGACCGTCAAACTGAACAACTTTCTATATGAGACCAACATCGAAATCGCGAAAAAAATTATTTCATATCCCATACATATTTTTTTTACGCGATTTCGATATTGGTCCCATAGTGAAAGTTGTTCAGTTTGATGGTCTACACCACCCCCTTAAAGGTTTATTTGTATTTTTGTAACACCTTGTATAAGTATAATTATTAATTAGCGACTCACCCCGTCTTCATACGGGTTCAAAAACCTTCATGAATTAAGAATAAATTAAAACAAAAATGAAATTTAAGTGAAAACCATACCAAAATGTCTACCTACAGTAGTTTCTGAGATTAGTCTATACAGGGTGTAAACTATAATGAGTTACATACTTAAGGGATGCTTTAGATTAGACCATCAAACTGAACAACTTTCACTATGGGACCAACATATCGATATCGTGAAAAAATCAGCTGTTCTACAGGGTGTAAGTATCATTAACCTTCAAACCACATACTATACCCATCAAACTGAACAACTTTTACTATTGGAGCAAACCTGTCAGAAGAAAAAACAACAGCTGTCCCATACTAAATTGCAATCCTAGTTACTCGATTCAAATGCAGCTGATATTTTTTTGTTTTGAAAGGTTTGCTCCCATAGTAAAAGTTGTTCAGTTTGATGGGTAGAGTATGTGGTTTAAAGGTTAATGATACTTTTCCTTGCACCCTGTATATTTGGGTCGGGTAGGTAATCGAAGAAAAAGAAATGGTTTGGTGGAAATTTTAGAAGGGGATGGCCTAGCTAGACGTACGTACTAAAACCAAATCTCAGAAATACCCGAAACCGAGGAGCACACTAATGAACGTGGAGAATAAGTAGACATCTATGTATGTATGTATGTATGCATCTGTATCCTGCCGTGGTACGTATACAGGCTGATGATAATGAAGCCTAAAACAATGAATATTGACACAATAATATTCCCAAACGCCTTACCTATTTAGGACAACAATGACAAACGCCATATTTCCAGTTCTTTCCTAAACAATGACTATAGTAATATTGTAAACAAAGAAGCCTCTCCCTCCCTCCGCACCTCACCCCCTCACGGTCCGAATTTACTTCCCTAATCCTGTTTTATGACTTAGAAACTTTTGTGGTATTGTTTTGGGTAATTATGGTGTTTCTGTGAATTTTAACCGTTGTTGGGAAAATTATTTGTCTATTGTTAACTCTCGGCATAAAAAAAGCGGGTGTTATAACTCGTATCAGTGTACCTGTGTGTCTGTCCGTCTGTGGTTGTTCTTGTGGAAAAAAGTAGATCAATTTCAATGCAGTTTTTATAATTGAATTCTATTTTTTGTGCGATGGTTCATTATCGTGTCGGTAAGCTGTTTTAAAAGTAAAGAAGTTTGTTTGAGATCTTCGAAGGAATCATCAACCTTTAAACCACATCCTCTACCCATCAAACTGAACAACTTTTACTATGGAAGCAAATCTGTCAGAACAATAAAAATGCCAGATAATGATACTTTTCCTTACACCCTGTATAGTATGTTAGTATTCCACTGCAGGGAAATACCCTCCTCTCATGAATTAAGTTCTACATACTTACATGCAGGCAGGGGTGTAAACTTCAATGGGTAAAATACAGGGTCCATCTTAAGGGTATATTATTCGGAGCGCGCTCCATACAAACGTACTATGGTAATATTTTTAATACTAACCAATTAAAGTCAATGAAATTTTGCAGAAACAAACTAGAAATAAATTTCTATGCTTGTATGGAGTCAGATTTTCGTTAAAATGTATAGTTTACAAGTTACAGTGCCTCAAAGATTTCCATACAAATCTTAAATTAATCCTAGCATTAAAACTGTATATTTTAACGAAAATCTGACTCTATAGAAGCATAGAGATTTGTTTCTAGATTGTTTCTGCAAAATTTGATTGACTTTAATTGGTTAGTATTGAAAATATCACCATAGTACGTTTGTATGCAGCGCGCATTTTCGCTCTCGGAATAATATTCTCTTAATATGCTGCTTGTTTTTAAGGGTTTGACCAGTCCATCAAACTGAACAACTTTCTCTATACTTAGTACTTACCAAAGTCGTAATCGCGAATCAAAATCTGCTGTTCCATACAAAACTGCAATCCTACTCGACCCAATTGTATACTATGTATATTTTACGATTAAAATCTTGGTCTCATATAGAAAGTTGTTCAGTTTGATGATCGGATCATCTCTTTAAAAAACCGTTAGCTTATAGGACCCTATTTAAATAAAATGTCTTTATTCGCAGGCACATGACCTATACTCATGAAATTATTCCTTTTCGTGTTGGTAAGAGACTTACCTGCACTCAGTTGCAGAAACACTAATTAAAGTTAATCCTCCATTAAATCTCTTGCTAGCTTTGACTACGTCACCAAGACAAAAAGTGACGGCAAGAGATTTAATGGAGGATTAACTTTAATGAGCATTTCTAAAACTGACTGTTAGCGGCCAACTTTTAGCATACTTAGGGGTGTACCAAGCGGTATTAGCCTATCGCCCTCAAAAACACCATGATATAAATAAAACGTATCTATTCCAGCGCAATGGACGCAGACAAAGACACCCACAGCCTACTAGAACCCCCGTCCCCCGCGTACACCAACGCGACAGTCCGACGAGCCTTCATAGTGTGGCTGTACTGCGGCCAGAAGAACCAGTTCCGAGACGTCTGTAACTACTACCATCATCTTGAAGCTTTGGTTAGTATACACTATACTATAGTGACTATAGTCTACTGGAGCCCCAATCTCCAATGTATAGGTACCAACATAAGCGACAATACGTGTACGATTCCCGGATTGAGATATACATGATCCGATAGCCTAGCCCCACACGCCCCACCCGATTGACCTGTCGCAACAAGTACCTGTTTTTTCAAATGTAGGTATATAATATATACATACATATTATGTATTCCTAAGGCCCATCACATACATGCGGAATTCCGATTCGGAATTCCGAATGCAAACCGGTTTTTCGTATAGGTTTCAAATCCCGTTCGGAAATCTGGAGGAGGAACGCCTCCATACGAAAACCGGTTTGCATTCGGAATTCCGAATCGCAATTCCTCGTGTATGTGATGGGCCTAAAGGGGACCTTAAATAAGTCGAACTGTCAAGGTTAAGTTGGTGTCAATAATTTAGGTCCTCTAACGTATTGACTCTAACCTAACCGATAGGTGGTTATAAATATTTTGTGCGATCTGACAGATCGTTTGACATATTTTGTATGTAAGATATATGTCAAATGATCCGTCAGATACGCCTATCAAATAAATGTCCAGAAATGGTGAAATAGGCCCTTAATATTGTATTGTTATGTATAGGTTACCATGAAAATACGCCTATCACTACCATTGATATTTTAAAGGTCGACTTTTGACCTAAACAAAAAATAATTTCATGTAACATTAACTTTTAATCTTCAGGAGGATAAACTGCCAACCGACACCAGAGCTTCAAGTCGCCACCACGAGTTCAACCTCTTCTCGAACCAACCACCTACATCCAACTACTTAAAGTCCAATTTCCCACAACTTTATGCTCACACTCAAGTTGAAAATCACTACATAAAGAATATAGAATCAATAAAAAACGAAAAATGCGTCTTCAGACTTGAAGGTTTCAACGAAATTAACTCCAAGAACGGTTCTACAAAACAAGAGATTGTAGGCGCAAGTCAAATGATAAGGAAATATTGTAAAGAGCATCAGAAACCTTTGAAGACATTCCTGAACGAATACAAGGAATATGCAAAGAAATGTGAACTCAAAAACACAGTAAATAATGTAGAGTTTTACATAAAGAGGAAGATGGTACAGTCTGAGCTGGAGTTAGTAGCAAATTATCCGAAGACTTTCAATTTTTTAGATGCAAATTCTCGAAAACCCTCTTTAGCTGATGACGTTGATAGTCAAACGAAACTTTTAGCTGGAATGAGTCTTAACTCCGACGCAGAAGATTCAATTGAGTCTGACAATAACTCTGAGACCAAATCAGCTGATTCAGGCATCGATTTGATTGATTTTTCGATACCTGAAGCACAGAATAAATACTCTGAAGTTAAACTGAGAGCGATTAAAGGAAGATGTTTTGACAAAGGAAGTAATGATAAACTAGAGACAATTGAAAAAGAACCCTATTGTTTACTAGACAGAGATGACAATGAGATTGCCTTAAAAGATGAGGGGTTTACGAGCTCAAGTTTTTTCAAGAATGAGGTTTTAAAGTTACGTGAGATTTAAGTAGACTGATAAATATATAATTTAAAGGTATATACTTAGTATATTTCACACTCAGTTGCAGAAACGCTCATTTAAGTTAATCTTCCAATAAATATATTGCTAGCTTTTACTATGTCAACAAGACAAAAAGTGACAGCAAGAGATTTAATGGAGGATTAACTTTAATGAGCATTTCTGTAACTAAGTGTTAGAGTTCTAGAAAGAAATAATGTTTTAGAAAGTATTATGGTTACTTATAAGTAAATTTGTACACTTATTTTTAATATTTTGACATATCGAACTAGTGACTAATTAATTGAATTATGTATTTTCTTACTATTTTATACAGTATGTGGCCAGTTGTGGCAATGTTTCCCCCGAAAGGGATTTTGGTCGTAAGTTTAAGTATTTGTGTAAGTGTGGGTGTGTGATTATTTGAATGTTAATGTAGATGGTTATAAGAGAGGGAGAGAAAAGAAAATTGGTAGTATGAGTTGTGTGAATGATTACGTATGTGAGAAAGGAGTAAATACTGAAATCATGCGTGATAGAGATAGATGGAAGATATATTAATAGTAGAAGGTTGAGAATAATGATCATTATTGATTGCTTAAACTTTCAAGATATTTACATTGAAAAACATTTGATGACGCTACTAAATCGTGAGGTAGTTAGTTCTGTTAAAATACGCTAGGTGGAACATAACGATGCACTTTCCCGATTTTTCTAATGGTTCATCTTCACAGCCTATATACGCCATACTGCAGGGCAAAGGCCTACCTACCCTCAGGGTGTATGGGCGTTATAGTCCACCACGCGTGGGAGACTTGACATACCCAAAGGAATTTCTTCTTCAGCGTATGCAGGTTTCCTCGCTTTGTTTTCGAGCAGTACCACAGAGTACTACGTACATAAGTTAGAGATAACAACAAAATTTTGCGATTTCTTATTGAAAAGGTAAATAACGTTTTGTTTTATTTCAACTAAGGATGTCAAGACTTTCGCGGCCATTAAAATACTTAGCCTATGGCGGCCATAGGCCATAGCTATTAAGTAATCTGTGGCCACAGTCCGTCTGAGCCCGCAGCGTTTGTTGGCAACTAATTTACCTACACCCGATGAACTGATTGGTTGGGGTTGAAAAATTAAGTGCATAGAAAAAGTCCTAGTTCGCCATAATGGAAATTCTTTAAGCTAGTTATGTCTTGAAAGCGGATTAAAATATTTTAGTTCTGTGAGCCAAATGGTAGTTCGAATGCAACAGAAAATAATATTTTTTGGGAAAGTGGGTCGTTTCGTTCCACCCATTATACAATTATGTTTTACATACTTACTTACTTTTTTCTCTGTACCTCTCGTTTTAGTGGCGCCACCTTTTGGTCGATTGCAGTCCTCAATAAGAGTCATCAAGGAACAAAATGATCTAATTCTAAGGCGATGACTTCGTAATAAATTTTTTTGTATTTATGATTTTCATTGCTTACAAATAATTATAACCCTAAACATTTAAATATTACTTACTTAAGGTAAATGTAACTGTTATACACTTAGAATTTATAGATTATTTTCATATAATTATGATGACGCATTTGTATCAATAAAAGCCAGTAATAATGTTAATGTTGTCAATATTATGATTTTATAATTGTCGTGACTTTGTGATTTAATTTGATTAAAATTACTCAAAGAAATTATTTCTTTTATTTTTATTTTATCGTTGCACATTATAAAAGAGCAATAAAGCGCCGCAATCTTTTCAATCTAGATACCTATTAATATAACAATAAGTGTTTCGAATAGTATTCAAAGTTTACTATTTTTCTTTTCTTGTTTTTTTTTCTCTTCATATTATAATCGTCATTCACAGATCTTGGCATTATAATATGGACGGATATATTTTTTGTACACACGGCGACACATCTAGCTACTCAAAACCAAAATACGCTGGCCGCGCGACGTTATACTTTGTTCATACCCTACGCGCACAAAAGTTTTAAAAAAAAGGCTAGAGAGCCTGCTAAACTGTTTACTATAATTGCCTAAGCTCTAATATACACTAGACTAAAAGTAAATTATTATTGACGATAAAGATATTTTACAAACAAAAACCCTACGCGCTGCCAGCTTATGTTGGTTTTGCGTAGCTAGATGTAGACTAAGAGATAAGTGTACTTTTTGCAACCATCAGCAGCAAGGCTGATTCAGTGTTTATGTGGTGTAGAGCATCTGTGTGATGGGGATGGACCAGGTCTGCCTGCATAACTTCAGTCGGTTTAGGAGTTACAGACGTTTAAAGGTCTGGAAAAAAATTACGAACAGCTGCAGGGCTGATCGTATGATATTATTGTAGTATGCACTGTAGCCATGTGAACAGTACAAAAACTGACATGGTTCATCAGTCGGTTTCGGAGTTACTGACGTTCAAAGGTCTGACCTTTGAACGGCTGTATCTCCTAAACCGACTGGCAGTTCATGTCAGTTTTTGTACTTTTCGCATAGCTACAGTACATACTACAATAATATCATACGATCAGCCCTGCAGCTGTTCGTAATTTTTTTCCAGACCTTTAAACGTCTGTAACTCCTAAACCGACTGAAGTTATGCAGGCAGACCTGGTCCATCCCCATCACACAGATGCTCTACACCACATAAACACTGAATCAGCCTTGCTGCTGATGGTTGCAAAAAGTACACTTATCTCTTATAATAATGTGTCGCCGTGTATTCAGACTGCAGACTCGACCACAAATTCTGCAGATATCACGATAAACCTTATTCTTTTGTCAGTCAGCAGAGTAGTAGCATCAATTAAAATATATAAGTAAGGATGTTCGTTCGAGATCGTGATATCGATAAAAACCAAATTTTAAATAAATTTCAAAAAGTATTAAAAGAAATGCGGTACGAGCAAGCAAAATTCATATTGCATTAAGTTAATTCTCGATACATGAATTTAAGGGTTTTTTTAACCACTTCTAAATAAATTCTTGATATCTTATTTGACAGGTCGTTTGACATATTTTTTATAAAAAATAATATGAAATTAAAAAAAACAACCAAACCATCCAAACGAAACCATGTCAAACGATCTGTCAGATAAGCTAACAAAAACTTAACCAAAAGTTATGAAACAGGCCCTCAGTACCTAGTTTAAAAAGTTTCAACTTTGTCCTAGCCAAAATTTGCTCATGAAGAAAAAAAATCCATAATTATTTTGTACAAAAATCTAATAAAATAAAATATGATGCCTATATTCCCTGAGGATAGTCAGAGATATACATACTACTTAATTATATCGTTATCAAAAAACTAAAATAAATCCATTCTATTCTATTCTATTTTTAAAATATGGCTGCCATCTTGGTTTGTGATGATTTTGCCAATGTCGAGTTTTTGTAGCAAAAGTGCTTGACGTTGTACGGTTATGAAGATATTTTGGACATTTTGGTGACTTCAAAGGTTGTTCTTACAAAAGAACACTATCTTGAGCCACCACTGGAGCCCCGCTGTCGAGCCGGGAGGGGGCAACCGACGAGCGACACGCGACACGCGACCACCCACTAGCAGATCCACAATGCGACTCCAATAAATCCATTGTCATATAGACCAAAAACAACACGTTTATCGACATTCTTATGTCGACCAAACGCAACACTA
The DNA here is from genome assembly GCA_963693445.1 of Agonopterix heracliana. Lineage (NCBI taxonomy): Eukaryota > Metazoa > Arthropoda > Insecta > Lepidoptera > Depressariidae > Agonopterix > Agonopterix heracliana. The sequence goes on from OY856328.1 coordinate 14,057,604, forward strand.
CGGACTTTTTTTTCTGCAACCGGACCGGCCGACACTTGTTTCACTACCTGCTCTGCTTCTGCCTGCCAGTCTTCAACTTATTATTGATTTGTCCACACGTTAAAAGATAATAGTTTTTAAAAATGGCCGCCGCAATGTCTACTCCAATAAATACATTATCAAGGGATAATTTAAGAGTGTTGATTAGAAATAACATTTTAAATGATTCAGTGGAATTTATGTCGGATTGCGATAGTGTGGTGAGTTTACACAATTATTATTTTAAAACTTTCGCTGCTAAGCTCAAAACAATGATACTTTAGCAGTGCTAACACTGTGGAATGCTATACAATTCTGACTCAACGTTCGAGTCGTGCGCTGCGGCCCATTTGTCACTGACCTACGACGTAGGTCGTCAGCAATTAAAGTGTTAAACCAGCTGCGATTGCGATTCCGTACGCGGAGACCACTTAATTTAAATACTCATAACTTTTGATTTAATGAACCTATTGCGGTGAAATAAAGCCTAAACGTTAATCAAAACAAAGCCCTATGTTTTTGTAAGAACCTCATCCAAATCGCTTCAGTAGTTATTAAGTGGCGCGTACACAAACATACAGACAAAAATTCTAAAAGTTGTATCGATGCATTCCATTACGCATCTTAGACCTCCCAATGAATATTTTTTGCAAATATCTTTAGTGTAAATCCACGCCAAGTTTACTAGACGTTTAAAAAGGAATGGGATGTTGGGAATTATGAAAAGATTTTTTCAGAGTTTGGGGTTATTGACCTTTGAGTTGATACTATATTAATATTCATAATTATATGTTATTTCATTTCCTATTAATGTCGAATTGCATGTATGTTGGTATGTGCGAAATGTAGATAAAAAGAAAACTAAAAATGTTGAAATAAACCCGCGACGGATGTAAATGTTATAATCGAAAAAGGATTAAATAAAATGTTTGAAAACCCCTTGACTAAAAGAAAATGGGTGGGTAACGAAAGATAAAAAACCAAACCCTAGAAAATCCGTCGTTCCCAATTAAATTTTAAATTATACATGTTTTTTCTAGTATTTTTACGATTTAATTCTTTTAATACCATTGACTTACACTCTAGTGATAGACTAGCCCTTTCATAGAAGCAACATGATCCACTTGAATGCATTGACGTTCCCGAGTTCACTTCGTTACTATGGCAATGACAGACCGCAATGTGTCATTTTGTGTTGTTTCGTGTGACATGTTGTTTGTTTGAATGAGCTTGTCTATCGCTAGAGTATATGTCAGTGTTTAATACCTACTATGTTCCTTTTTGAATTTTTCAAATTTTGTTTATTGTTAGGCTCGCTTACTACCTATAACACTGTACAGTATTTGGGTGCTGCTAGTGATGTAGTGAATGTTTAATATAATATTATCCAGAGAATATCTCTTCTTTATTTCTTCTATATTCTCTATTCTTTATTTTGTCACTTGATTGATCTAAGTTTCCCCTACAAGTGCGATTTTTGAAAGTCACACGTTCAAATCAAAAATCAGCAATAAAAAATGTCTTAATTACTTACTATCTATGGAGATTATGCGTCAGTCGATTTTAATTATGTGACTTTCAAAAATCACACTCTAAACCTTTTTTAAAGCTGTCGCTACGCGTACGGCAATTAGCAAAATTAATCTAATGTTCTGATCTCTTTTTCAGATGGAATCAGACTCCCCAATAAAGAAACAATTACTCCAACCAATCAGCAAAAAGCTCTTCCACTCCCCCTCAGAAAGTCCGAAGCGATCAACCAGAAGCGAAGCGCAGAGAAGCAGAAGAGCCAAGAAGCGTAAGCAGAGTTTAATACCAGATTCTAGTGAAAAGATCAAGAGGGTTTATGTGAAGGAGTGCGAGGGAGACACCCCTGATGTTGCGATGAGAAAGCGAGTGTTGATCAGTTTGTTTCATAATAAAGAGTATTCTATGGATTTCTCGTAAGATATGTTAATGTATAAGTAGTTTGTAAACACCCTCGTAATACTTAAGGTGGTGCTTCAGATCATCGATCGGAACAATTTTCACTATGGAGCCAACTTCGTAATCGCGAAAAAAGAAATCAGCTATCCCCATTGAGTAATTATGTATAGAGCAGACAACGCGAACAAAATCTGTGCACCATGATCAGCAGTGTGGGGCGCGTGCTGGGCGACGAGCGCCTGACACAGGCTAAGTGAGTTAGAGCGCGTGCACCCTAACGCGTGTTACAAAACATTACTTCTCGGTAGCTTCTCTAGTTAACATAGTACCTCAATGGCTATCCCATACATTTTAGTCGAGTCAGTACAGCAGTGTTGTATGGAACAGCAGTTTTTTTTTTTGCGATTTCGGATTTGGCTCTTCAGTGAAATATGTTCAGTTTGATGGGCTGAAGCATCCCCTTATTAATTACTAGGGTTTGTTACACCCTGTAGAAAGACTTTAGGTTATGCTGGGTCAATGTGGTGAGTGATTCTAACTCCCTGTCAATATTTAGTTTCCTAAAATATATTTAGAAAGATGTTAGGAAATGTACGTGAAAACTGAAGTCTCTAGAATCGGTCACTGAACTTTTTTTTCTAAGATTTGAGGAATATTTCAACCGCCGTCGCGTGTAAATTATAATGGACCAGTGGAAGACTTAAGGCGCTTGTGACAGCTTCTTTATTCTTTACAATTTTTTTTCTAGTAACTAAAGTTTTGAACTTTTGTACGTACAGTAAACTATGTTATCTAATTTCTTTTTGTTACACCTCTGAAGTTTTTATTGTTTTTTTTTTTCAATTTTATATCTTTTGTCTTCCAACCAGTTTGTGTGATCGTTCTAAAATGCGACATAGGCTCCGTAAATTAAGCTTTTTTTTGTATTTAAGTTATTGTAAGATATATTTACTAACAATAGTATTACAAAATCAAATAAAATGAATTGTGCCATTATACGGATTGTAATTATACTAATCTAATGTATCTTTAAGAATGTTAAATAAACGAAGTAACTTTATTTACACACTTTTTATAATTTCATCAAACAAAAGTACTGCCACATCTGTAGGTATAACAAAAACAAAATGTATTTACAGATAAAAATGCAACACCAATTTAGACACCTGTTTAAGTTTGCACATCGCTTCTGTTGCCCTAATATGGAAAGATATGCATGACACTAATATGATATTCTATGTCTTGTAAATAAAAACAATTTTCTTTCTCTGATATCTTTTGGGGTAATTAGAGACTTTGCTACTACTATCACCTTTCTTATATCAACGTATCTACCCATCCCGGCGTTGCACACGTCAGATACCACAAAAAACACATACCTTCCTAGTGAATCAGTCTTTCTAAAAGTGAAGAACGTACCAAAATCCCTATTAACACAGATATTTTTTTCTCTACGGTACACTGAGGTTAACCCATTCCCATATAGACAGACTATGGAAAACGACGTGGCACTTTAATTTATAATTATGTCTGTTGTGATGCGTATACATGGTCCAACTTAATATAGGCGGTTAATATAGTCCTATTGGCGGTTTTTCAAGAAGACCATCAAACTGAACAACTTTCTCTATGTCTACCAACTTCAAAATAGCGAAAAAAAATTGTTATCCCATACAATACATTTAGGTTGATAGAATTTCAGTTTTATATGGAACAAGGAATTAACTACTCAGTTACACAGATCAATGGGAATATCTAATAAAATAAAATAAAATATCTGTTCTTTTTTTCGCGATTTCGACCTTGGTTCTAAAACCGCCAGCATATAAATAATGACCCTATAAATAGTCTGGTGATTATGACCTAGTTATATCACTTTTAATACATATATATGTCACTTATCGTATCAACTTCAAATTTGAACAAAGTCGCTAAATAGTACCTTGCCAGAAGGGGGCAACCGATACTGCACCGTCGCTAGCGGTCATGAGCTCCTCCTGCGTACAGGTGTTAGGGATGTGAGATGGGACATCGTTTGTGGAGCTCCACACAAGCAACTCACATATTGCGCATCCGAGAATACCCACCTGACCATGTCGTCCCTACTGCGACCGACCTGGGTTCGTAGTCGGTTTAACGACTTCCAGGTCGCCCATGTCCAGCCTCCCGGCTCTCAGACGGCGGCACAAATGGAGTGTGGACACACATCTCACTTTTAATACTAATACATTAGATACCAAATCAAAATGATACGATAAGCCTTTCCCCCAAAAAATACTGATGCGAATGTAAAATAAAATGTGGTAATTTTAATAAAGCATCACGTTACAAGTCCACGGGACTCCAGCTCCGCGGGATTGCGGAATTAAAACCCCGCGGACTCCGGGGAAATCTGTGGTAAACGATCACTCTGCGGGGGGAGGGGCGAGGGTGTACTGAGGGAGTTATTATTTATTAGTTGCGTAAGAAAACTCTTTCCTGATTGTTGGGTCTAATTGTAATGAGGAATATTCCGAAAGACATTAAAAAAGAAAAAGAAGTTCCAAATGACTCGATAGATGGCGTTGACGAGACACGGATGAGACCTTGGAGATAATAAAATACAAATAAAACCGTAAAATTTGTATTCTTAAGTAAAGAGAAAAATGTGAACAATTACTCGTATTAAAGGTACCTACTTCGTCAACGGATGCGCCTGACTTAGTGACATGTATTTTTTTTTTGCTTACATTTCCGTCTTCGCCTCCATATCGCGTCAACGAAGATTGCCAGCAAGATCGATTCAGTAGTTTTAGCGTGATGATCGAACAAACGGACAGACAATAATTCTAAATAAGGTTGAATTGGAATCAGAGATACCAAAAAACCATATCGTAATCTTTTTCTTGTAATGTACAGATCTATTAGTATAAGAGATAAGTGTACTTTTTGCAACCATCAGCAGCAAGGCTGATTCAGTGTTTATGGGGTGTAGAGCATCTCTGTGATGGGGATGGACCAGGTCTGCCTGCATAACGTCAGTCGGTTTAGGAGTTACAGACGTTTAAAGGTCAGTAAAAAATTAACGATCAGCTGCAAGGCTGATCATATTATGATATTATTGTAGTATGCACTGTAGCTATGTGAACAGTACAAAAACTGACATGAACTGCCAGTCGGTTTAGGAGTTACAGCCGTTCAAAGGTCAGACCTTCACACGACTGTAACTCCTAAACTGACTGATGAACCATGTCAGTTTTTGTACTGTTCACATAGCTACAGTGCATACTACAATAATATCATAATATGTTCAGCCTTGCAGCTGATTATAATATATCTTCAATGTACAGACACACTTGTTACAGTTTTATAATAGTTTAGATAGAACCTAAATGGAAACACCTTTAAAGATCAACGCCGAATCAAAACTAAATCCTACAACAACTGGATCAAAGCTCAACTCGGCTCACAACACCCCGTATCGATACTAATTGCCTAAATCATCGGAAAGTCACGACTTCAACTCGATTCGTTATATCTCTCTTTAAATTTTATAACTTACTGATTTTCAAGTAAAGGTCTTTTAAACAGAGTATTTTTTTAATTTTAAATTCTTGCTTTTTGGAGGGATTTCCGTTAAGTTTTGATCAAATTTTGGATGTCCGGGACATTTATTATCCTACTTTTATACCCGCACGGCTAGCATGCCATCCACGACAAAGTTTAAACGAGAAAAACGTCATGCGCGCTCTTTTTGGCGTACGTAAAATAATAAAGATGGAGGCACGTCTCGATTTTTGTCGTTTTCTCGGCGTTGGCATGCTAGAGGGGCTGTACCGACAAGGTTTTCAGGTAGATAATTACTTAGCTATTTCATACTTTCAGTCTTACTCTACTATAGTTTTATAAATTCGAAAGATTTTATGTTTGAATCACGGACCTGAAAAAAGACGGACGTAATGTTGCACTAAAAAGATGTGAAGCATGCAAGGTCCTAAAATTTCGTTTATCCTATAAGGGACCTACACTTACACAGATGCACCAGTTCTAGGCGCAGGTCTGAAAACCCGCCGCCTTCATGTACCGTGCGACAGTGCGACAGCACGACACATATAAATGGGTGCTTCACATATGATTAAAGGAGATTACGTCCGTCTTTTTTTCAGGTCCGTGGTTTGAATGTATGGTTATTTTGGATGCACGCTGCTATAGAAGGTAGCTTGATAAGTCTAGATTCTCGTTGATCATAATTTTTTAAATACTTACTGTGTTTTAATTTTGCAGGTATAGGTATATTATAAAAGAAAACTGTTTGTGTGTAAATTATTTAAACGTTTATTCCGACCAACCATTTCACAGAGACAACCCATTGATTTTATTGGACTATTTTAAATTTGTTCACCTTCTAGGTGATGAAGGCTTGCTTCACCATGAGTGATAAAGACGAGAGGTTGACATAATATGTTTGACTTCTAATATAAAGCAGATAAACTAAACAATAGCTAGGCATAATGCCACCTCCGACAAAACCAGAAAAATCTAGATGTATTGATCTTTTTTTTTTATTTTACTTAACGCTTTTCTTCTTATCGTGTGGGCAACAAGGATGTCAAAGTTTTATTCCTCTGACGTGGTTTTTAAGTAACGATTACTACCACCAGAGATATTAGCCGGGATCAACGGCTTAACGTGCCATCGGAAGCACGCTCTATCGCTCATTGTAATGAGCACAAATGATGGTTTTCTCGTTTTGTCGATTTTTAGTGCAGGGCATACTAGCCCTGGTAGTAAACAATAGTTCAGAACTGACCTTTAACGGCGCTGAGCTTGTTGCCCACCATCTGCTTCGCGACGAACGCCGCCATCTTGTCTTCTTCGCGTTACTGCTTCACCTGGAACAATTTAATAACATTTTATTATGGTGGGGTGGAGGCCGTGGTGGTCCAGTGGCGAGTAACCTTGCCTGCCGTGCAGGAGGCAATGGTTCGATCCCCGTCCAGATAACCTCATACCAATGAGTTTTTCGGAATTTATGTACGATTTGTAACACCACTGGCTTTTCGGTGAAGGAAAACATCGTGAGGAAACCTGCATGCTTCAATTTCGAGGCATGTATTGTACCCACTGTCCATTATTAGTGGCGACGGGCTCACCCCCCGTCACACTGGACAGAGTTTCGGTACTACTGGTGAAAAGTGGATGTTCTGAGATTTCAGAATATCTCTGACTACCCCCTCGGGGAATATACTCGTGAGCATAATGCTTATATGCTTATTATGTTTTACTTATGTGTATAATGAATGTCTCGATCCAAGTAGGATACGAGAAGAGTGGCCCATACTCCACTTTCGCGATTTCGATGTTGGTCCCATAGAGAAAGTTGTTCAGTTTGATGGTCTGATCATCCCCTTAAAAAAGTGTCAGCATGTTAATAAGGACCCTGTTTATCTTAGACATTGTCACATAAATTATCCAGTCACATTTAAAGTACGAGAAACTAGCCTGGACTTGTATTATGATAACTAGACAACGATATAGAATACCTAAATAGATACAAATATCCATGACTCGGGTACAACTATTCATATTAATCATACAGATATTTGTCCCTTACGGGATTCGAACCCGTGACACTCGGCACAGCAGGCAGGTTCACTACCGACTGTGCTATCGGGCCGTTAAAATGTATGTAATGCCGAATTGTACATAATATGGCATGTCGCGTGTGCGGATTCGAATAAGGACCTTAATTATTGTGTGTGCATTCCATCGCAAAACGCCACAGACTTACCGCCTTTAAAAAAAAACTAATTTACGTAAGCCCGCACTTGTAGCAAATTGTATCCGATTAAAAAGCGATAAATTTTGTTTGTGGCCATTAAACGGCGGTTATACGAAGTTCTCTTGGATGTTTTTGCGTACGAATTTTACCTATAACGCTTTTCAGATAAAGTTGAAAAAGGTTTATGATTTAATTAAGTTAAATCACAGAGTTGTAATTTTATCTATTTTTATTTCTATCCATAAGACACAGACATAAAAGAAGAACCAGACGTAATCTCGTCTAATCATGAGTGAATCACCCATTTCTTTTGTGTGCGTGCTGTCACGCGGTACATAAGGTGACGGGTTGTAGCACCTGCACCTAGAGCTAGTGCATCTGTGTGAGAAGGACCTACAAGGGATGACCTTGCATGCTTCACATCTTTTTAGTGCAATATTCGGTCCGTATTTCTTTCAAGTCTGTGCCATAAGACTGTAGGTTTTAAAAGTGTACCACGTGTCACTTTTACCTAGCACAGCAGTTCTATAATTATGTAGTAATAGCTGTACTGCAACTAGTTCGTACCGCCTGAGAATTAGTTTTTCCCAACACACACTTGGCCGTTTTATATAGCCTATGTTACTCAGGGATAATGTAGCATTCTAATGGTGAAAGAATTTTTAAAATCGGTTAAGCAGTTTTTGCGTGAAAGCGCAACAAACAAACTTACATTCGCATTTTTAATATTAGGGATAGGGATTATAACGTCCTGCTATTAAGGCTTCCGCACATTGCAGCGATATTATCGAGCGATATTATCGACAGCGATATCGTGACACCTTACACACTGCAGCGATTCCGCGATTCGCGTCACGCATGCGCCCTTCACTGAATGTAGTAGAAAGAGATTGCGTCAGGTTGCGATAATATCACGGCAGTGTGTGGGATCAAGCGCGTCCCCATACAAAATGTACTGAGAACAATAATCGCAAAATCGCAGCGATATTATCGCTCGATAATATCGCGGCAGTGTGTAGGATTGCGCGCGTCCCCATACAAAATGTACTGGAAACAATTATCCCAAAATCGCAGCGATAATATCGTGAGATGTCTTTGCCTCGCTAATTAGACATCTTTGCCTGGTAAATACGACATCTCACTTTCGTCTTCACGTTCATGTTTCCAGTTTGCAATACAGAGTAAAAAATGTCTTAGTTATAGTCGGAGATTGATTTTTATGACGCGATCAAGAAGATTTAATGTTACCCTTACCTGTTTCATACTCAGGTGCAGAAACGCTCATTAAAGTTAATCCTCCATTAAATCTCTTGCTGCAAACCGATAAATTATACTGACTGCGGGTATTATTGACAGATTGTACAAATTGCTAAATCTTATTATCGAAATTAGTACGAACTGAGTATTTGTACAAACTGAGAAATTGTACCAACTGCTCGTAATTCGTCACTTTTTGTCCTGTTGACGTGGTAAAAGCTAGCAAGAGATTTAATGGAGGTTTAACTGTAATGAGCGTTTCTGCAACTTAGTGTCAATGTTTCTGATTATAGTCGCGAGTTTATGTATATTAGTTGTTTCAAAACATAAAAAATTGGCTACCTTAAAAAAGGTAGAGATAAGAAAAGTAAAAAATTTGCGCAATAAAAATAATGTTTAAAATAACTGCGGAAAGCGGAGGGCAAAAAGTTTTTAGCGCCGATAATAAATCTCAATCCAGTCGAGTTCTACTCTAAAGTGTTACCAACTTCTTATCCCTGGAATTATTTATGAAATTTTACAGTTCCGAAACTTCAGCCGTGCTCAGATTTTTCGGAGATTTCTTGAATTATTGTTGAATGATTCATTTTAAAGTTTTTGTTCGTGATGAAGTACAGATTTTAGACAGCTACTATCAAAGACATTTTTATGCATTGTCATTATTAATTTTAGACCTTAGTCATATTTACAGATTAATATTTACTCCATTCCAAATAGCAACGAAAAATTAAGGCCATTTTTAATTACAGAAACAGAGATTTGAAATACTTACTCTCACTTAAGAACAGCTTTATTAACGTCCAAGATATGTCGGAAAGTACATCCTTTTGATAAATATGTAAATAAATTATATTTGCTCATCAGAATTAGCCAGAAAGCTAAATAGGAGATAATTTTGAATAAATTTTGACTTTGACTTTGACTTAGGGATCGGAAAATCTCGTTGTCCTTATTTGGAATGCAGTATAGATACATCACTTCCGGGATTTAGGTACACGATTTTTGCCTCGAGGCTAAGTCAAAGTAACGTTAGTACCTACTCTGTGGTAAAGCTAAGTGCTATTTGTTGAGCGTGTTATGTTTCAAGTTGATGTCAAACTGACCAGTCGATGCACTTCAAATCTCACTTAGCCGTACGGCGAAAATCGAATCGAAAACCGCTGTGTGTAAATCCCACTTTAGAACAATAAATTTTCACGTGTAACAAGCCGTGGTGGTCCAGTGGCGAGTAACCTTGCCTGCCGTGCAGGAGGCGATGGTTCGATCCCCATCCAGCCCGACTCGTACCAATGAGTTTTTCGGAATTTATGTACGATTTGTAACACCACTGGCTTTTCGGTGAAGGAAAACATCGTGAGGAAACCTGCATGCTTCAATTTCGAGGCATGTATTGTACCCACTGTCCATTATAAGTGGCGACGGGCTCACCCCCTGTCACACTGGACAGAGTTTCGGTACTACTGGTGAAACGTGGATGTTCTGAGGTTTCATATGCTTATGCAATATGCTAATTTTCACGTTATAATTACTTACTTCCAGACGGTAGCGCGCGCGAGGTATGCCACGTTGCCGTCTGGAGCGAGTGGCAGAAATCAAGCAAGCGCAAAGTGTAGTTCTTATCTCGCTACCTACGGCCGTGACGGAGGCCTGCCTATATCACCATTTGACAGGCCACGCTTACAAATTTAACAAAAGGTGAGTGAGGTGTACATACACTCTTAGATCAAAATAAAATTAATGGATAGGCCTAAAGCGCGGTAAGTTGAAGCACACTACTGGTGCACTTGGTCCATTCAAACTAGCGCCATTATCTGTCAAATCTACGGCACTTACATACAAATTTGAAGTAAACCTTTTATTTGTTTTGCTTCATTTCTCTGGTTTGAAATATTCGCGTAGGCCTTACGAATACTTACCGCGCTTTAGGCCTATCCATTCATTTTATTTTAATCTAAGCATACACTTCGATCAAAGTTTACTTTGATCTTAGGGTGTACTACTGTAAACAAGGCTGGCATTTGTATGGGAAGAAGGATCCATGTGATGTGAATGATATGATATGACGACGATGTGATTATGCGAATATTTTTTTGTAAAGATACAACCCTACCTGAAAAGAGGTACTTAGTGACGTTACAGACATAACACCTAATAATGTTTAAAAAGGGAGTCACGTTGCAGGAATTGACCCGAGCACACGTCTCGCGTGGTTTTCGCGCGTCGCGTTTTTGCCTGCCACGAGGCTCCGCAATCCTCAATCTCTTCTTGTTCTTGAACAAAAACAATCCCTGAGATTGGGATAGACACTCCCATAATCTACTTGACACTGGCGGAAATGCAGTGCTAACGCACAAGCAAAAAGCCATTAATTATAAATAAAAAAAAAGATGTTTAAAAAAATCTTTTGAACGTGAATCGTGACTGTTTTTGGTTCACGTCCCATTGGGAGGACGAAGTGAAAAGTATAAGTACGTTAATAAAATAGAATTAAACCTCAGAAATGAGGTTCTAAATCAGTTTAATGTGGTAACTTTACGGTGCGGAATCGTCTCAGGGCCGAAATCGCCACGACTCAGCGCTGTATCGCCATTTGTTATACAGGGTCCTTCTTAATATGCTGACACTTTTTTAAAGGGATGATCAGACCGTCAAACTGAACAACTTTCTCTATGGGACTAACATCAAAATAGCGAAAAAAAATCAGCTGTCCCATACATTTGGCTCAAGTAGGTTTGCAGTTTTGTGTGGAACATCCGATTATTTTATTCGCGATTTCTATGTTGATACCATAGAGAAAATTGATCAGTTTAACAGTATACAGGTTGCAATTGACAGCCTAGCAAATACTTAAACGGTGAATTGAGACCATCAAACAGAACAACACAATTTACAATGGAGCCACCATCAGGGAACTATTCAACAAACGATACAATTGCATCAGCATATGCTCACGACAATATTCCCCGAGGGGGTAGTCAGAGATATTCTGAAACGTCAGAACATCCACGTTTCACCAGTAGTACCGAAACTCTGTCCAGTGTGACGGGGGGTGAGCCTGTCGCCACTTATAATGGACAGTGGGTACAATACATGCCTCGAAATTGAAGCATGCAGGTTTCCTCACGATGTTTTCCTTCACCGAAAAGCCAGTGGTAATTTACAATTAAAATTCTGGGTACATTGCTGAGAATGTTAGGCATATGTTACCTACTGCAAGTTTAGCGTCATAAGTAACCAGCAATGTACCCAGAATTGTAATTGTAAATTACGATTGTAACGTTTGTTAAATAGGCCCCAGGAATCGTGAAAAAAATCAACTGAATCGAGTTTTTTAGCGTTTCCTGTGGGTGATCCCATAGTTAAAGTTGTTCAGTTTGATGGTCTGAATTCACCATTTCAGTATTTGCTAAGTTATCAGTTATCACTTACACTTACACCCTGTATGTATTAAATACTAGCTGTCTTTCGCGACGGCTTAAAACCGTGATAATCAATGAGAGTAAAATTAAAAAAAATGTCATGTTATGGTAAGATACTTATTACAATTTTGTTTTTGTCAATTCACTACATAGAATTACAATTTTGTTTTTGTTAACTCACTATATATTATAGAAAATGTATGAAAAGGCAGGTTTTTCAAGCTCAAATAAAACCAAGAACACTTTTACCGTTAGATTTGGTGCCATAATAATAAATGCTAAGTTGGACAAGTTTAAACAAAATATAACAATAGTACGGTACTTATTAGATCTCTACTTTGGCACACATACTCGTAAGTAATATAGATAATATTATATTCTGATTTTACACATACTGTACTTTTTTAAGTCAAAAGCTAGTAGGTACTTATAACAGTTTTAACATAAATTGCTATTAATAATTTAGTATTTTCAGGAAAGTACTTATAGTTTTCAGGTGTCTTGAAAAAAATTTTTAAACTTTTATTCTTCTTTTTTCCAACGCCATCTACTCCGGAATGAAGGAACTAGCAACCTAGCTAAGGGGAAGACGTAGTTAATGGTGTCTGCCGCAATGGCGCTACTCCGGTTTGAAGATGCTGTTACCATGGCAACGGACAAGGAGCTACGAAATTGGTAATTTATCGTAGAAAGAGAAGGAACTAGAAGGAAGCACGTGTCTTGTCATATCACTAATGACAAGTTATAATTGTCATATCAGTAAGAGATGCACATAGCAAATTCGCTCTAGTTAAAAAAGGAGACCGCTACTTATTGCTGTCCTTATCGACGTATCCACTTTTTTGTACTTTGGCCATCTGACTCCAAAATGTCACTTCATATAAATTGTATGGGACAACCACCTGACTCCGAGATGTCACCTCATATAATTCGCTATCTCATACCTAGTTACACTCATATTCGGTCTACTAGCGTAAGCGAACAATTTTTCGTCTATGAAATTTATATAGAGTAGGATTCTGTCAGTAAAAGGATACTGGGCAAAAATTAATGGACACTGGTCCAAGAGCCCCCCGCTATGGCACAGGTGGGGACAGTTAGAGAATACCTAAACGTACATGGTACACTGGGGACATCAAAATATTTTCGAAGAAAAAAGTTACAGGGTTTTTTATTTTGATGGGGTCGTTAGGAAGAAATGATTTTAAATTATGGCCCTTCTTCTTATCGAGTGGGCTGCAAAGCCCTGGTGTCAGAGTTTATTCAAACTGCCTTACGGCCTCTGACGTGGTTTTTATGTAACGACTACTACCACCAGTGATAGTAGCCGGGACCAACAACGTGCCATCCGAAGCACGGAATCATCTTTCTTTTCAGACAATCAGGTGACTCAGCCTGAAATGTCCTAACCAACTGGGGAAAAACGCACAAAGTGACATTTCACTAGGTGCCCCCCGTGGGAATCGAACCCACGACCTCCGTGTCAAGAGCCCAATGCTCTTAATCAATGCCCAAGAACCATTAGACCACGGAGGCAGTTTTCAGAGAATTATGGCCCGAAAGGTGTAGTAATTTCTTTCGGGGTGACTTAGCTACAACTATTATAAGTTGTCTATAACGGCAATTTCAGGATGGAAGAACGATTTAACTTTATATCTCTGTATAACTTTACGACGTCAGAACAACAAACAAAAGAAAAAATAATCATTTTACACGAAAATTAATAATGTCTCTAATTACCATTGAAACGAAGATTAATTTGCGTTGTGATTGTTTACCGAAGAGCGTCGCTAACGGCGCGTCGCGTCGCGGCGTCTCTATTAATTTATTTGCTATTCTTGTCACAAATTACACTGTTTTGAGATTCCAGGGACATTATGGCATTAAAGGAAAGTGGAAAAGAAAATAATTGGCGGTCTATTTTTTCTTTTGCATTTGGAGACTACCAAATGTGTTCGTCATGTAATATTGTTTATTTTTTTAATGGGATGATCAGGCCATCAAACTGAACAACTTTTTCTATGTGACCAATATTTTGCGATTTAAAAATCGCAAATTTTGCGATTTAAAAACTGTCCATCTGTACCATGTTACCGTGTTCCCGCAAATAAATAATTTTCATTTTACATTTTCAAAAAATTATACAGGGTGTAAGGGACAGCCCTCTGCAAACTGAAACGGTGAATTCAGACCATCAAACTGAACAACTTTCACTATGGAGCCTACCTCAGGAAACGCGAAAAAAATCAGCTGTCCCATACATTTGAGTCGGGTAGGTACAGCATTTTTGTATGCATTTTTTTTCATGTTTCCTGAGTTAGGCTCCATTGTGAAAGTTGTTCAGTTTGATGGTCTGAGGTCACCGTTTCAGTTTGCGGAGGGCTGTCCCTTACACCCTGTATGCTGTTCCATACAAAACTACAAGTCTACTTGACCCAAACATAATTTTGCTGACTGTTTTTTTGAGATTGCGATTTTGGTTTCATATCATCCTCAAAAAAATCGTCAGCACGATACTGAAATCGCTTCTTATCTATAATTATGCCAAGAGGCACTTAGCCTCTTATACTTTTTCTCTGTATTTTACAGCTTTCTGTGTGTTTTGGTGTAAAATAAAGTTTGTTTGTTTGTACTGTTTTAATAAATATTTCATGACTTTTTTAATATTAAATTCACCACAATTCCACTTAATTAAAAACTTGAAGACCTATAAAACTTGAACAGTGTAATTATTTGGCAGCTGTACCTACCCTTCATTCCACTTGTGCTATAAAACGGTTCTTAACTAATCGTAAAACAGTCGTTAAAATGTCATTATGACTATATTTGCCGTCTTTATGTTAAATAGCATACTATTGGTGCGTTAAAACATAATTTAGGTACAAAAACTAACGACCTACTACGGCTTCGTATACAGGATGTAAAAAAACACACTAGTTATACTTAGAGGGTGCTTCAGTCCATGAAACTGAACAACGTCGAAATAGCGAAAAAAATCAGCTGTCCCATTCAAAATTGCTCTACCGGCTCGACTAAAATGTATGGGACAGCTGATTTTTTTTTCGCGTTTTGGAAGTTATCACCAGAGTGAAAGTTGTTCAGTTTGATGGTCTGAAGCACCCCTTTAAGTATTACTAGGGTGTTTTGTTGCACCCTATAGAGCATTCAACATGTAAATACATAAACTCACTCTAAATTATAATCAAAATTAAATAAACCTATAAGGCCCTTCTTCGTATGCTGACCGTTTTTAAGAGGATGATCAGACCATCAAACTGAACAACTTTCTCTATCGGACCAACATCGCAATCGCGAAAGAAAACCTGCTGTCCCATACATTTGGTTCGAGTAGGTTTGCACTTTTGTATGGAACAGTTTTTTTTCGTGATTTCGATGTTGGTGCCATAGAGAAAGTTGTTCAGTTTGACGGTCTGACTGATCATCCCCTTAAGAAAGTGTCTGCATATTAAAAAGGACCCTGATATCAAATTTATTTTTAAGCATTGAAACTCTCTTAAAATAAATAAATAATATATTGGTATATCCTGTAGTGATACTTTGCAATAAGTTACCAACGAGCAACGAAACGTTTTAACGTCAATTTTCCAACTTTTTTAACTGGAATATTAAATTCCTTTGCGAGCAATCTGCGCTAATGAAAAACCGAATAATGGCCCGAGTCTCCTCGGATGCCCCACTTCTACACTTACATATTTTTTAATGACAGTTCTTCGCTTAATTTTAAAGCTCCCAGATTTTTAGGTTTTGATTTAAGGAGGAAAATGTGATTCACTTAACAAAATGTCCGTTTCTTTTACGTTTAGCGTATCGTCAAAAGCACAAAGATAAAATACCAATAAAATAAACCCCACAGAGACGAAGTTTCACACAATCACGTTATGATAGGTACAATGTGTAGTGTAGGTATGGTGTGTGCATGACCTCTCACCGACAAGGTCACCTACATCACATGAATAATGATCCCTACAGAACGAAAGGTTCATACAAGTGGGCGCTGTCAGTGCACTCACACGTAGCGCGAGTTAGAGGTGTTTACGAACAGGTTACGAACGGGCGCACACGCTCCGGCTGAGTGTATGCACCTGTTTGTACACACGGCGACAGGTCAGGTTACCCTGTTTGGACTTTGAACTATTATAAGTTGAACTCTGCGAGTCGTGCGAGAGGGTGCAGTAGGTTGTTGTTGTTTCGTCTCACGGCACGCTGCGCCCGCGCCGGCAGCCGCGTCTATGCAGGCTCCCTACCGCACTATTTTGTGTTTTGTACGAAGAGTAGTTACGGCTATATAGGGTGCGTAGCATGATGTGTCGCCGTGTGTACTACCGCTTATGCGTGCTATGTGTGAGTGCGGTCGCTTGTATGAAGCTTTCGTTCTGCGAGCGTGTCACGTATCATTTTTGCGCTCCATAGAAGTTTTGTCTCTGTAGGGTGTTTACGCATGTCACAGAATAAGAACAGTATACAAGTAACTCATGTGACACGACGACGCCACCAGCAGCGCCTTGTAGTGATAATTTCTTTCTTGCTACCTACATTTTAAGAACCATTATAAAATCACTTTGAAGCATTGAGCTCGGTAGCGAGTTGCGGAGGGGTATGGACTCTCAATCACGAGGTCCGGGTTTGAATCCGACGGACAACATGCCACGAACCAATGAGTTTTTCTAACTTATATACGTATTACCGACTGCTCTCATACGGTGAAGGAAAACATCGTGAGGAAACCTGCATATGCAGAAGAAGAAATTCTGATGCATATGTAAAGTCTACCAATATGTATTGGGCACGCGTGGTGGACTAACGCCCAAATACCCTCATAGAGGGTAGGCCTGTGCCCTCCAGTGGGACGTATATAGGCTGATGATGATGATGATGATAAAATCACCGTATAAGAAATAGTTTAGTGCTACATTAGTAAATACAATTTGGAATTAAGTTTGAGTAGCGCTGTGCATTGTGTATAGAGATAATTTGGTGTTAGGTTCAAATTAACTGGGGTATTAATTCAATTACTGAATCAGTGATGCAGGGAGGCGAGGAGAGTCTGGATACGCATATAATTAACAGAACTATTGCCTATTACAGTCCTTTGATATACGGTAGACAACACAGTTGATTAATACATCTCAACGTGTCTCAACCTTATTAATATTAAAAGAGAAAGATTAGATTTTTTGTTTGTTTATATTTTGTATTGAATATACTATAGGGTCATTTTTAATTAGTTGGCGAAACTCAACCAGAGTACTTGTTAATGATAATAGATTGCATTATCAATGTTTATAATCGGTATTGATGATTTACAAAATTATTATTATCGTACGTATCGTACGCAGTGCGCGGCCGGCGGGCGAACATTGATCTCAGAATCATTATGATCAAGCGGGGGATCATCGTAAATTGTCTGCCTCCGTGGTCTAATGGTTAAGAGCATTGGGCTCTTGACACGGAGGTCGTGGGTTCGATTCCCACGGGGGGCACCTAGTGAAATGTCACTTTGTGCGTTTTTCCCCAGTTGGTTAGGACATTGCAGGCTAAGTCACCTGATTGTCTGAAAAGAAAGATGATTCCGTGCTTCGGATGGCACGTTAAGCGGTTGGTCCCGGCTACTATCTCTGGTGGTAGTAGTCGTTACATAAAAACCACGTCAGAGGCCGTAAGGCGGTTTGAATAAACTCTGACACCAGGGCTTGTAACCCACTCGAGAAAGAGATCGTAATTGTGCTTAGTAACAGATACCAAATGCGTTTGTTAAGTTTCGCCAACTAATCAAATTTAACCTTATATATTGAATACTTACGTATCTCCGAAACTACGGAACCGATCTGAATAAAGTTATATAAGAGTTATTTTGTCACGTACTGATGCTTTCAATTATAATTTGATTTTATTATAATTTGAATGAGTGTCTGTGTGACCGATTTGTTTGTTGGGTACGTTAATGTACCTATGTTAAATGTAGGTATCCCATAGAAGCACTTAGTTTAAATTAATGTTAGTTACTCTTTTCATTTGTGAATATTTTATATTTTGTATGTTTTCTTTTTTCTTCTCTTTATTGTACCTTAAACAGTCTTTAAAACGTGTTATCATGTAATTGGCGTTGTAAATGGCGTGTTGTTGCATTCGAAATTAAGTATTTTGCTGTTTGATAACCAATAAACATAAATTAAAATGATGTACAACAATCTAACAATTTAAATATTATTGCATATAACTATTGATAATTAGCAGTTTATCTACTGGCAACACCCGAAAATGTAAACGTTTTTCAATAAAAAAAACATAGGAAATCTTCAAATGGACCGTTTTTTTTTCTTTACTAACCGCCATCTGCTAATTTTATTTCAGTGCTCTCGAAAAACGCCCCATTGACAATGCCAACATGTTTAAAGTAAAAACGGCAATTAACATTCAAAATATCAGAGCCTAACCAAAAAAAAGTCTCCCTTCCGTCAACAGAACCTAAAAAACATTTTCCGCCTCTAAACCGGCAAACCCCTCAAACACAAAACATTGTTCTTGCACCCCCACTTCACCCCTCCCATCCCTGAATAATATTTTATTTGCGGTTACACAACAGGGGTTTGTGACGTATGTTACGATTTAAGTTACGTCACGAAATACGTTTCGTTAAGTTAGCTTTTACCCGCGGTTTAGTCCACATATACAGGGTGGAATAAAACACGCTAGAAATATGTAAACGGGTGGTTTAGACCGTCAAAATAAACATCCTTCAATATAGAGCCAACGTCGAGAAAAAATGAAATAATGTGATGTTTAATACAAAACTGCAGTACCCATGATAATATCGTAAA
Source organism: Agonopterix heracliana (assembly GCA_963693445.1). Lineage (NCBI taxonomy): Eukaryota > Metazoa > Arthropoda > Insecta > Lepidoptera > Depressariidae > Agonopterix > Agonopterix heracliana. Next base: position 14,076,824 of record OY856328.1, read on the forward strand.
ATTCGCAAAAAAAGTTCGACTCTTCATACAAACGTTTGATCAGCTGATTGCATTTAGTATGGAAAGTCCAAATTTGTATTCGAGAATTTTCTTAGGAAAGTTGATCAGTATCATGGGTACAATCACCCCTTAAAGTAATGAAACTTTATCCTAACATCCTGTTTATGGGACAGCAGATTTTTTTTTTTCGACGTTGTCTCTTAATTTGATGCTCAAAACCTGGGGTGGTTTAGACCTCTTCATTCATTAAAGCAAAAAAAAAGGCGCCAAACAAACTTCTCGGTAAAGTTAATAAGTCTTCAATTTCTTTTTCCAAATACTTATTTAACTGTCTAAAACAAAACTTATTGTTCCTACCGAAAATAAACATTATGAAACTGTCAAAAAACACACGAACTGACAAAAAGGCCTCCACTTTTTTTCAGTTTGTGTCCCTTACGTTACGTCACAACAGCTTTTTGTAACTTTGGTACGTTCACAAAATGTAGGTCAGACAGTGTGAGGGGCGGGCAGCGTGGCGGGGGGAGGTGGGGAGGCTTGATAAGCATTGTTTTGTTATTTTAACATTGTCGGGGGAAAGTCACACTGGTATAACACGTTCCACAATGCCCAGCGCAAACAAGCTGCTGCGCGAATTTTTATTTTAGCTCTCGGTTATAGAAACGATATTTAAAGGCTAGAGCATTTTTTTGTGCAGAAATTTTACGATTCAAACTTTTCTGTACATAGGTCTTTCAAAACAAAAGTTCTACCACAAAACGTAGGAACCGTAAAGCCATACAACTACCATTCCTAGAGTGTAAGTATGAACCAGTATTCCTGCCGTACTAAACTGCTACACATAGCTCCATGGAACAATTTTTAAAGCTCTTATTGTAGACAAAGATAAAGATGAACAGAAAAACTGTTTAGACGGCGGTATATTTCGTATTTGGGTAAATGAGTAGTAATAGAAAATTGGACCATAATTGCACCCTACGACTATAGTTGTATGGTTGTACAGTAGTCGAGATTTTAATTAAAAAGAATTACTTAACTAGCTTTTTGTATATCATTGGAATCCTACGTATAATTAACTATCTCTTAAAAATACGCCAGTAACCGGTTTTGTATTATTTTACATACTTTTTTAGATCAACGAAACAGAAAATTAAACATTCAAATTTTTATAAAAAGTTAAAAAATGACTGCAAAATGAAAAAATATATCTTACAATTTATTTATGGCCTTCTATAAATAGAGAGCGCACAATAGAGGATTGGAAAGTAAAAGGGAAGGTCTTTTCTCAGCAGTGGAAAACTGAACAGTCTTAACAAAATATTTTTTTTCATGATCTTATTCTAATTGTGAGCGATATTTTAGAGACTAAATAATATCATTAGGTAGGTATAATAGGAACCCAGCTAAAAATACACAAGAAGTTTATTTACTATACAAAATGTTGTTGCTAAGTATATTCACATATGGTACAGCCCTAATTCAACCTTTTCGCGACAAAACATTAGACAACATCTGCGGAAAAGAGATGAAAACTTTACCCACTAACACATTGTACTCGTATATCTCAACAAAACAAAAAGTTTCCGCCGCCAGGGCTTGTGTCGCGACGAAAAAGATACATTCTTGTAAATCCGAAAGTTTGTTTGAATATGTTGGGGGTATTTTGATAAAATCATGGCTTCACAGATTTTGGAGAAACTGGATTTACGTTGTTTTGTCGTTTAGATATTCGAGGCCTATTTCATAAACATGACATTGACAACTCAGGGTACATTTAACTTTCTCAGTAAGGTATCTTTTTGAAAAGGTTATTGTCAATGACAATTGTCATGACTTATGAAATAGGCCCCAGATAGGAGCCGTGGTGTCTGTGGCGAGCGACCTTGCCTGCCGTGCAGGTGGCAATGGTTCAATCCCCGTCCAGACTGACTCGTACCTATGAGAACATCGTGAGGAAATCTGCGTGCTTCAGTTTCGAGGCATTGTACCCACTGCCCATTTGTAAGTGGCGACGGGCTAACTCTTCCTCACACTGGACAGAGTTTCGGTACTACTAGTGAAACGTGGATGTACTCTAGGAAATCTACGGATTTTTGTATGGAATAGGTTGCATTAATTGCACTTCTTTTGGAATATAGTAGATACATACCTGGAAAAGATAAATTATCAATAATCCCCGATTTTTTATTGTGTATCATTGAATAAACATTTACAAAACATTAAATTTAGGTATGAACAAAAAATGGAAAACTGGTGATTTCGTACAGGACGGCTTCGCTCAATACGTTTTACTTATAACAATAATAATCCCCGGTTAATATCGTAAATTTGAGTAGATATTTTATATTTTGTAAGTCTTAAAAAATTCTAACCTCAAAAATTAATTATTTACTGTTTGTTTGTACACATTAAATTTGATTTGTGATAATTAACTGTCTTTTTTGCTGGTACGCCGGAAGAAATATCTTTAGAAATAAGCTTGCCCTTTGTACATTTATATATATTTTTAGGTATTTCTCAGGTTCCTGAGCCTGTATAACAACGAAATCTGGAAAAAAGGGTTATAAACTAATACAGATATACGTTCAAATACAATTTACTAGAGTGTCTTTAATGCAATCTCAAACCGTATTTTTCCCCGACTAATGTTCTGAAGTTTCAGAATAAGTCTAACTATCCTCAGAGAATATAGTCGTGAGTATATATGCTTATGCCTCAGATAGCCACGAGGTTCCGGCTTAAAATTGACCACCTTTTTTCTCACCGTGGGTTTTGTATGAGGCGACTAAGGGATAAGGTTTCGTATGCAGTGTTTCTGCATTTACTGCACTTTTGGTTTAGGTACAAGAAATAAATAAGGTAGAATCTGTTCACATTTACTAAATTAACAGCGAAAAGCGAATTGAGTTCCGTTTAAAATGACGTCTAATTCAAACAATCAAATGTACAGAACTACGTTGACCTAACTAACAAAAGCTGACCTGAAAGCCACCGTGCTTCGTACAAAGGGCGGACGACGTCACAAAAGGGTCACGAATTAGCATTCAAATAGCATCGGGCGCCACTTTATTGACTGTGATCAAAGGTTGTCTAAGTGTTAGGAGGAAGCGGGTATAAGAGAACTTCAAGGCTGTCTAGACTCATGAAACTCAACACACACGGCGACACATCAAGCTATACAAAACCAACATAAGCTGACCACGCGTAGGGTAAATAACATATAACGTCGCGGGGACAGCTTATTTTGGTTTTGTATAGCTTGATGTGTCGCCGTGTGTACCACAGATTACTAGTTACTTCGTAACAGATAAATCACTTCCTTACAAAACGATAAATTCTCACAATTCAATAATAATTAACTACTGCCAGACAGGAAGCGGGCGGGGCATATTGGTCGCAGAACCGATGGCCGATGGGGCCGTAAAGTTCTCGAGTGGCGACTGCGAACCGGAAAGCGCTACGTGGGTAGGCCGTAGGTACACGGTGGACCGACGACCTGGTGAAGGCGGCGGGAACCCGTTGGATGAGCGAACATGTACCGAGATGCGGACAAGTGTGCCAGTTTGTATGGACCAAGTGCACCAGTAGTGTTCTTCAACTTAACGCGATTTGGGCCTATCCCACGGACTTCAAAGAAATACGGACCGAATATTGCAGTAAAAATATGTGAAGCATGCAAGGTAATACAATCTCGTTTGTTCTACAAGGGAACTACACTCACACAGATGAAATAGCTCTAGGCGCAGGTGCTACAACTCGTCACCATTTTGTACCGCGTGACAGCACGCACACGAAAGAAATGGGTGCTTCATTCATGATAAGACGAGATTACGTCTGCGCACACAAAAGAAATGGGTGCTTCACTCATGATAAGACGAGATTACGTCTGGTTCTTCTTTTAAGGGAATATTACCGTTGGCGCGCTCCATACAACCGTACTATAGTGATATTTTCAATACTAACCAATAAAAGTCAATAAAATTTTGCAGAAACAATCTAGAAACAAATATCTATGCTTGTATAGAGTCAGATTTTCATTAAAATGTAAAGTTTTACAGTTACAGTGCCTCAAAGATTTCCATACAAATCTTAAATTAATCCTAGAATTAAAACTGTATATTTTAACGAAAATCTGACTTCATACAAGCATAGAGATTCGTTTCTAGATTGTTTCTGAAAAATTTCATTGTTTTTAATTTGTTAATATTGAAAGTATCACCATAGTACGTTTGTAAACTTCTCTTAAGTCTGTGGCCTATCCATTAATTTTACTTTGATCGAAGGTAAATACCATTAACATCGTTACAATGTGACAACGAACAAACAAAACAAAAGTGACATTAAATCAAACGACAATATTTACGAAATAAAAAGTTTAGCAATGAATTTGTGTCACGTCACGTTTCTACCGTTGAAAGAAAGAGTTTGAAAAAAGTTGTGTTTGCGTCGTAACAGCTTTTGAAACTTTGGAATATGGCTCGTTTCACACATTGTGTTTTATAAGAGTAGATTATAACACCATCTGAAGCCAAAGAACTGAGTTGAGAGGATGTAAAGCTAGCAGTCTTGATACAGAAAGCGAAAAGCTGTTTTTTCACTTCTAAACGTTCAAGTATTTCAATAATTTTTAATGTTATTGGTAGGATTAATATGTAGGTTTTAACTTCTGATTTTTTCGAATTATTTGATAGGTTTAGATAGAGTATTTGAATTAACTCGTAGTTTTTTTGACGAAAATGAAATCACTTTCAAGTAAAATCTAGTCATATATTAAACATAGTATTTAACTGAAGTAGTGACTTTAGTTTTACACTGAATCAAATGAGATAAAATAGATGCTATAGATTTATGTATATTTTAGTTTTACATAAAAACGTTCTGGTTTTTTATATGGAAACTTCTGGTTTCACAAACATTGAAAAAAAACATCAGTCGTCCCATTCATTTCGGTCAAGTAGGTTAGCAGTTTTGTATGGAAGAGAAGATTTTTGTTTGATTATTATTATTTCGTTAGAAGCGCTCGTTGGCGTTGTGGAGCTTCGGTATTGGAAACGATCAACGAAGTTAAGCAACGTCAGGTCCGGTCAGTCTTTGGATGGGTGACAGTTTAGTGGTATTTCATCTCGAGCGTTTCCGTGCTTCGGAAGGCACGCTAAGCAGTTGGTCTCGGATAGTTCCGTCATATGGCGTTGTAACTATTCGTTAAGCCAGGTCAGAGGCCCATTGGCGGCTTGAAAATTCTCTGACAGCAAGGTGACCACTGCCTTGCCTCCACCAACACGCACTTGCCCGCGTGGTGGAGTATGGCCCACTCCCTCTCACCCGTATTCGTGAGAGGAGGCCTTTGCCCTGCAGTGGGATTCTACAGGCTATAACTTTTTAACTTTTATTATTATTATTTCAATGTTGATTCCATTGTGAAAGTTGTTCAATTTAATGGTCTGATCATCTCCTTGAAAATTGTCAGCAAACATACATACATACATACATACATACATAAACTCACGCCTTTTTCCCAGAGTGGTATTCAGAGATTATGGATCTCCACTTTGGGTGATTATGACACACCTCTCTTGCCTCCTCTAGGTCCGTACATCTTGTCATACATTCCCGTCGATTTCGTAATAACCTTGTAGTAACACTACATTATGAAATATAGAAAGCATGTATGAGTCCTACTTACAAATGTATATTTTTCATCACTTTCAGAGTAAACAATCAGATAGAATGGAACAGTATTGTATCTTATCTACAATATCTTTACAATAGAATAGTGTTTATATTGGAGTTCTGTTTCTGTTTAGCGTCGGCATTAATGTGATTGCAAGAGTTGAGATATTAAATATTGGATTCTAACGCGGACTGAAATTCTTTCAGAATATACTCTCTCTAGTATTCTATGAACTATATTTTCAGTCTTTGAATTAGTAATTTTTTTTTTTATTTTTTTTTTTAAATTTTCAAAAATACAAAGGGTACAAATTACTTTATATTTCGCCAAACTGCAGAACAGTTTGTTGGCGAAAAAAAACATTACACTCAACTTAATACAATGAGTCTGTAATCTTACCTATACCTATACATAAATAAAAGTTAATCTTAATGTACACTGACCTGCAATACCAAGTACTACAAATTTAATATTAAAATTTTTCTAAACGTCTAAACGATAGAAAGCTAGAGATTTTAAATAAAAACGTTTAATGGCAAATGTTATCAGTTTCTTTTGTAACTATAGTAAACTGTAAATTAGTATTCATTATTATTGTTATTCATTTTATTTTCGAAAGTATTATCTTGTAACCTTTAAAAGTTATTGCAATCTCAAAAGTGCAATACCTAGTCCCGCAGGCAGTGCATCAAAATAAAGCAATATAGGTAATATCTCAAACCCACAGCAGTGAGTTTGTGATATCACATATATACGAGTACATACCCAAACACCTACTAACAGCGATTGTTTACGACATTTACCTACTTATTATCAATTATAGTGATTCAAGAATAGTTTTTTTAAGTTTAGCTTTTAAGGATATTTTACAAAGTTTCTGTTTTTGCCTTAACCAGTCAATATTGTTAAATATTTTCGGAGTTAAGTACTTAGTGGTTCTTTCACCATAGTAGTTTTTAGCTGATGGTTGAATTAATTTACCTTCTCTGACCCTTCTGGTATTATATTTATTTTCAACAGGTATTTTAAAATGTTCACAGGTGTACTGATTAATGGCCACTAAGTATTCAACCTTATGTTTAACTGGGATAATCTTACATACAGGAAATAGTTGATCATAATTTTTATTACATTTTTGTTTTGTTTTTTTGTCTACTAAATATTTTTTCATGAATTGAATCTGCAACTGTTTTATCGCATGTACGTATGTATCAAATGTACATCCATAACTGCTCAATCCATAACTAAGCAATGAGTCAGCAAGCGCATGATAAACAACATAAAGTGTCCGCCTATTCAATGCCCTATTTAGGTGATAGAATTTCCCCAATACTGATCTTAACCTTGCGCACACTTCACTAATATGAGGTTTAAAATTAAAGTTTCGGTCTATTAGCAAACCTAAATATTTAAATGTTTCGACATACTCCAAACTACCACAATTGCAATTTCTTTTTTCTTTGTGCAGACAATCATACGTGTGACCAACGATTTTGATCTCATTAGTGTTTATCTTTTTAGCTTTTCTATTGTACGGAGAGTGTATATGCATGCACTTAGTTTTGTTTATATTTAATATTATACCGTTGTCATGTGCCCATTTTGTTACGTTTTCAAAGTCTAACTGAATGTTGTTTTGTATGTCTGTTACGTCAGTTGAGGCGTACAATAAACACATATCATCGGCGTACATATACACCCTACACCTACCAACAACATTGGATACACTATTTACGTGCATTATATATCCTATCGGTCCGTAAACCGATCCAGTTGGAACACCCAGATTCACATCAGACTCACAGCCTTCTGTACCATTGACAACAACACGGAGGGTTCTGCCAGTTAAATACTCCCGGAACCACTTGTTAGTAGGGCCCCGTATTCCGCATTCTTTCATAGCCTGGAGAAGAACCTCGTGATCCAGAGTATCAAAGGCCTTTTTATAGTCGATAAATAGCGCTATAATCTGCTTTCCATCATTTAAGTTCTCATTAATGTAATCCGAAAATTGTGTTAAAGCGGTGACTGTACTACGCCCCTTTCTAAACCCGTGCTGTGAGTCTGATATTACTCTATTCTCTTCCAGAAAAGTTGATATTTGTCCTATAATTACCTTTTCTACAATTTTGTTGATGACTGATAATATTGCAATGGGTCTATAATTGGTGTATTCAATGTGACTGCCCTGTTTAAAAATAGGTCGTATTATTGATTTCTTTAACTCATTAGGATAGCTGCCCTGTGTTATGCACATATTTACAAACTCAGCCAATACTGGGCTAAGTTTTTTCTTTATAAACTTTATATCCTGTATCCTGATTTCGTCTAAACCTGGTGATTTTTCACTGCTAAAACTATCTATAATTTTTTCAATGTTACTCTCACTTACTTTTTTATATCTGAAAGAAATATCGACATCTCTAATATATGATTTTCTGTCCAAAAACTGTTTATCGCAAATATGTTTTATGTCTTGGATTTCTCTTGTAAAAGTGTTCGCAAAGTTAGTACATATATTATACGTATTTTCGCTTTTTCCTAGATACTTAAGAATAATACTATCCACACTCGTTTTAGTTCTCCCTATCCAATTGTTTATGTTAGCCCAGATTTTTCTAAAGTCCCCATTACATTTACTAATTTCCCCTTGCCTATATTTGTTTTTGGCAGCATTTATAAGTTTATTAACCTTATTTCGAAATCGCGTATATTCTAAACGTTTATTCATATTTTTTGGTGTAGCTTTCCAAGCTCTAAACAAATTGTCTCGACGTAAAATCATAGTGTATAACTCTTTACTTACCCATGGTTGGGTCTCCCTTTTACTCCGAACCACTATGTTGATTTTACTATCCTTATAAATGCTTCCAAACACTGTACATATCACATCATATAACTTTACCGGACACTTAATCGATAACAACTGAGACCAATCGTACTGGATCAATTTTTGTTGCACTAATTTATTACTAATAACTGTCCGCACTTTATTATCACTAACACTACACCTGTTTCTATCCATAGCGAGATCAAGCGCGATGCCAATGACGTGGTGATCTGATAGATAACATTCTAATAGGTATGCATTCTTGTTACGTGCCCGTCCCTCTCGTACCCATACATGATCGATGCACGACATCTCGGTCTCGCCGTCCACTATAGCCTCACGCGTTATCTCCGTATTCGGAATCGCACATTGCAGGCCGTGTTCACACAGGATGTTTTTGTACTTAGTATTTATTGTGTTAAATTTGTTACCCAATAAGTCGATATTTGTATCTCCAATAACTATCATGTTGTCCGATCTAGGTATATTGCTTATTAAGACTTCCAACTGCTCCAAAAATCGTAATTTATTCTTCCCTGGCGGTCTGTATATAGCCAATATATGTAACACTTCGCTATTTAGTATTAATTTTCCATGAGACGTCTCTGAGGCAGAAGTATCTATAGCTTCGGCATTGAAATTTAATGTTTTCTTAGAATATATGATTATACCTCCTCCTTTTGTTCTTTCTCTTGTATTCGAATGTATGTTATATCCTTCTATGTTAAATAATGGTAGTTCACTCTTTTTAATGTTAACCTCAGTTAGTATAATAATTTCTATTTGGTGTTTGCATTGTTTCAGTAATACTAAAAATTGGTTAAAGTACTTTCTAATTGATCTTATGTTTAAATGTATGATATTTATGTAGTTTTTATTTTCTTCAAGGTTTTCATTCCATTCACAAGTATTTTGATATCTCTGGTACTCGATTTCACTTGGAAAGTCGAATTTTAATACAGTAATGAAATCAGGTTGTGTGTTTGCGGCCTTAGTTAGGCCTGACGAGCATATTATTTAATTAGTAGCACTTTCCTGTTTTAAGTTAACAATATCTTTTTCCGATCTAATGTTACGAATCTTTTCGTTATCATTCTTCCTGACCAAGATACTAGAATTCTGAACCCAGATGTACTTATAGGATTCTTTAAGCTGAGTTTTCGCATTCCATAACAGCTGACGTTTGAATTTGGTGATATCCTCATTGACATAAATACGCTTCTCGTTATCGTTTCCAAAAATCTTTCCGTTAGTGAGTCGAGTTTTTCTGGCCTGCAACCATTTGTTACGCTCGTCTTTTGACCGGAGCGTAACTACGACCGGTTGGGGCATCTTCTCGTCCTGTTTTATTTTTCCTACCCTCTTTACCTCTTCAATATGTTCCGGGTTCACTTTTAATTCTTCGGCAATTTTTGTTACCACAAGCTTTAAGTTTTCATTTTTTTGATTTTCTACTCCCATTATCTCGACATTTCTCTCCTTTTCTTTCTGCTCTAACCACGACACTCTCTCTTCCAGTGCAATGTTGCACTTTTCAAGATGTATATTCTTTTGTTCTAGAGACGTCATTTTTTTCTCTGCAGCATGCTTAAACTCAGTCATTTGTTGGTATTGTTCTGCATAGAAATCAATTGTGTCTGCAAACTCCTCTAGCTTCTTCTCCATCTTGTAGATAATTTCAAGTTTTTTATTTACTTCTGATAGCAGGGTTTCGACGCTAGTGTCCTTAGGATCAATGACTATGTTGTTCGGCTTGCCCCCTGGGCTTTTTTCCGCATCATGACACTTTTCACACAATTCCTTTAGCAGAAATTGTCTCAGGTTACGCACACACTTTTTATGATAGACAGCCTCACACGATCCTTTGCATTTAATAATGTCGTCTTTCGACATAGATACGAAAAGCTTACACTTTTTACACTGCACCATAATGGATGATTAATATTCACACACCGAGAGTAGGTAGGTATAGATATACTGCAGGTAAGCAATAAACACGTCCGTACGCTGAGCGCTTGCGCACTGAAATTATTTAGTCGGATTATTAATGCAGGTAATCTTTACTGAATAACAAAGCTCCACCACGTCATGTACCTGAGAAGGAACTGGGTGAAAGGTTCCTCCATTGAAATGGGGAGAACTTTCGCCAGGCTAGGTGTGAAGCCTGGGGACCAGCCATGGTCCGATGGTTGTTAGTTTGCATAAGCATCACGATTATGTTCCCAGAGGAGGTAGTCAGAGATATTTTGAAAGCTCAGAACATCCACGTTTCACTAGTGGTACTGCAACTCTGTCTAGTCTGATGGGGTTGAGCCTGTCACCAGTTGTAATGGACAGTGGGTACAATACATGCCACGAAATTGAAGCACGCAGGTTTCCTCACGATGTTTTCCTTCACCAAAAAGCCAGTGGTGTTACAAATAGTACATAAATTCCGAAAAACTCATTGGTACGAGTCGGCATGGACGGGGATTAAACCATTGCCTCCTGCACGGCAGGCATTATTACTCGCCACTGGAGCACCACGACTTTTTCCTATGGTTGTTAGTCGGATATACGTACATATACGATTTTTGTTATGCATACGATTGTGAAACTTATTTTTTGTATGTTACGGGTCATATATTTACGTTAAAAGTTGTGTTGTATGGAGAATATTTTCCAGGTTGGCAGGTGCGCCATAATATGTTGGCTTTATCGCTGTAACGTGAGTTGTTGTTGACATGATGCCAAGCCATGACTGTGTGTCGAGGCAAGCTATCCCAAACTTATTCTTAGGATATTAATTAACACGTTTAAAACTTATGACTTAAACCACAATACTTTACCAAACAGAATCCGGAAGGCGTAGTTGGTGAAAAAATGTCATTGAACGGAACTACTGCAATAAGCTGCGGAATTCAAATGACTTCGAGGCGGAATTCACGTTCAGCCGCTCGAACGAGGGAACTTTTATAAAATGAACAATTTGTACGTTTAAAATTTATTTGTTTTGGTCCAGCTTAGAATATGATACTTTTCCTTACACACTGTATAGTCCATATAGGGTGTAAATAAAAGCATCATTAACCTTTAGGGTTGAACTACACATGGCCGCACGCACTCGAACCCACGACCTCCGTGTTGAAGAGCCCAATGCTCTTAAACATTAGACCTATGGAGGCAGTCTAGTCCAGTTTCATACTAAACTGCAGCGCGCAGACTCGAATCGAATGTATGAGACAGTTCTTTTTAGTTCTGACAGGTTTGCTCCCATAGTAAAAGTTGTTCAGTTTGATGGGTGATGGGTATGTGGTTTAAGGGTTGAACTACACATGGCCGCACGCGATCGCACTTTTCCGTCGCTCCATCCTTTTCTGTCACTCAGGAACGTCATTTGCTAGAGTATATAAGATAGACGGAACGCGATCGCGTGCGATCGCACGCCGCCTGGTATACAGGGTTTATACCATTTCTTCCCGTGGGTATGTAGTTACAGCATATGCTCACGACTATATTCCCCGAAGGGGTAGTCAGAGATATTCTGAAACCTCAGAACATCCACGTTTCACCAGTAGTACCGAAACTCTGTCCAGTGTGACGGGGGGTGAGCCCGTGTCGCCACTTCTAATGGACAGTGGGTACAATACATGCCTCGAAATTGAAGCATGTAGGTTTCCTCACGATGTTTTCCTTCACCGAAAAGCCTGTGGTGTTAGTGTGGAGGTAGTTACAGATACTCTTTAAAAGGTTTTTTATGCTGTGTCAGATTCGAACCCGGATCTTCATGGTTGAGTGTCCATACCTCTTCGCAACGCTCTACCGACGTACCGACTACTCTCAAACGGTATGGTAAAACTTCGTGAGGAAACCTGCATAATACGCTGAACAACAAATTCTTGCGTATGTGAAGTCTACCAATCCATTTTGGACACGAGTTGTGGACTAACGTACTTACAAACACCCTCCTTGGGGTAGGCCTGTGCTCTGTAGGCAGTGATCTGTTTTTGTTCAACGAAGGGCCAATTCAATTCAATTCAATTTCTTTATTTCGATTGCCAATGGTTACTCAAACGTTTTTGTATTACCTGAAACAATAAAAATGATACGTTAAAATATATGTTTAAAATTATATAGAATAATGCTCATGAATAAATGACAAAAACATAAAATAATAATAAGTATGAAAATTCAAAATAATCACGTTTTAATGGTAGTATTGATACTCGGGCTAGTGTGACGGGTAGTGAGCCCGTCAGCACTTATAATGAATGGACAGTGAGTGAAAAACATGTCTCGAAACTCAGTTCCATAAACTCATTGGTATGTAATTGGCCTGGGCAAGGATCGAACCATCATCTCTTTACACAAAGCAAATCTACCCCATGCCCTTTATAAGATACCTATACAACCACCGTAGCAAAAGACTACGTCGTAGCACTCAGCTACGGTAACCGTAGTATTTGTATCAAGCCACTTCGGTAATAAAGTCGTTATAACTCCGTCGGGAATAAAGAGTTAAGTTTGTACGTGACGTCATCAAGCCGCCGCGTGACTTGAACTCAGCTAAGTTTCGTTATAGGACAGTTAGAAGCTTTTTAAGAGATTTAGGTGTTATATAAACCTATCTTTAGACTTAAACTTTCTTAGAAATTTATTTAAGATCTTGAAATACGGGTCTAAGTTTTTAAACAGTTTTTAAGGTTCTGTAACTCAAAAGGAAATGACGGAACCCTTATAGAATCAATTTGGTGTCCGTCTTTACTCATTGCACGAGCAGAGGTTCCAAGTTTAAATTGAAGTTCATTCTAGGAACGTTAGATACAGAAATAATCTGGTCTATGATGTAATTCCTAGAACTGCAGTACATCATAAAAACTGTTATGCCATGTGTGTTAGGATATTTAATGCACTCCCCATCGATGTAAAAGAACTGCCCTTAAAAATTTTCCGGCGTAGGCTGGTAAAATGGCTCCAAGAAAAACAATTTTACGCACTAAAGGAACTACTTAGCCCTAATGCATGAAAGCTGCTGGAAATATTAAAATAAAATGTACATTTCAAAAGCAACCTAAAAATGTGCACTATTTTATGTTATTGTATGCATAATGTGCACCATTTTATTTCTTTATTTCTTATATCTTATCTATTATTAATAATATTGTATGTCAGACATCTGACTAAATGTGCTGATCTATTTGTAAGTTACCACCTATTTACCCAGTATGTACCACATTTATCACAATAAAAATTTCATTCATTCAAAAAAAAAAAAAAAATTTCATTCATACCAAATTTATACTAAGGTACTAAGGTATTCAATTTCCTGCTTTCTCTCCGTGCGAAGCTAATTTTTTTCTATCCTGTAAAACTTATTTTTTACCTGTAATTTTGTAAACCCAAAGATATTTTATCTAAATCGTATTTCCCGTTTCATTATCCTCCGGACGGATAAGCCTCGATGATAAACACCGAAAAAGGTTTCAAGCGGAATCGTACCGTAAAATGTTTCCCATAAATTACACTTTCGCTTGAACATTTCAGAGATATCGTTCAAGGATTTTATGGAGCTAGGAAGGACGGAATCGGACGTACCTTTCTATAATGGTTGAATATAATCTAATCTCTTTTTGTAAGAACTATCACTAAGCCGTTCGGTTTCAGCTTAAAGTGGAAGTTCCTATTTCTACACTCTGGTTTTTCGAAAAAGGCTAAAAACTTCTTACGGCCAGGTTATACGAGTGCAAGCACAAGTTTGCTATTAGCCATCCCGCTTCAGTTGAAAGCAGGATCGCAAAAATAATTCATTTTTCATCAATATCTTTTTTCTTGTGTGTCCTAATTCAGCGAATTTGTCTAGAAATATTTAATGTTTTTAGTTAAGTACAAGAATAAAAATTTAAATATCAACAGTTCAATTATAATATTGAAAAAAACATAACAAAAAGGGTTAGCTTTGAGATGTTTTTCTATATAGTAAACTTAATCTAATCGTGTTATTAAGAGCGATTGCGTAGCCGCCGGATCCTTAAATAAGACATAATTTGTTTTCAGACTTTAAAACACTGTTTTTCATGTTTCGTTCGTGTTCAAAAAACTAGTGAGCGTAGCCTCAGCCGGATCATACCGCCTTATGTAAAGTTTTGGTGGATGAAATGATAGCCGACAGTTATTCTATATACCAACTCCGTCTGTAGACTGCAGTTCTAGTTGTAGTAAGCCTTGTATTTTGTTTTATGTTTTGCGTTTGGGATTTGAAATAATGTCTCGAAAGGGGAAATATCAAAAACATGAGAACCCATAAATAGAATAGAATAGAATTTCTTTATTGGTCTTAAAAAAATTACAAAAACTATATATTACACAGTCAGTACTTACAAATAAAAAACACAACAATTTAAAACAAAATGTTCTGTGACATCAGTATGTCGTTGGTCAGAACAAAAACCACTGCTATTATTGTCATATCCTTTAGTCACCTCGTATGATACCCACTGGTAGAAATGGGGTGGCCCATCTTATTCTGTAACTGCAGGGATTAACATTTTTTATTTATTTATTTGAAACTGTCTTAACGTTTAGGATATCGAAGCAGCTTATTACAAAGAATTTAAACAAAGCTAATACGATTTTAAAAGCTCGCTCCTATAACTTCGCTCAATTTTATTACCTCCACGTACAAAAGCAAAGCATTATTCAAAAGACATCAATCTAACAAGCAGGTGTGGGAAAACAATCAATCTTTGATTTTACCCAACTAATATCCTCTCCTCTCTCTCATTCATACACTTGCTGCATTGGAACAAAAGAGATAGAATGCTTGGGAGAATGGAGGAATGATTTGCGTTGTTTTTCAAGTCGATGGCAAATGGATTATGTTTTCGTGTAGTATATTTTATGGATTGTTTCGGAATTTCTTTTTGCGGAGCAAATACATCTTATACTGATTTCATATACAAACATGGAAATAATGAACCTGATAGATTTTGTTGGAATACGACGAAATTTTTTTTTATTTATTTTTTTAATCTGTGTGTTATCTCAAACACAAAGTAAAATTCGTTTTAGAATATCTTTTGAAATGACTGAAATATGAATGTTTAAAATTTACTATTAGAGCGAGAGGTATATACAAGGTCCTTCTTAATATGCTGAAACTTTTTTTAGGGGACGATAATATCGAATAATGCGATACGATACGCGGGATCGAGTCTAGAGTGGGTCAGAGGGTCCATCCGGGGAGTGTCTTCGTGACATTTCTGTTTCCGTTCGTATAGGTGTTTGAAATTGTAATACACGTCGCGTCGTAGACAGTCACTTTGTCGTGCGTGCATGCTAGCCCTATTGTATCAACAACTACCACTCACAACAACAATAGACAATGAAGTCCAACGAACCCAGGGGATAACTATAATCTTTCTTAAAACTCGCTACGATTTTAATCAGCCAAAAAATAGGATTAGAAAAAAGACAACTGTAAATTATAACTTTTAGATGTCGATTTGAATTTTTTCCTTTTTAAAACATTCTAAACGTATTACAGAAGCCACACTAAGAATTCAAAGTGAAAAGACGAATCGCTGGAGCAATTTTTAATCAGCGGGCATTTCTTTGAGAGTCGACGGAGCGTGAAGCGTGAAGCGAGGGTATTATTACACCTGTAACGAGTCGTCTTGAATTATATTGGTCACACTCCGGTACCTTTTGCGCATCTATTTCGAAAGAAAAATGGTTCTTTAATACTTTTAAGGCCTCCGCTCATTGCAGCGATTTTATCGAGCGATAATATCGCTGCGATTTTGCGATAATTGTGTCCAGTACATTTTGTATGGGGACGCGTTCGATCCCACACACTGCCGCGATATTATCGCAACTGTTTCGACTACATTCAGTGGTGGGGCGCATGCGTGACGCGAATCGCGGAATCGCTGCAGTGTGTAAGGTGTCGCGATATCGCTGTCGATAATATCGCTCGATAAAATCGCTGGATAATATCGCTGCAATGTGCGGAGGCCTTCATTCTTATTAATCGCTTTTGACGACCCGGTTGGTATGATGGTTAACACACCGGACTGCCAAACCAGGGTCCTGGGTTCGAATCCCGGTTCGGTCATGGATGTTATATATGTGTGTGCCGTTGTTGTATGGTTCTCATAACAAAAAGCCTGAGGCTTACTTGGGATCATTACAATATATGTGCCTGTGAGTGTGAGTGTTTATATTATTTTCTCCCCTCCGGACGTAAAGCGTCCATTTTTGTCCCGCTGCGTTTAACGAAGTTGTCGCTTTCCACCTTCGTCGAGGAGAAAAATAGTATACTAACCTCGGGCAGTAAATAAGAAAGCCTCAGATCACATGTTTTAAATTACATGAGATCTGAGACCTTCCTTACTTTCCTGCCCTCGGTGTGTAATCTACTATAGTGTGAAAATGTCTATCTATCTGTGTGAATACAGTGTGTCTGAGAAGTGGTGGTACGTAATTTTTAAAAATTATAACTCCGTACACATGAACAGTTCAAAAGATACACTGAATTTTTAACTTATTGTGACAATCGCTAAAAGACACATATAACATTTTATTTAGCCTGTTTTGTGTACCACTGCTGGATAAAGGCCTCTCCTCTGCTGTGGCCGTGGCTATTGCCGTGGTGGTCCAGTGGCGAGTACCCTTGCCTGCCGTGCAGGAGGCGATGGTTCGATCCCCGTCCAAGCCGACTCGTACCAATAAGTTTTTCGGAATTTATGTACGATTTGTTACACCACTTGGCTTTTCGGTGAAGGAAAACATCGTGAGGAAACCTGCATGCTTCAATTTCGAGGCGTGTATTGTACCCACTGTCTATTATAAGTGGCGACGGGCTCAAACCCCGTCACACTGGACAGAGTTTCTGTACTACTGGTGAAAGGTGGATGTTCTGAGGTTTCAGAATATCTCTGACTACCCCCTCAGGGAATATAGTCGTGAGCATATGCTTATGCTTATGCTCTTCTTCTCCAATCCTCCCTGCGCAATGCAATCTCTGGTCAACCTTTTATGGTATTCAAATCATTGCTCTATCTTCTCTATTTCAATCCACGGCACATACAATATCATAACTCCAAATGTACAGTCAGCAGCAAAAAGATGTATGCCTCCTCATGCAAAAGATGTATACACTTTAGTACTACGCGTAGTAATAAAGTGTATACATCTTTATACTACGACGTAGTAAAAGTGCATCCATCTTTTTGCTGCTGACTGTACGCTATTAGGCTTTTTATCATTATGGAAACCATACAAAAATGACATAGACAAATCCATAATCGGACCGGCATTTGAACCAGTTCTCTGGTTTGGCAGCCCGACGTAGTAACTATTAGACCAACCGGGTCGTCAAATTGGTCAAGAAATACCTAACATACATAGAAAAATACGTGGGCGAATTTAGAATCTCCTCCTTTTTTAAATCGGTTAAAAGATAGTTTGCTGTATTCAATTTTCATATTACTTAAATTATCCTTCATCGCCCAATAAAATTTTTCACAAATATATATTTTCAACGGACGCAGACCCGCAACATTCACAAAACTGAAAAATGTCACCTTTATGCAAAGCCAAAAGTGTAATTTTTATGTTTTTTGTTAACTCAACATTTTCCTCAAGCACCCATCTTCACACGGCCCATATTTTTACCCGAATTACCCAATTTGAAGTCGAAATTACTGAAATTAGTGTCCGTATCTCCTACGTGACCTATTTACCCGGATTTTTTCCCGTCCCAGTTACCCCGGCTGGTTTATTACCCCGCCAGTAAATTTACCCCAAAGATAATGCTGTTCAGGCAAAGATAAGGGAATAATTATAAAAAATTCCGGACTTTTGTTCCGCACTTTTTTATATTCCCACGCAAATTGTCGTTTGAAATATTGCTGTTTTGTGAGATTTGGTAAGTAGGTTAGATTTTAATGATAATATTACTTGACAAAACTTAAGCACAGCATAATTTAAGACTTTGTTATTATACGGTAGAACGAAGTAATTAGTAGGTATGCCCTCCAGCCCTAGACCGTCGACCTGAGGCAGGTAGCGGGGAGAAACTAGATGAAGGAAACTGAGGTTAGAGTATTGTCACAGATTAAAAATAAGGTACTACAGATAAATGACTTCAAACAAAACTTGGGCTCTCGAGGTTGCGGCGGCCAGTAGGTAATTAAGAGAATAAAACTCTGACTACTCCCTCGGGGAATATAGTCGTGAGCATATGCTGCACAAGCATAATGCTTATGCTTATGCTATGCGCGCTTCATACAAACGAAGTCTAGAGATATTTTCAACACTAACCAATTAAAGTCAATGAAATTGTTCAGAAACAATCTAGAAATTAATCTCTTTGTTTGTATGAAGTCCGATTTTCGTTCAAATGTATAGTTTTAAAGTAAAAGCGCCTCAAAGATTTCCATACAAATCATAAATTAATTCTAGCATTAAAACTGTATATTTTAATGCTAGCAACGTTTATAATAGTTTTGGTTTTCTTGATGTTGTCTCTATACTGATAGAAATATGTTCAGTTGTGTGGTCTAAACCCTTAGATCGTCTAAACCACCCTTTTAAATATTACTGGGGTGTTTTGATACACCCTAGTGACATATAAATGATCAAAATGCTTGGGTCTGAGTGTCACTTACCTATAGTTTACTGTATAGTATCAATTATTTAATTAAATAGACTATAATATTACTGTATTAAATAACCTTATATTGTAATCTGTAGTTCTATTTCTATTCTATTTTTAAAATATGGCTGCCATCTTGGTTTGTGATGATTTTGCCAATGTCGAGTTTTTGTAGCAAAAGTGCTTGACGTTGTACGGTTATGAAGATATTTTGGTGACTTCAAGGGTTGTTCTTACAAAAGAACACTATCTTGAGCCACCACTGGAGCCCCGCTGTCGAGCTGGGAGGGGGCAACCGACGAGCGACACGCGACACGCGCCCACCCACTAGCAGATCCACAACGCGACTCCAGTCTGTAGTTTCTGGCCGCATCTTCTCTACAGTGACAACACGTTCCGATGCAGTGATAGCTTAAAAAAAGAATTGACGTTTAATAAGTGTGCTTCAAGCTCCTATATTGAAAAAATATTGTTGAGTTTGACCCTATAAATGGTCTTTATTAAAGTCCGCGCCTCTAATGCTTTAGACGCAAGTTAACTAAAACATGTTCTTATTCATTCCTTTGACTATTTATTATAAGGACTCGCCTTGCAGTAGCATTTCCCCTCTGCCACGGTATAAGGTCAATTGATCATGAGCATTTAAATTAAATTTTATACTTTATCACAAAACGAAACAGCCTATAATTGTGAAATAATAATTTCGAACTTAGAACGTTTGGGGTTCACACGAGACTACTTTTCATGATTTTTAACATTCAAAATTAGAATCTAAAGTTATGGGGAATACAATCCTAAGTTGCGGATTGCATGTTACCTCGCTCCCGGCAAAAAGTGGCAGAAATGTTTATTAGTAGAATTACACGCGTTACCAGTCCTCATATAAGTAGTCAAAGGTTCATTCCCACGTCACCAACAGACTACTAATAAATCAACCATCCAAACAAGAACAATGCCCATCCGTAGCTACCCGTACACCCCTGGAGAGAAGTAAAGCAATAATTCTACCCGAGTCCTTACAATTTACGATCAAACTTGCGGGATTAACTGCTACAGCTGGATTTCAACTGTGATCATTAGAGGTTTTATATATTAGGTTAGGTTTGGATTTTGGGAGAATAGGTCACTCGATGGATAAAGATTCATCTCACTTCAGTCTCTACTTTGTTTCTTTTATCTTTTTGATATCTTTACCAAACAAAACAAACTCGAATAAATAGTAGATTACACACCGAGGACAGGAAAGTAAGAATATAGTTTATGAGCTTGCTTCGTTAAAATAACAATAATAGTTAGCAACAGTGACATATTACCATTACCCAGCGATGCATCCTTCGATCAAAATAAAATGAATGGATAGGCCTAAAGCACGGTCAGTTGAAGCAAACTACTGGTGCACTTGGTCCATACAAACTAGCGCCATTATCTGTCAAATCTAGGGCACTTGCATACAAATTTGAAGTAAACCTTTCATTTGTTTTGCCTCATTTTTCTGGTATAAAATGGTCGCGTAAGGCCTATCCATTCATTTTATTTTGATCTAAGGATGCATCTAGCTGAGCTGCGGTGACATCAAAAATGCATTAGATGATTAACAAAGCTAAGCTGGCACTATAACTGGCACCCTCACAGTAATCTAGCTTTTATCTAACTCGCTGTGAAAGCTTTAGAAGTAGGGTTTTGTTTTTAAAAGTAATTAAAAAGAAACAATAGCCTTGGTGGTCCAGTGGCGAGTTACCTTGCCTGCCGTGCAGGATTAAATTAATAGTAGATTACACACCGAGGACAGGAAAATAAGAATGGTCTCAGATCTCATGTCATCAACAAACATGTGATCTGAGGCTTTCTTATTTAATTGGTTAGTGTAATATTTTTCTCCTCGACGGAAGTGGAAAGCGACAACTTCGTTTAGAGCAGCGGGACGACAATTGACGCTTTCCGTCTGGAGGGGAGAAATAGTAAATTACTGCAGTGGCCAGCAAAAGAGGCATTGATGCACGAACGTGTAAATGTGGGCCGAGGCAAAGCCGAGGAACACATAGGTAAGTCCATCAATGCCTAGTTGTGGCCAAGGCTTGTATAGTGCTTTTCTCAAACAATGCGCGGAAATTAAAATCAATCAACTTTTCAAAATCAATGATGTATAACAATAATTTTTCTTGAGTTAAAGCTAGTAACTTATTATTAATCTTTGGTTAAAGTGTTCATTAGTTTTTTTTTTTCATTATTTCATTATTGCTTAGATTAAATTTTTTTCGCTTACGCTGAAAGATGGAGCAAAGAAATGAGAGAGAGCGAGATAGCCAGTTGTGAAAACATAATGTACTTAAATAAAAAAGACAGAAATATTATTTTTTCTTTCGGTCACCGTGGCCAGTTTTTGTGTTTGGCAAGATGTCAAACCTATGGAATGTTGATGGGATCTTGCCAAACAAAATGTCTTTAAGGCCTGATTCGACCAAACGCGAGTAAATTTTATTCTTAGATTAAGTCGCCGGTTACTATAGAGTAAACTGATTTTGCGTTTTGCCAACCCCAATCTAAATGAAATGTCACATACTTAAAAAAATTCTAATAAAAAGAAACCTACCAAATTTTAACTGTATAACCTCATTGCAATACGTACGGATACAACGACCTCTTTCTTTAGGTGAATTATACATTTGTTCTTTTAGTACGGGGTGTGTAAACACCAAACGTAAAATTGTTCCTTGTATAGTTACTCTTCTGTAAGTCTAAGTTTGGTCGAATTCGGCCTTAGTATGCAAAAGTCACACTATTGCTACGTTATAGTTACGTTATTATTACGTTATGGTGTCATCTAGTTACTATATCTATGTATAATTGCCTCACAAGTAGGCCACGGATGGGGTGAAGAGAATAGAAACGGGTAGTAATCGAGTCTATTTTGACCCAGAATCGCAGGGCTGAACAGAAATAAAGCATATTCAGAGTATCCATGTCTCACTGTCTAGCTATTTCCAAACTCTGTCCAGTGTACAGTGAGTGTTAGAACTGCCTGTATTAGGGTCATAGACGATTTTTTTTTTCGCTTACGCTAGTACACCGAATATCAGTGTAACCGGGTATGAGATAGCGAATTATATGAAGTGACATCTCGGAGTCAGGTGGTTGTCCCATACAATTTATATGAAGTGACATTTTGGAGTCAGATGGCCGAAGTACAAAAAAGTGGATACGTCGATAAGGACAGCAATAAGTAGCGGTCTCCTTTTTTAACTAGAGCGAATTTGCTATGTGCATCTCTTACTGAGTGATATGACAAGACACGTGCTTCCTTCTAGTGCCTTCTCTTTCTACGTTTAGTATGCAAAAGTCACACTATTGCTGTTTCACGTGCGCCACGTTATGGTATCATCTAGTTACTATAACTATGTATAATTACCTCATAAGTTGGCCACGGAGGGGAGAAGGGAATGGAAACGGGTAGAAATCGAGTCTATTATGACTCGGAATCGCAGGGTCGAACAGAAATAAAGCATATTCAGAGAATCCATGTCTCACTGTCTAGCAATTTCCAAACTCTGTCCAGTGTACAGTGAGTGTTAGAACTGCCTGTATTAGGCTATTGTACAACAGTGATTGATCGACAGACAAACGGATTACACAATGAGCTTGTTTCCGAACGCGCATTCGCCATTGATTGGCACAGGTTGGATGGGTACTATGCAAATCACACTTTATTGCAAACCTGGATAAAGTTGATGTTGCATGTGATGGTTAAAAGAATTGTAGCTTTTTAACTTTATTTTTAGTTTTTTTTTCAATTATGGTCTTATAGTATCGATAAGCTTGCCCTTTGTACGTATAGCCTAAGATCTGACGGTAAATTTATGCACCCATTTGTTTGGTGAACGAAATTTGATTCAAGCACTGACATATACTCTAGAGATAGACAAGCTCGTTCAAACAAACAACATGTCACACAAAACAACACAAAATGACACATTGTAGTCTGCCATTTCCGTGCGCCCACCTCATTCAAATGGAACATGTTGCTTCTATGAAATATGTCTATCGCTAGAGTGTAAGTCAATGGATTTAAGTGAAATTTTATACAGGGTTCATACAACGCCGCCGGGTTGCCTGGCAAAATCTTTCATGTATCTTTGCCATGAATGACACAATATGTCAAGAATGACAAGCGACGTCAACGGTGATAGGCGGTGTCAATGTCAAAGTGACAGATGTTAAAGATGCCAGGCGTTTCAATTAAAAATTGTATTAATTCTGGTAATTTTTGACATTTTCTGTCATTTTGACACCGTCTATCACCATTAACGCCTGTCACCTTTGACATCTTTTTACAACGCCTGTCATCTTTGACATCTGTCATTTTGACACCGCCTGTCACCATTGAAGTATCACGTTTTATCTTTAGCTTGTTTGTGTGTGCTTTCGTTTTGCGTATTGAACGTTTTGCGTTTTGAATTTGAACATTTTGCGTCTTGAACGTTTTGCGTTTTGAACGTTTTGCGTTTTGATCATTTTGCGAATTTGTGCATTTTGCGTGTAGAACATTTTGCGTTTTGAACGTTTTACGTATTGAACATTCTGCGTGTAGACCAAAAGAGTTTCGGTACTACTGGTGAAACGAGGATGTTCTGAGGTTTCAGAATAGCTCTGAACTCTTCCTCGGGGAATTTAGTCGTGAGCATAATCTTTATGCTTATGCTATGTAACGACATATAAAAAGGTGCCAAAAGTAAACCATGCTACAAATGATATACTTAATTACACCTTAGAAGTTGGTTTTTACTTCTGTTAAGTTTCTGAGCCCCCAAAAACTTTAAAGTTTATGTATGCACGTAACTTACTGACTGTAGTTTATGTAACGACCTAAAAACTTAATTTCGTTTACACTATTTGCACATAAATATTGGTAACCACTTTAACAAACTCTGTGACTGATAGACTTTGAGCTCTACCATGATAACTCATGCAATGCCTTCTTGCTAAGCTGTTATGGACTTTATTCTCATAGAAATAGGGTCGAACAAGTTTCAGGTTGTCCCCACAAATTAATATAAACTGTGTTCCTTTGACGATAAGGTCCAAAATTTAAGTGATTTAATACCTGGTGCATTGCAGAGTGGATTGCATGCTATTATAATACATTAAGTTAAAGTAATTACTTAAAAAGCGTACATCATGCATGTATACAGGGTGTAAATTTAAATAGTGCGCAGGGTATAAAATTTAAATACTGTATATTCGGTCATCATCATCATCTCAGCCGATGGACGTCCACTGCTGGACATAGGCCTCCCCCAAAGATCGCCACAACGACCGGTCCTGCGCTGCCAATCAACGGGTTCCCGCCGCCTTCACCAGGTCGTCGGTCCACAAATCAGAGAGAAAGGAATTGTTGGTCCCATAACCTTAAAAACTAGCGTGAAGTAGTTCCATAGTACTTATGGAATAATTATTATGATCAAAGTTTTAGCTGATCGGTAATTATGATTTCTTGAAATGTGATATTTTTTAGATCGAGATTGTTGCAATTAATTGCGAAATGAAATAAAAATATTCTTAACTAGTGTTTACTCGTCACTTCGTCAGCACAAATTATATACCTACCTACCAGATTTTAAGTCAGATCATAAGCTATCAAACAAAAAAAGTTTCATCAAAATCGGTTCCGTAGTTTTTGCGTGATGCGCGAACAAACTAACAAACACACAAAGAAACAGACGGACAAAATTTCTAAAAAGGTAGCTTTCGAGTCAGGAATACCTAAAACCATATCGTAATCGTTTTTTTTTTGTAAATATCTTCAATGTACAGACACACTTCAGTTACAGTTTAGATGTCGAATTTAGTAAGATTTAGTGCTGTCTGTGGCTGGCGTATTTTTTGTTATATAGGGTCCTTCTAATAAGCAGAGGATTTTTTTAGGGGATGATTAGACCATCAAACTGAAAAACTTTTTTCGATTTCGATGTTGGTTGGTCTGATAGAGAAACTGGTTCCGGTCTGATCATCTCCTTAAAAACCGTCAGCATACAAAGTTGGACTCTGTATACAGGGTAAATTTTAATTGGTTGAGCCTTTGACTAGTGAGGGCAAGACACTAAACTAGATGGCGCTCGGGAGCATTATTCCTGATTTTATCACATTTTATTTTATATCTCGTAATGGTGATGATATCGAATCAAAATTTTCAATTACGCGCGCACTTGTGTTTATGTTGCAATGATCTAGCTACAAGTTAAAGTAATTTTATTGTTCATACGCATTTGTTCTACATTTTAAGATTGATCAATTTCATACAAAACTTTGACGTAGAACATTCGTAGACGGTATTAACAAAAGTAATATTTTATATGTGGAAAAATAGTATCAAATAAAATTTGCAATTTATAACATAATTACGAAGATATAAAATAAAATGTGACAAAATCATGAATAGTGCTCCCGAGCGCCATCTAGTTGCCTGTGAACGTCTTCTGCAACCCCCTTAAGCAGACCATCAAACTGATCACCTTTGACCAAACGACCAACATCGACCTACAAATCATCGCACGACATCAAAAACTGAAACCTTGACCAAATGTATGGGATAGCTGATTTTTCTTCCCGATTTCGATGTTGGTCTCATAGAGAAAGTAGTTCAGTTTGATGGTCTGATCAATCCCTTAATAAAGTGTCAGCATATAAAAAGGACTCTGTATACCAAAAAATCCATACTTAATTAGTTCCAGGTCAACGCATAATTTGACTGGCCTAGATGAGCTATGAGCCTTTCAAACATAATTATCCACTGACATCAATGATAGCAGGTACATACAGAAAGCAATTAATCCAGCTAGCGACGCAGCTAGGATGTTAACTCGGATGTAATATCGGTATATTCGCTTTTTGGATGTTCACTCACATCGCTACAGAGAGATTATGAACGTGCATTCGCGATATCTACATCTACACTAATAGGTACACCAGTATTTTCAAATACATACCATATAAAGTACACCACTATTTTTTTAAATGAAAAATACGTTTTTTTGCGATCGTGCTTTCAATTGAAGCAGGATGACTAATCATTAACTTACGCTTGTAAGAAAGAGCCGCTTGTACCCAGATAACCTGGCCTGAATAAATGAATGAATGGAATTAAATTGAATGGAAGATCAACTTTAATGAGCGTTTCTAGAACTGAGTGTTAGTTTCATTATTTGAATACAACATAGTATTAAACATTCCGTGAATGATTCTACATAAGATTATCTTGTAAATACACAGTCATTACTGGTTGTCACAAAATGACCTTGAGACCATCAAACTGAACAACTTTCTTATGGAAACAAACTCGGCAAAAAAGTTCCGCTGTCTTTGTCAATTGAGTCTAGTAGGTACTGCAGTTTTGTATGAAGCAACAGATTATTTTTATCGCGATTTCCATTTTGGCTCTATAGTGAAAGTTGTTCAGTTTGATGGTGCTTTAGCACCTTCTTAAGTATTACTAGGGTGTTTTATTACACCCTGTTAACTCAAAATGAAATCATTATTGGGACAATAAGACAACGGCGACATCAAAAGAGACCGAGATTGCCAAAATAATGTCTTTTCATACGAGTACTATCTTTTCAGTCACATAATATTCTAACCTACATACAATAACAACGGTTATTGTATTCGGTTTGACGAGGGACTAATAAATAGGATTACTTGTACAAAAACCTACAATACGATACAGAATTGATGTTATTTCTTTTTATAACTACTGACAAACATTGTTTGGGAAGGTCGTGCGTTATGTAGTATAATACCTATGTATGTGCTAAAGTTATTACTTAGATTAGGTATAGTATTTCGTTTTGGGGTAGTTTCTAACCTAGCTACAACTGTAGGTAAAGATAGAAAGCAAGTTGTTCAATTTGATGGTCTAAACCACCTCCTTAAATGTTTTTTTGTAATACCTTGTATAGCCCTGGTGATCCAGTGGTTGATAGTAGTTGAAGCAAGGATATATAGCCGTGGTGGCGAGTAACCTTGTCTGCCGTGCAGGAGGCGATGGTTCGATCCCCGTCCAGGCCGAATCGTACCAATGAGTTTTTCAGAATTTATGTAAGATTTTTAACACCACTGGCTTTTTGGTGAAGGAAAATATCGCGAGGAGACCTGCATGCTTCAATCTCGAGGCAAGTATTGTGCCCACTGTCCATTATAAATGTCAATGTCCTTGTATTGTATTAATGTTGATGTAGTAACATTTAGGATTTATACTATTGATATTGTTTATTAAATTGGGGATGATCAGAA
This sequence comes from Agonopterix heracliana, assembly GCA_963693445.1. Classification (NCBI taxonomy): domain Eukaryota; kingdom Metazoa; phylum Arthropoda; class Insecta; order Lepidoptera; family Depressariidae; genus Agonopterix; species Agonopterix heracliana. Next base: position 14,104,244 of record OY856328.1, read on the forward strand.
TCCTTGCTATAGACTATGCTCAATACTATATTCCCTAAGTAGTCAGAGATATTCTGAAACCTCCGAATATCCACGTTTCAATAGTAGTACCGAAACATTGTTCAGTGTGACGGTGGTGAGCCCGTCATCACTTCAGTGGCGGATACAGAAATAACTAAAGGGGGGGGGGGGGGCGCAAAGTTATCTAGAGCTTGATTTTATCATAATAATAACACAAGTCACATGCAAAGTTTAAGACTATAAGAAATAGCGTGATAATAAACTCGCAATTAGAGAGAGCTTGAAGGAGAATGTTGGCTTTGGCAGCCGTTTTTCTATCCGGCGCATACATGGTCAGGGGCGGCTCCGCAAGGGGGGGGGGGGGGGGGGGGCGACCCCCGCGCCCCCATCTGTATCCGCCACTGCGTCACTTATAATGGACAGTGGGAACAATGCAATGCCTCCATTTTTTAAATATGACTAAACCGTCTCAACATTCCTTATCTTTATCACCTCGTTACGACAAACTCACTCTAAAAACCGATGAAGAGAAGTGTCTCCCCACCCCAAAGTGAATAACACCGTGATTTTATGCAAATAGTCTTCGCCAAAGCAAGAATACAAGCTAAACAATTAGTTCAAATGGTATCTGTATGTAAATTTATGTGAGCGCCGATTATTGGCTCAATTACATGCCGTGTGTATGCGGCGGGCATGCATGCATGGAAGCATTAATTTTAGTGCCTTGCTGAACAATGGTTTATCAGCTATTACGCTTGTTTCGAAACTAGGGTAAGATTTTAGTTTCAGTTACAATTTCTGGTATGTTATAGCCTATAGAATCCCACTGCAGGGCAAAGGCCTCCTCTCACAAATAAGGGTGAGAGGGAGTGGGCCATACTCCACCACGCGGGCCCAGTGCGTGTTGGTGGAGGCAAGGTAGTGGTCAACTTGCTGTCAGAGAATTTTCAAGCCGCCTCAATAGGCCTCTGACCTGGCTTAACGAATAGTTACAACGCCATCAGACGGAACTATCCGAGACCAACTGCTTAACGTGCCTTCTGAAGCACGAAAACGCTCGAGATGAAATACCACTAAACGGTCACCCATCCAAAGACTGACCGGACCTGACGTTGCTTAACTTCGGTGATCGTTTCCAATACCAAAGCTCCACTACGCCAACGAGCGCTTTCTGGTACAAATTGTAAATGTATTCAAGTATGTTGAAGTACTATTTCAACTCGAGCGTCTCCATGCTTCGCGTGACACGTTAACGCAGTTGGCATAAGCATAAGCATATTCTCAAGACTATATTTCCCGAGGGGATAGTCAGAGATATTCTGAACCTCAGAACATCCACGTTTCACCAGTAGTACCATAACTCTGTCCAGTGTGACGGGGGGTGAGCCCATCGCGACTTTTAATGAACAGTGGGTACAGTACATGCCTCGAAATGGAAGCATGCAGGGTTCCTAACGATGTTTTCCTTCACCGAAAAACCAGTGGTGTTACAAATCGTACATAAAATTCCGAAAAACTCATTGGTACGAGTCGGCCTGGACGGGAATCGAACCATCGCCTCCTGCACGGCAGGCAAGGTTAATCGCCACTGGACCACCACGGCTTGTCTGGCACGCAGTTGGTCCGTGACAATTCTGTCAGATCGTGGTGTAACTAACTAACTAGCCTACTAGATGGCTTTGATGTCTCGAGTGTCACCGTTTTTTCGAAAGCACGCTAAGCGGTTGGTCCCGGATAGGCAGTTTGGTTAAAGGTCATAGGTATATTAAGGCAGCTTGAAGATGACAGCCGACAGGATCTTGGCAGTCAGGAAATACCCCGTTAAAAAAAATTTGGTACTTTCGTTGCATACGTTTCGATAATAACTACATTTGAAATTATACATAACTTAATTTTACTTATGTACTTAGAGTAGGTACATTAGTAACCACCAAAACATATTTCCATTTAAAATTTTAACCATTTCACTCGCCGTAAAATTTCTCTTTTACGAACTGAGAAAAAATAAGTTTTTTACGTTAAAGTTTCTTTATATTTTATTCAACATTTTCTACGTTGAGTGAAGTTATCCTCTAAAGTCTTGTCACGTTTGCTCCAAAACTAGGGCGAGTCCAAACAAATCTAAAGAGCCTAAGTTTCGTTCAAATAATGTCTTTTGCCGTTTGAAAAAAAAAAGGTATTCTGAAGAGCATCGAGCACGAACTTTCCCTTTTTAATGTTCCTTAGTCGGTCACCTGGTTTATTTAATTGTAAATTTTTAAATACCACACCATTTTTTAACTTTCCAACAACTAAGTATCTTTTTCTCTTTTTTAGGGTTCCGAAGTCAACAAGGAACTCGGTCCGTCTGTCCGTGGCTTAGCTCAGAGACGCTTAATAATATTTTTTAGGCCTACTTTCAAGCGGGAATGATTTTTTTTTCTCGTCTTTCATATGATATGGGGTATCGTTGGATATAGTTCTTTTAAAAATATCGTGGGTCATCAAGTGTCTCACTGCCAGCTAAACGGTTGTTTCTGGATAAGTATGTGAAAAAATTCACAGCAGTAGTGTATTATAACGAAATTAAATCACCGCTAAGTAATCTTTCCAAGTTAACGAGTAATAGTCGACCAACATATAAAATGTACTTTTTAGATTTTATTAGCTGTTAAACCGTAGTATAAAACAAAAAGCCCCCTTCTCAGTTCGTATACTGTGACGGGCAACTACGGAACCCTATCCTGCGCGTGGCCCGATACGCACTTGGCCAGTTTTTACCCTTAATTTGTAAGTAAGTAAGTAAGTAATCTTTATTTGCTCTTGATTAGGGTACAGTATTACAGATAATAGGTAAAACATTGAGACTCTCCTAGATCAGCCATTAACAACAGCATGCAAATATTACACAAGCAATGATAGAATTAATGGAATGTTACAATAATTTAACATAGGTATTACTTATTTATACTATTATATTGTCATCCTTAGTTAAAAATTCTTTTACCGAATAGAATGTATTATCTAAGAGCCAGTTGCATAAAGCGGTCTTAAATCTAGTGAATGCCAAATCCTTCAAATTCTCTGGTAGTTTGTTGTAAACAGTTTTGCACATGCAATAACAGTTTTTTTGAAACCGTGTAGTACGAGGCACTTCGTTGAGGACTATATCATTTGGATATCTTGTATTTGCGCGAATATCTTTTCCGAGTTTAAAGAACTTGTGCTGGTGTTGCTTCACAAATTTAGCCATTTCAAAAATGTATAAGCATGGAAGAGGGAGTATCTTAAGAGATCTAAAGAGAGGTCGGCATGAGACATCTGGAGCTACACCACATATGGCCCGTATACATTTCTTTTGTGCAAGAAATGCCTTGTTTGCGTTCGTACTATTGCCCCACATTATAAGTCCGTATCTAAGGACAGAGCCTATATAGGCGTGGTAAGCCGCAATTGCAGTGCTTCTTGACGCTACTCTTGTCAGCTTGTAAAGTGCAAAGACAAACCTATTAATTTAGTTACATACCTTATCTACTTGTTCTTTCCAGTCTAAATTAACATCAATAATGAAACCAAGGAATGTCACACTGTCAGCGCTCTTTAGAGCTTGTTCATTATAATTTATATTTAAAATATCATTATGATTATTAAAATTTATAAAATTAGATTTATTCAAATTAATTTGTAAATTATTACTTGTCAACCATTTAATTATAGAATTTATTGTATCGTTTATGTCAGATTCATGTTGAGATAATGTCATTTTTTTATTAGATGATATAATTACTGAGATGTCATCTGCGAACAGTATACTTTTCTGTATAGTTGCTTCTGGTAGGTCGTTGATGTAAATTAAAAACAGTAAGGGGCCAAGAACACTACCCTGCGGCACTCCGAATTTATTATCTTTAAATTCGGACCTGTGTTGTACAGTGGTAGATTTATTATTTAGTTTTTGAACTTCTACACATTGCTGTCTATTTTGCAGATAAGTTTTAATCCAACTATAAGCTGGGCCTCTAATTCCATTATTCTCCAGTTTTGCAAGTAACTGTTCATGAGACACAAAATCAAAAGCTTTTGACATATCAAAAAATAGAGCAGTTGTATGTGATTTGCAGTTTGTACTTTGTATCATTATCTGTGTTTAGTGTGTAGTCCTGGGTTAATAATAGAAGGTAATTTTTTTTCATCATTAACAGCATTACAAGTCCCACTGCAGGCCACAGGCATACCCTCAGGGAAGGTGTATAGACATTAGTCCACCACGCGTGCCCAATGTGGATTGGTAAATTCACATACGCATCAGAATTTCTTCTTCAGCGTATGCAGGTTTCCTGACGTTGTTTTCCTTCACCGTTTGAGAGCAGTCGGTTTTACGTACATAAGAAAGATAAAGTCATTAGTACATGGCATGTCGTCCGTGCGGATTAGAACCCGGACCTCAAGATTGAGTATCTCCGCAACGCGCCACCACCGCTCTCTTCAAAAAAGTTGTATCTCAGTTCTCTTACATTTTGCAACCGAACCACTTCCCCTCGAAGGGATCATTATTCACCGGGATACATTTTGCAACCAGACGCCCAGACAGGTACAAATTAGTCTACAGATTTGTCCATAAATTGTCTCAGGGATAAGGGAAGGCGCATAAATACATACACACATACAAGACATAGATAAATAAAAAAAAGGAAGATGCACTTACTTGCATGATTGGAATTATTTTTTTGTTTTGGAGAAAATAAAACAAATAAGTCAAGCGTCAAAGTAATAAGTCAAAGTCACGGATAAAATCCCCGAGAGAGAAAGAGAGAATACTCAATATCATTAGCAGTGCCAAAACTCAATTGTAAAATTATAAACGATTCAATCGCATGATGGTGAATGTTTTCCCGGTGTATTAAAGCCCAGTGACAGAAAGTTGAGACTACGATTAATATTAAATAAGTAGCATTTAGGCATTTCACCTAAACACGCAGCGCCTACCTAATTATGAAAAAAATAGAATCTAAACTATTTTAAAACTGTAACTGAAGTTTGTCTGTACATTGAAGATATTTACAAAAAAAAGGTTACATTATGGTTTTTAGAAATCCCTGACTCGAAATCAACCTTTTTTAGAAATTTTGTCTGTCTGTTTGTCTGTTTGTTTGTGTGTTTGTTTGTTTGTTCGTTTTTTTGTTCGCGCATCACGCAAAAACTACTCAACCGATTTTGATGAAACTTTTTTTGTGTGGTAGCTTATGATCTGACTTAAAATCTGGTATATAATTTGTGCGGACGAAGTCGCGGGAAAACACTGGTATAATATATAAATGTTCGTATAATACATCATTAATTTTAACTTCGAATTAAGTTTCACTTGCGGAAAGTGCAGCATCTTCCTCTCTTGTATATTTCCAAGGTCACAACACTAGTACACATCATGTTTATACGTAATATAGATACCTACATCCCGATGGGGGTAGGCTGAGACGATCCACCATATGCTACCATCTCTAGATTATGAAAATCCTTGAAAATTTATCATTGTCGTGAATAATTAACGTAGATATACGATACGAATTACAATTTGGAGTTGAAACATACACTGATTATTATTAGGTACTTTAGTATACATACAATCACGACTATACTTCTATTGGGGTAGTAAGAAACTTTTATATGTATCTTTTTTGGGATTCCGTAATCAAATAGGAAACCTTTTAAGTGTCGTAATAGGTAATTAACAAGATTATGATTGGATGCGTTAAAATTGTTAAGAAATCCTAAATCCCCTAAAGGTGTGAAATGGGTACAAAAACTGGTTTATACAAAAGTTTCTGACCTACAGAATACATATGCTACATCTACAAATACAGGGTGTTTCATAAGTAACAATAAATATTTAAAACTCTTAAGGGTGTTGTTTAGACCGTCAAACTGAACAACCTTCTCTATGGGACCAACATCGAAATCGCAAAAAAAAAAATTGATATCCCATACATATTTTAGCTCTAGTAGATTTGTTGAGTATGGAACATCATTTTTTTTTTTGCGATTTCGATATTGGTCCCATAGTGAAAGTTGTTCAGTTTAATGGTCTACACCACCCCCTTAAAGGTTTATTTGTATTTTTGTAACACCTTGTATACAGTAATCCTATAAAATGCGTCAAAGTGAGCTTAAACTAACAAACGATCTTATCAAACAAACAACGCACACACGGACAAAACTAACAATTTATAACTGTCCCGCTTACACGCTTATCCAACACATCGCCGGATGCCGGATTAAGCCGGACCCGGACCGGCCATCATCCGCATATATCCGGTTATTTCCACAGCGGAATTGTGTTAAAGCTTTTAAAAAAACAAACATTTAATTTGAGGTATGAAAAATGGAATAAATATTGGATTTGAGCTTTATAACTGAAGAATTAAGGGTGTTGAAAAGTATTTGTTGTTGATAAAATAAAGTTGTGCGGTTTGCTTTTAAACACAAAGTATTTTGATGCGCTTTTTGATGTATGAATATATTCAATTATGATTTTAACGGCTTTTGAAATAAGGGTGTGATGTCTTTTTCATGTGCCCAACTTAATTTTGTTAATTGTATCCAGATGATAAGCAACACGGCATGTAAATTATACAATTGGATGAGTTCATATTTAAAATGTGGTCTGAAATTAATATAATTTCGTCGAGTTCGTCGATGCATGACAATTATGGGCTTGGTTATAAGTTTATTGAAGTGATATATACTGCATGAGTTAAATATTTAATTTTATAATTAGTGTATGAAAATTACAGTTTAATTACGGTATTGTTTTACTGATTATTAAGGGACTACCTCCTGGTTTTGGGTAACTTTGTAACCATTTTATTCATTAACTATGGCACTTTTTGAGCTGAAAAATAAACTGAACCATCTACAAGATATGAGAAGTGATGTGGTTTTTCTAGAAATCGATTTTAATAAATAAAACTGAAGAAAAGGGACTCTAAAGTCACCCCTTTTTTTCCAGTTGTAACCATTTTACTCTTATAGTTTTAATCGGAAGAAAATGAAAATTTATAATATTGTCCAGAACACAATTTAGAATGTATGGTTTTCTTACTATTTCGAAATTAATAAAAATCATCTAATTTTGAAAGAAATTCTGACCGGAGCCACGCGCTCGTTCGTATCGATTAGTATGGAGAGTCGTGGTCCAGGGATGGTACACCTTAAAACGTTTTTTATTCGGGCATATGCCACCACACATTTCTACTAAAGAAAGTATTGAAAAATAAAGGTAAGGTTGTACTCCCCACATGAAACCGCGTAGCATGTAGAAGAGATGTGTGAATGTAAATGACGCAAGAGACAAAAGTAAGGATCATAACAAATGTCACGCCTGCCTACCCCTCACGGAAAGAGGTGTGACGTTATGGATAGATAGACATTCCCACCACTATAACTCGTGTAAACCGGAGAAACTTAAAAAATAAAAAAATTAAAATTATTTATTTCTCCTCAGAGTAGGTAGGTACATTTCCAACTAAAACTAAACTTAAATTAAACAGTAGGTACAGATTAAATTTATCATTTTGGGTGAAATGTACATCGACTGTTACCAGGGGTCCTCAATACAGGCAAGGCTTGAAACTTGAGGAACCAATTCCAATTTGTTTCTTTGACAATTGGGCTGCGTACAAGTAACTGGATAGTACTTGGTGGTTAATTGTTCAGTATCATGAGAATAATCACCCATTAAAGTACTGCAACTGTCTTACACCTTGTATATTGGATTGACATTGATATCACTCGCAATACCTTCAATCGCCGATAATTTGCTATCAGCTTTTGAAGAGTTAATAGTTTGACTTAGTTTTCACGTACATACCCATATTTAAGGTAAACGTAACGTAACGTATTCTATTATAATAACTTTAAAGTCAAGGGTTACCTTTATAACTCAAGGATATCTCCTTAGAACGTCCTCATACGAATAGGATTCAAAATTGCTCAGCAGCAGCTCTGTTCATAAATGTTCCAAAAGGGTCAATTTATGATCAAAAAGGTCATAATATTATTATTTATCTTTATCCAGTTTCCTTAACTCGAACCACATTTTAAGATAAGTTTAAGTATTAAGAATTTATGCTTATTTTGTGTCGGTGTAAAAGATAGTAAAAACTTTATTTGTGAAATAAACTGGAGGAATACAAAGTGTGCATAAAATACATTGTACTTCCAAATAAAATTACCTAGACTATAATCCCTTTTATGGTAACAAACTTTATAGTAGTATACGTATTGACGACCTGGTTGGTGTAATGGTTACCACGCCGGACTGCCGAACCAGGGTTCTGGGTTCGAATCCCGGTTCGGTCATGGATGTTATAATTATGTTCGTGGTGTTTTTGTATGGTTTCCATAATAAAAAGCCTTTAGTGCTTGCTTGGCGTGCTTGCTTGCTTGCTACAATGTATGTGCCTGTGAGTGTTATTTATTTATTTATAGTATAATTTATCTTCCATCATCATCATCAACCTAAATACGTCCAATTGCAGAGCAAAGGCCTACCCACAGAGAGGGCGTTATTCCACCACGCGTGCACAATGCTGACTGGTAGACTTCACATACACATCAGAATTTCTTCTCCAGCGTATACAGTTTTCTCATAATCTTTTCATTCACCGATCGAGAACTGCCTCTGTGGTCTAATGGTGAAGAGCATTGGGCTCTTGATACGGAGGTCGTGGGTTTGATCCCACACCTAGTGATTATGTTACTTTGTGCATTTTAGTTTTTTCTCAGTTGTTTAGGAAATTGCAGGCTGAATCACCTAATTGTCTGAAAAGAAAGATGATTTCGTGCTACGGATGGCACGTTAAGCCTCGGGTCCCGGCTACTATCTCTGGTGGCAGCAGTCGTTACATAAAAACCACGTCAGAGGTCGTAAGATTGTTTGAATAAACTATGACACCGGCTTGCTGCCCGAAGACCGATTGAGAGCCTTCGGTGTTAAGTACACAAGTTAGAAAAACTCATTGGTACATGGCATGTCATTCGTTCGTATTTGAACCCAGACCCCCGTGATTAAGGATCCATACCTAAAAGTTATTATTAGCCTTTATTCAAACATGTGTTTCTGCTTTATTCTAATAATTGTGCCATGATCGTTTTACAAGTTTTGCAAGTCTTTTTGCCTATCGGCAATGGTCTCCTCCAACCTTCTCCATTCTTGCTGTGATTCTTGTCTGTCGTCTGCCTTTCTGTGCCATGTGTTTCCAGCAACCTGACTTATGTCGTCATCCCACCGTCTCAGTCTTCCACGATTGATTGATTGATTGATTTGTGGTTGGCCTATTGCAAGCAAGGGTCGTTATGTAACACTGAGACCATCGCTGGTCCTTTGTTTTCGCTTCAAGCTCACCTCCGAACTTATGGCATTTTCTTTTCATTCTCGGGACTGCAGGTTCCATAGAACTTAATACAGGCCAGGAATCGAACCGCCCGCCGCCTCATAATTGAGTCGCTAGCTCTCTTCCGAATGGGCTATCATCGCTCTCAGTATGCCTCTCTTTCTTTGTCCTTCTCTTGGGAGCCACTGGGTGTTTATTTTACTCGTATACCTAAATACATATGTTTTTATTATAATACCAGCCCTGTATCTACAACTCTGCCGTGAATAAAAACGTACAGTTTTGTGACAAAGCTTGTTCTTTTCAATGCCGAGCACAATAGTCATAGAGCTGGGATAGCGTTGCGTTGTAGGACGTTGCGTGTTCTAGTCATAATATAAACACCATACGAGGTCATATAGGTTTCACACAACAATGTTGTCTCCAGCATTACGCACTTCCACACGGTGATTCGTTTCACTCACTCTCACTCTTTATCGCGGTAGGAGGCCTTTGCCTTTGCCCAGCAGTGGAACCCTTTTTTTCACTAGCCTATTCCATCCCACTGCTGGGCCTCCAAAGGCCTCCCCTTTAAGCTATAAATTAACTGGATCATATCCAAACTAATAATCGAACACTTATTACATTAAGCTGAAATCTGAATAGCAAACAACATTGAAAATCGACAGTCACTTAGAACGCGTTTCATTTCGGTACTAATTGAATAAGAAATTTACACATTTTGTTACAGGCTCACGGTTCATTATTGATTAAGCGCGCTCTAAAACCTCAATTGCAGAAACGCGCCTTAGAGTTAATCCTCCATTAAATCTCTTGCTTGCTTTTACTACGTCAACAAGACAAAAAGTGACAGTTAGAGATTCAATGGAGGATTAGCTCTAATAAGCGTTTCTGCAACTGAGTGATAGCTTGCTTCTATACAGGGTGTTACATAAGTAAAATTAATATTTAAAACTCTTAAGGGGGTTGTTTAGACCATCGAACTGAACAACTTTCACTATAGGACCAACATCGAAATCGCGAAAAAAATAATCTAGATATAGATAAAGATATTGGTCCCATAGTGAAAGTTGTTCAGTTAGATGTTCTAAATATTTATTTGTATTTTTGTAACACTTGTATACTCTAAGGACTGATGTCCTCCTTGACGTATCCGTCAACGGGGACACCCTGGGTTTCACCTAGTAGAGTGGGCTCGGATGTGACTAGCAAACCCAAACTTATGTTATGTTTCAGTGAAGAGCACAGGCTAGCCTTAAAGGTCGATGTACCACATCTGGTAAACTTTTACTCAAAATTGGGTTCTTTTATCTCCTTTCTTACCTCTTTGTCAATAGGTTTCCACACGTTTTATGTGCTATCGTAAATATTCCCCTTAAGTCGTCTAAACGTTCAGCTTTCAGTTCAATAAAAATACTACCTTTTATGTGTTACGTAAGGTTTATTTTAGCTATTGTTGGTTATCACGATTCGGGTTAACAATAAAATATGGTGAAATTTACTTTTTCGTGTAAGACATAAAGTTTGTTTTCTTTTGGTAGGTTAGACATTTTTATTTGTGATAGTATTTTGCTAGTGCTTAGAAAATTCTCGTCTTGTTCGTGTTCAGAAATACTAAGAGAGAAAACATTGTAGTGTTTTGAACCAAAATTAGAAAAACTTGCTGCTTCCGTTTGCCGCATTCTTGTTTTTTCTAACCATTACCTGGAACTGGACAAAATTTGGTTAAAAAAAACGTAATTTATGTTTTCAAATGTATTTATACAGTTTGATGGTTTAGATTTAAGCCCTAAAGGGAAAGTTGTTCAGTTTGATTGTCTGAAACTTAAATAAAAAAAAAGAAATCCTGTACATTGTCACACATATTACCAAGTAACATTTAAACTACCAGAGTCTAGCCTAAAAATGCATGTAGCGCTGTGAATTCTAAATTTTTACTTATACTTTATATTGTACATCACAGGATTCACAGGTATTTGAAATATATCTAACTATCCCTTGAGGGAATACACTCGTGAGCATACCTATATACTTATGCTATGCAATTATGTAATCATGATACAATTCTTATAACAAAAACTGAAACTATCTACAGAAATCCGTTACGAATTTGCTACGACAGCTACGAAAGAACTACGACATTATAGTAGTTGTACAATTTACCAAATATTTTGCCGTCGTATTCGCGCAAGCTGACTCTTATTGCAATATAAATAACGTTGACAAATTGTTGTTACATTGTTGGCAACTGAATAGATCTATTTGTATTTCGTAGCATTTTTATCCTACTTTTGATATTATGTATTTGTAGGCAAATACTTTTCACGGCTATTCTAAATGGGATTTTAAGGTGCAAAACAAGAGACACATGAAGATAGAAGATAGAGTAATGGTAGTGTGTGTGTGAGGCTGTGTATACAATGTGTGTGTATGTGAGCGACTACTTCAACTCCGTCATAGAGCAAATAAAAACTAATAGTGGTGAAGCTCAGCTGTCGCAAAAATGCGGGCATCGCAACAAGATCCTCGCACTTCGAGGGCACGTAAGCACGATGAACGTACAAAAAATATAAGTAACTAGTGTTAACCCGCGACTTCGTCCGCACAAATTATATACCAGATTTTAAGTCAGATCATAAGCTATCAAACAAAAAAAGTTTCATCAAAATCGGTTCAGTGGTTTTTGCGTGATGCGTAAACAAACAAACACAGACAATATTTCTAATCGTAATTTTTGTTTTGCAAATACCTTCAATGTACAGACACACTTCAGTTACAGTTTTATAATAGTTTAGATACAGGGTGTAACAAAACACCCTTGTAATATTAAATAGAGTGGCTTAGACCATCAAACTGAACAACTTTAATTATGGAGACAAAAGCGAAATAAAATAAAAAATCTGTTGTTTCATACAAAACTATAGTATCGACTCGAATCCAATGTATGGAATAGCATGTTTTCTCTTCGCGTTAATTTCAAAAATACCTCTTATATTTTTAATTGTTGTTTTAAAAAAAAAAAAAGGAAGTCATAACTGCAAAAGAGATTAAATGATAATGGGAACAGAAATGTTTAACCATGTTCAAACTATGATCCACTTCAAGTAATAGATATGGCGGTGTCAAAAGGGGAACAAAATTAAATTCTTTCCGATTCGCTAACGTTGTGCAAACGGTCATACAATGGAATTACTTCCTTTGAAGGAGCGTTCCTATCATGCTAGTTACTTGCACCTTTACTTCAATCCAAATAAGGATGACGAGATTTTCCGATTCCTATTTAGCTTTCTGGCCAATTCAGATAAGTAAATATAATTTATTTATCAGAAAGATGTACTTAATATGCGACATATCTTGGACGTTACTTAAGATGTTCTAAGAAGAAGTGAGAGTATGTGTTTCAAATCTCTGTTTCTGTAATTGGAAATAGCCTACAATTTGGAATGGAGTTTAAGTCTCTAGCAGGTACTTGAGTACAAGTATTGCTATAGTATACATCTGAACACTTTTTCGCAATGCGATATTTCATCTACAAATGATGAAATTAATTTACATTCATGTATCATGTTAACATTAATTTTCCCTACGTGTAAACAAATCAGCATTTTGACTAAAAAAAATATATTAAAACTGAGATTATAACTACATTTTAGATTTTAACTGAGTGCTCTATTGTAAAAGTACTGAGGAAAAGAGTACTAACTTTTACTAAAGTGCATTAAAGTACGGTAAGGGATCTGCTAAGTCTCGCACAATACTCGACGAGGCGGCAATACAGTGGATAATATAATATGATTTATCAATGTCATGTAGGATAAACCTTGTAGTATGCTAAAAAGGTAACACCTGGTAAAGCTCCCGCCCCACACGCTCAACCACAATTCAATCGGTATCAAATATACGTGGTTTTTTGTGACAGTTCTTAGCAATTCTGCTTCATAATAAATAAATAAATAATATTTAGTTAATTAGTTTAACATAATAATAATCCCAGAAACAAAATGTTACTTCAAAATTGCCTAGTACAGTCATAATACGTTACCGATCTTGTAAACGATATAATTGGAAACTTAGACAAATAGCCCTATAGTATTTCTCATAAGACTGTGATCATTGATCAATTAACACACATAAATAACATTTGGTTAAATAGTTATTTAATTAAAATTACGACTGCAAAAATATTGATATCTCGAATGTCGACAAATTTCAGCAATCCATCTCTTTGGCATTTTCATTTGTGAGCCAAAAATACCCTTCGGTCATTACACTAATATAGTGTTATTCCAATATTTTATTACCATATTTATTAAAACTAAAGCACTCAAGTGTAACATTCAAGCTACTTGCCTTATAAGAACGCTCCTCCAAAGTTTGCCGGGATTGTTACAAATGATCGACTATTGGTTGAATGGCTTAGTGCATTCTATAGGAACGAAATCTAGTAGTCGATGAGGTAGATATATCTATTATTGGACTAGAATGACTGAAATAGATTGAGAGATATATTTATATGACACAGTTGGTTAGAAGTTGGGAAATTATAACATTGTAATGACTATCGATAGGTAGGCTACACTGGTCTGACCATCGCTTTAGAAGTTTTGTCTCTAGGGTATTCACTCATGTGTCTACACTGAAAAAAAATGCTTTGTTAAATATAACCAAACTATAAGCACAGATAAGTGACTACTGAATTCCAAAATGTTTCGTAGCACATTAACAAACATTTGGTTATAAATAACAAAACGTTTCGGTATTTATAACCAAATGTTAGATTATGTGGCACAAAACAGTTTGGAAGTCACTAAAGTTTGGTTTTTTTTAACAACTAGTGTTTTCCCGCGACTTCGTCCGCACAAATTATATACCAGATTTTAAGTCAGATCATAAGCTATCAAACAAAAAAAGTTTCATCAAAATCGGTTTAGTAGTTTTTGCGTGATGCGCGAACAAACAAACAAACTAAAAATTTTTTCAATAGATGGCGCTGCACGTTTTTAAATCGCGCTATAGAGTGTTATTTGAATTTATATGAAGTGAACCGCTACTTTTTTATTCCTCATGATTTTACAGTTTAAACTGCAGAGTTCTTATTCTGGTCTCAAACCATCTCTCACCAGCACAGCTAGCATGCCACCCACGACAAAGCGTTTAATCGAGAAAAACGTCATACGCGCTCTTTCTGCCCCTCTAGCATGCCACCGCCGAGAAAACGACAAAAATCGAGACGTGCCTCCATCTTTATTATTTTACGTACGCCAAAAAGAGCGCGCATGACGTTTTTCTCGTTTAAATGCTTTGTCGTGGGTGGCATGCTAGCCGTGCTGGCATACGTAAAATAATAAGGATGGAGGCACATCTCGAGTTTTATCGTTTTCTCGGGGGTGGCATGCGAGCCCTACAGGTATATTGAATCCTTGAATATCGCAGATCCGTCATAATGCAGGTTTGCTCAAATGGTTTTCAATCACGGCGCGAGCCCGGCGGCGATTGGGTGAGATCGTCTCGCTATTAGATTCAGTTCGATATTGAATCTCGGAGGGTCTGTAACCTCGTTAGTTCAGTTTACAGCTATGTTTCTGTATTTGTTTTTATGAGAGGGACGTAGTTGTTTTTAAAACCCAGATAAGAAAATAAGTTTTAATCTAAGTTTTTGTCTATTTTCTAGTTGTCTCATTTAATTTTATCACTGCGGCTTTTCGCTGCTGTTTTTGGCATAAATAAAGTTTTGATTGATTGATTGATCCACAGGGTGTAATACTGAAACGGTGAAGTTTCAATCACAGTTTCAATCAATCAATCTGCTGTCCCATACAAAACTGCTGTACTTACCGACTCAATAAATGTATGGGACAGCAGATTTTTTTCACGTTTCCTCCATAGTGAAAGTTGTTCAGTTTGATGGTCAAAATTCACCGTTTCAGTATTTGCTCGGCTGTCACTTACACCCTGTATAATATTTTGGATCATAAAAACTGATATTTGAAATCCTCACTGTCAGCTATTTTTAGAAAGACGATTTCAAATAGACGATAAGAACGATGACAAATAAATATACAAAAGATTATGTAGGTTCCTATCATTCAAATAAGATGGAATAATACGTATTGTTCTCTTCTTTAAATATTATTTCGGTAGACAAAGTGTGGTGTACCAACGGAATAATTGCTATCTTTAAAACCATTGACGGCGACGTAAATTATAAAAGAATAATGATTTTGAGGACCAATTAAACTTACTATTTTCTGTAATTGTAGATTTGACGTTGTACGTGAATGTTGTTTAGAATATTACCTGAAAAGAAAAAAAATGTTAGTTATTACTATTATGCATAAGATAACAAAAACACAGAAAAGCAGCAGAGCGACAGCCTAGAGTCTAGGCCCTAGACCGCCATCTTAAATATATGCTGATGATCAGACTGTCAAACTGAACAACTTTCTCTATGGCACCAACATCGAAATTGCGAAAAAAAACATGTAGGTACCTATTCCATACCAAAATGCAAACCGTATGAGACAGCAGATTTTTTTTTTGCGAGCTCGATGTTGGTTCCATAGAGAAAGTTGCTCAGTTTGATGGTCTGACCATCCCTTTAAAAATGTGTTCAGCATACAGCAGACGTCAAGCCGGAATCGGGTGGTAGGCCAAATCATAATGGTTACCAAAAAAATAATAAAATAAATCTAAGGCATAATTTTTTTTTAATTATCGGCATTTTTTTTTCGTGAAAATATACAACCTGAGAATTCAAAGCAACAGGTTAGATTAGCACTATTCTGAATTAAATAAGAAAAATAAAATTGAAAAAAAAAGTAAAGATTTGTAGCAGTAGGAGCTAAAAAACTATCACAGGACGTACATTAAAAAAGCCTATAATTTAAAAAATTCATGACTAAGTTTTTTATTTTTATTTTTCTGGTAACTATTATGATTTGGCCTATCACCCGATTCCGGCTTGACGTCGATTTACGGGACACCCTGTATTAAGAAAGATCCTGTTGATGGATCTATACTTATGTATAAGTGCACAAAATAAAGTACCTAAGTTGGAAGCTGAGCTAGAAAATTCGAAGGAAACTAAATGGTAACTTGGTCCGGGCCAATCACTAAGCGGTTCTACTTCGGAATCACTTAACAACTTAGAATTGACTTCGCTTTAAACTCGCAACTGATTTTGAATATTGCTTCAAGTAATTTTTAGTTTGAGATTGCATTTTTAAAACTACGTAAGACGTTGCACTTTTAAAAAAAGAGAAATAGTGTAGATCGTCCGTTTTTGTATCGAATTGCTTACATAATTATCTCATGACAGTAATTCTTATCTAGGTAGGCAGAAACTACGCTACAATTAAAAAACTATCTTTAAGAGCGGTCTTTCCTGCAAAAAATGTGAACAATTTGGTTCTTAAAAGAATTATTGCTGTCGCGCTGTTCTCATACAACCAAGGTCCCAGGTGCGAAAGTAACAATCAATCAATCAATCAAATATTCTTTATTTTACACCAAAATATTAACAGTAAAATACAGAGAAAATAAAACAAGCGGCACAAAATAAGGCGGTCTTATCGCTAAATTTCTTCCAGACAACCGCAGCAACCGTAATAACTGCAGCTCGGACTGAAATTACGTACATAAAATAGACGAAATCACAATTTAGTATTCCCCTGTTTCCCCTTGTGCGAATTTCCTATAAGTTTCTTAGGGAAAGTTGTTCAGTATCATGGGTACAATCACCCCTTAAAGTAATGCAACTGTTTACCCTAACACCCTGTATATTTCAAACATTTTTACAAAACTATTTTCAAAAACAAATTCTGTTGAACTACAAATTCTAGTAATATTGTCCACACTCGATATGTTTACCCTAAGGCAGACCAGTGGGGGCTTAAAGGGAGATTTTCGCTTTCGCTCCGTCTGGCCGCGTCGCCGGCGGCTCGGCGAAACTAACGTCACTTCCAATTTAAACTTGGAATCCCTGGGAAATGCATTTGCTAAGATTTTGCAGTAGCTTTTTTTTGGTCGGTGTTCCCGGCTGGTATTAAAATTTTAATTTTAATTGGGTCGACGGAATTTGATGTCGTTGCGAGATTTTAAAATTTCTAATATGATGTCCGTGGATGTTCTGAGGTTTCAGTATATCTCTGATTACCCCCTCGGGGAATATAGTCGTCAGCATAATATACCTACTTATGCTAATAGGATGTCCTGAAAATGATACGTAAAGTTACGACCCGTATTCCGTTTTATGGTGACCACCACTCAAGAAATGACGATTCGATTGACGATGTTTCTCCGCATCATCACAGATTACTAAAGAGTTAGTTCCAGCCTCAAATATACTATGGATTCCTATCTACCGAGGAGAGAGGCATGAAATTACACTGAACAAAAAGTATATAACCAAACTTTTAGATAAAGTTATATGTTAAGATTGACAGTCGAAGATACGAAAGCGTCGAAAAAAATTGAACCATTCCTGGCTCCTAAACCCTATACATATACAGGCACACATACATAATTTGTATGGCGCCTCACGCACACCAACCTATGAAACTTGGCCCCTTTTGTTTTAAACGGTAAAACAGTGAGGCTCATTCTAGACATAAACTTTTTCTAAGGCCAAACTATATGCTTGCAAACTATTTTGATTAAGTGCTACAAAATAAAATTAATAATAAAAATTTTTTTTTTAAATCTTTTTTTTTTTTTGAATACTTTGCGAGTCACTACCGTTTGACTATATTTAACAAAACACCCCTATTAATAAAATGCTTCAGACCAACAAACTGAACAACTTTCACTTTGGAGCCAACACCAAGAAAAAAATCAGCGGTCTCATACATTTGAGTCGAGTTGGTACTGCAGTTTTGCATGAAACATCTGATTTTTTCTTCTCGATTTTGACTTTGGCTCCATAGTGACAGTTGTTCAATTTGATGGTCTGCAGCACCCCCTTACTAAGGTGTTTTATTACACCCTGTATATGTAGGTGTGGAGAACGAGCATTCAGCTCTTTTCATAATATTTGTATGCGAATGTAATAAATTGTACCTTCGAACGAAAATAAAAAACATGGCTTATAAATTGTGCTTTTTATGACATTGTTGAATTTTATAACTTGTGACCGTTTAGTGGTATTTCATCTCGAGCGTTTCCGTGCTTCAGAAGGCACGTTAAGCAGTTGGTCTCGGATAGTTCCGTCAGATGACGTTGTAACTATTCGTTAAGCCAGGTCAGAGGCCTATTGAGGCGGCTTGAAAAATTCTCTGACAGCAAGTAGACAACTAACTTGCCTCCACCAACACGCACTGGGCCCGCGTGGTGGAGTATGGCCCACTCCCTCTCACCCTTATTCGTGAGAGGAGGCCTTTGCCATGCAGTGGAATTCTATAGGCTATAACTATAAGTATAGTGCAAAACATGACATGACAAATGACATGACATGACATGACAAATAAAACATGACATGACAAACTACTACTACTACTTTTTGACATGTAAAATTATTTGTATGAAATAAATTAATATGAATATGAATAAGGAAATTCACATCAACATTTCTCTCCTTCTGGGGGCATTCGGGCAATAAATAATGCAAGAAGCATCTTAAAGCTATAGAAAATAAATGTAAGTAGCATTAGGAAAAGTTTGTAAACTAATTAACATTAATTATAAACGGACAGACCGAAGGTTCGCAACTTTTTGAAATTTTGAATTTTGGAAATTACAGGAGAAAAGTTTTTCGGCCATTTTGTGTAAACTTTATATTAGAAACATAATTAAGGCCTCCGCACATTGCAGCGATATTATCGAGCGATTTTATCGAGCGACATTATCGACAGCGATATCGCGACACCTTACACACTGCAGCGATTTGCGTCACGCATGCGCCCACCACTGAATGTAGTCGAAAGAGATTGCGTCAGGTTGCGATAATATCGCGGCAGTGTGTAGGATCGCGCGCGTCCCCATACAAAATGTACTGGAAACAATTATCGCAAAATCTCAGCGATATTATAGCTCGATAAAATCGCTGCAATGTGCGGAAGCCTTTAGACAGTAATTATATAAAATATTGGGCTAGAATTCTTACAGGAGGGTATACAGGGTATTAGGGTAAACAATTGCATTACTTTAAGGGGTGATTGTACCCATGATACTGAAATACTTTCCCAAAGAAACCTAAAGGAAATTCGAAAATAAAATTTCGGCCCCCACGCACAAGTCCAGCATTGCGATAGTTGCCATCGAAGATGCTGGTTTTGAACTGATGAAACTTCCTCCATATTCAACGTACCTTGCCCCTAGTGATTTTTATCTTTTTCCGCGGTTGAAAGAGTACCTCAGAGGCCAAAAATTTTATGATAAGGCAGTAGTCATCGCAGTTTATAGAGGCTCTGGATAAAGTGTTTTTAATTTAATGTCTAGAAAAAAGATATATCAAGTGTATTAACTTAAAAGGTTGAAATATAAATAATTAATAAATAACGCTCACAGGCACATACATTGTAATGATCCCAAGTAAGCCTCAGGCTTTTTGTTATGTGAACCATACAACAACGGCACACACATATACCATCCATGACCGAACCGGAATTCGAACCCAGGACCCTGGTTAACTGGTTTGGCAGTCTGGCGTGGTAACCGTCATACCAACCGGGTCGATAAAATAAGTTGTATTAAAAGATAACTGCGTCTTTGTCATTCTCACTTTTTATTGAACACCCCTCGTATTAGCCACCTGCAATACCTACATGCATTAAAATCAATACAACCAGTTATAAAGTATTAATTAAAAACTGCCTTGACGACCATTTAACCTTAGATGTTCTCAGTTGGTCACTAAACGCACAGACTACCTAAACGTAACGCCCGCCGGATAAAATTACAAGGGCCGCCCACTAAACAATTTCAATTCAAACTACAGCGTGTAAAGTTCTACATCACTGTTACGAACAACGATGATAACATTACTAAAGCCCAAGTCCGTATCCTTATGGCTGTGACATTTCGGATATTACGGATATTTTAATACGCTCATATTTAAAATATTCCCCATAGGCATAGTGTAAGGAAGTGTACAAATATCTATGTACATCTCACTACACTCCCTGACAAGACAACCCACCAATTTTTAACGCAATCCTCTCTCCCATTGATAGGTGATACGTGAAACGACAGTACTGTAATACCATGTTTATAAGTCTTACCGATGTACCAACGTAGTTGACAAATTTTAGTAGTGCACGAAATTATATTTACCAATCAGGGTGTGCCACTTTTGCGTGCCTGAAATCCCTTGCCACTATTTTCGCTCCCTTTTCGCCGCCGGAGCGTCTTTTAGTCTGTTATTCGGCTTAGCACCGGCATCCTATTTTGCACCCATTGACTACCGTAAAATTATATATTTTTAATGACTAATTTACTTCTAGTTTTGTCGGGGAATAGGGTCTGCTGTACGCAAATGAAGATTAAGGAGCGGAATTATTTTTCTAGACGTACTGTAAGCTGTGATGTATTTCCTCTTTCACTCGTTCTCATTCAGCATACACGTGCTAACAAGCCCGTTTGTATAAAGTGTCCAGGGCGTGGCTGTGATCAGTGACCCAAAAGAATCAGTATTTCTATCCGATAATTTCGGATACGGATATAAAGTTCTACAGCATCACTAGAAGGACAATTACCCAGTTACCAGCATGAGGGTAATATCCTAAACTAATAGGTTTTGTCTGTGTCACACCTTTGTATTGCTTTGAAATTGGCCCAGGTTGGGTAAAGTTCGCTACTGAAATAGAGTTGTTTTTTTGTTTTGAATACAAAGTGCTGTTTGGAATTTCTGTTAAAATTAGTTTTTGATGGTAACTTTTTGAGACTTTCTGCTAAAAATATCGAAGTGGTGAAACTTCACAGTAGGTGTTTTGGCATGAAATTGAGTGCCCTATTTCTGTCCGTGTGTACAAGTTTAAATTCTCCGTCGTGTGACTTGCAATGAACCACCGTATTTCTAGCCCTGGGTGTAGTGTGAGGTGACTAAGGGATAAAGTTTCTTGTGCAGTATCTTAGTGAGTGAAAGGCTAGCTCCGTTTCACCACTTGACTCAACAAACCATCGTGTATAATACACGTTATAATTATAATTTACAGCCTTAATACGGTGGTCTGTAAATTAAGCAAAGTGTTTGGAAGGTAACTTGGTTTTGAGTTAATATATTAATATATTTGAGAATAGGTGTATTTCCTAGTTATTAATATAAATTTTAAAGCGTGATTCAAATAATAAAACTAAAAAAATTTCGATCAACGATCTCTGTGGCACCAACATCGAAATCGCGAATAAAATCTGCTGTCCCATGCATTTGAGTCGAGAAAATTTTTCTATGCAATAGCAGGTTTTTCGATGTATGTCCTATAAATAATGTTGTTCAGTTTGATGGTCTGATCATTTAAAAAAAACTGTCAAAGAAAAAATCTATTAAAGTCGTAGTCGTAACATAGCTGAAAAGCAGGCAGTAATGAGCTCTATTCACTGGCATTAAAGCATAGAAACCACTCTCAAATAGCTTGCACACAAGATCTTACCCAGACAGATCTATTCAACGTCTCTGAATGGATTCCTGGAACCTTCCATCAATTCCAGGAAAACGAATATCCAGTTGTTCTTTAAGAGTTGAATCCGGTGAAATCCGGTTTATTCTAATTTTTCCTCCGACTTGGCTAACAAAACTGGTTCTTAGCTGAATTTAAAATAGCCTTAAAAGAGTGGTGACATCTATCCGTTGTAGTGAGTTTAATAGTTTAATAGTTTATTAGGTACACCAACGACACATTCACAAATTTGATTAAAGGTTTAAAAATACACGAGCATCAGGTCTAATGAGAACTTCTTCTTCTTCTTATCGAGTGGGCTGCAAAGCCCTGGTGTCAGAGTTTATTCAAACCGCCTTACGGCCTCTGACGTGGTTTTTATGTAACGACTACTACCACCAGAGATAGTAGCCGGGACCAACAGCTTAACGTGCCATCCGAAGCACGGAATCATCTTTCTTTTCAGACATTCAGGTGACTCAGCCTGCAATGTCCTAACCAACTGGGGAAAAACGCACAAAGTGACATTTCACTAGATGCCCCCCGTGGGAATCGAACCCACGACCTCCGTGTCAAGAGCCCAATGCTCTAACCATTAGACCACGGAGGCAGTTGATAATGAGAAAATTAAAAATAATGAGAACTAATATAAGGTTTTCCTAGTGCAGGTTTATGAAAAAATAATCAACTGGCTACAAAATCAGGTTGAAGAATGCATTGAAATCTAAATAACCAAATAAAGACTAAGATGTAATGGCATTGGCTCTACATGGGATGAGGATGTCGGCCAAAACTTTTACCTTTATTTGACCAAGATGAACATTTACTCAAGACTTGGCTTCAAATAGGATCTCATAACTTTTTAAGAGTAAAAGGGTTTGAGTCTTGGCTAGGTACTTTTTTACATGAAATGTTTTTGATGGTATTTTATTTAAGGTCACAAGATAGCAAGTGTTTTTCTGCTTACTTACATTATAAGTATATCGAACCATTAGGTTGCGAATTTTCATGATGTCAATAATTATGCGCTGTATTAGTAGTAATAGGTTTAGAGTCGGCGGATTACAAAGATCAATAACAATACAATTTTAAAACAGGACTATCCTGTCCTACGAACACACGAGTAGGTAAAAATTTAATAATGAGCTACGAATTTCAGCGAAAGTTTGTGACGAAATTTAGATAATTTGATGTTTGTAACTCAATCACATACCCGCGATCTTAGAGCCCAAAGGATTAATCCGGAGTGATGGTAAGAGGCCCGATGGATTGACGCTCGTTCCGTGGAAATTGTGGAGGTCGCTGGTCTGGGACGCTACCTGTGTAGATACACTGGCACCGTCCCACGCCCATGCGACCTCATCCAATGCGGTGCAGCGGCGGCTACTGCGGAAAACCTAAAGCGGCGCTTTTATGTAGCCCTCGGCGAGGGTTAGGTATATATTTGCACCGTTTGGGGTTGAGACACTGGGTCCGTGGGGGCCAGAGGCGCCGATTATTTAAAGAAGGGTGCAAGTTTAGTAAGGGACAGCAATAATTTTTCAGCTCCGATTGGTTTGTTCCTATAGTAAAAGATGTTCAGTTTGATGGGTAGACTCTTAGTTTAAAAGGATGCTAATGATATCAATTTCACCCTGTATAGAATATAATAATTTCGGGATTAAATATAGTATCTGTGTTTAAACTCAACGCATATGAAGTCACGAGCAAAAGTTAGTAGATAATAAAACGTGAGAGAGAATCCAGCAAATATCGCAAACGGTCTCATTCTAATATTTTCGCTTCAAACTATTCACGATCCAGACATTTTTCAATTCCGCTTCATTTGAGTCGTGTCTTGAATAAGGTCTGCTTGAAGAATTTTTACCAGCATAGAGCGTGAATGAAGGAGGGTAAGGGTATATTACCGTTGGCGCGCTCCATAAAAACGATGTCTGGTTATGTTTTCAATACTAAAACTAGATCAAAGTAAAATTAATGGATAGGCCTTACGCGAACATTTAGAACCAGAAAAATAAGGCAAAACAAATGACAGGTATACTTCAAATATGTACCGAGATGACAGACCAAGTGTGCCAGTTTGTATGGACCAAGTGCACCAGTAGTGTGTGGGCCCATCCATTAATTTTACTTTGATCTAAGTACTAAACAATAAAATTAAAGTCAATGACATTTTGCAGAAACAATCTAGAAACAAATCCCTATGCTTGTATGTTGTCAGATTTTTGTTTAAAATGTAAAGCTTTAAAGTTAAGCAACTCAAAGATTTCCACACAATTAAAAGCATTATAAAAGAGCTCGGTGGCGCGTTGCAGAGAGGTATGGACTCTCAATCATGAGGTCCGGGTTCGAATCCGCACGGACAACATGCCACGAACCAATGAGTTTTTCTAACACGACTGCTCTCAAACAGTGAAGGGAAACATCGTGAGGAAACCTGCATGCAGAAGAAGAAATTCTGATGCGTATGTGAAGTCTATTAATCCGCATTGGGTACGTGTGGTGGACTAACGCCCAAACACCCTCCTAGAAGGTAGGCCTATGCCCTGCAGTGGGACGTATATAGGCTGATGGTGATGATAATGTGTTCACTGTAGGCCACCGTTTCTTTGCATTGTCTTTTTATACACTTCTATTTCGGTTATTTCAAAAGATATTAAAAATGAATTTCACAGTTTCGAAAATGAAATAAAATAAAATTTTGCATCATACCTATATTGTGCCCGCAGCACTAATAATAAAAAATAAATAAATATCTTGGACAGTGTCACACAAATTATCTAGTCACATTTAAAGTTCCAGAATCTAGCCTGGACTTGTACCTATATTATGATAACTAGACAACGATATAGAATACATATTATATAGATACAAACATCCATGACTCGGGTACAAATATTCATATTCGTTATACAAATATTTGTCCCTTACGGGATTCGAACCCGCGACCCCCGGCACAGCAGGCAGGTTCACTACAGACTGTGCTGTCGGGCCGTCAAATAACTAATGCTGCAAAATAAACTTTATTCCCTTTACATTTGACACAAAATATAAAACAAGTAGAAGAACCTATATCTGTGCCTATATTATCTACTTTCATCGTCAAAGATTACTTTCAGTCGAGTAAATTCTTTCAAGCCAATGAATTTCACGACTAATTTACATACGTTGTGGTAATATCACTGACTAAATATTACATGGAAAATGTTGGCTCAATAAATCTTGTAACATTTAAGTATAGGGTTCCGTACCCAAAGGGTGTCAACGAGACCCTATCACTAAGCCTACGCCCTGTCCTGTCCGTCCGTCCATCCTAACCTAAAAAGGCTGTATCTTTTGAACCGTAGAAGGTAGCGAATTGGAGTTTTCACAGAATATTATTGATTATAAACATGTTACAGCCATGTTGTGCTATTTCGAATCAAATTAAAGATTGAAAAATTTGTCTCGGGCGGGACTTGAACCCACGCTCTTCCAAACCGGGGAAACGTGCTAACCAATTACACCACCGAGCCCAGAACACAGAGAACGAAATTTTCAATCTGTTACGTCTTAAGGGGACGTGCGCGCCATCTACTGGCAGTATTACAACCAACCGAATGCGAGACATAAATCGCGCAAGAGAAATAATCACAGAGATTCGATATATATACAAGGTCCAACTAAGAACTGTTGGACCACGGCCGGTCCCCAGGCTTCACACTAAGCCTGGTGGAAGATCTTCCCTTTTCAATGGAGGAACATTCCCAAGTAGCACCTCCATATTGGTGACCCTCGACAAAGAACATCGCAACCTGAAAACCGCAGAGCAGCACCAACACAGAGCAGCAACCAACCCTTCACACCCCTCGACCAGGTCAAACAAGCAGCAGTCACACGCCGTCAACCCTAAGCCGCACCAGGTCCATCGCAGCTGTCTTCACACCGCTTCCTGGGCCTGCAGCTTCCTCAACGACAGTCAGCGTCTGCATAGAAGGATCTCCCGCAGCCCACGTGTCTGAGCTCACCTCCACGTGGCAGTTCTGCTCGCCTTCTCCACGCCTGTCACTCAACGCATCACCTCAGGACTAGTCTCCCTGATAGATGCACTCACTTGCAGCACATCGCTCGTCAGACTCACTTGACTGGAGCCCTGCACCTACATGGATACAGACTGCACACTTCGAACAACTCAACGACCTCCGGTCTGAGGGGGGAGTACTGTGGGGACTTGCCATAGATGTCAACACCCACAAGTTATAGCAAAGAAGCTAACAGATGGCGATACCGTCGCGCTCGGAAATATGCTCCATACTAAGACAACGTTCACCGTAAATACGTAACTCGTAACCTACTACAAATAAGGTTCACAATCGAATGCGAGACATAAATCGCGCAAGAGAAATAATCACAGAGATTCGATATATATACAAGGTCCAACTAAGAACTTTTGGACCACGGCCGGTCCCCAGGCTTCACACTAAGCCTGGTGGAAGATCTTCCCTTTTCAATGGAGGAACATTCCCAAGTAGCACCTCCATACATGCATTGTGTAGTCTGTGTCACTGTGATCTGCCATAAGGCTTACAAATTTAGGTAGTACCTAGATAATTATAAATTAATGACATAAAATTATTGAAGTGAAAAAGAAACAGTATCAGCAAACACTTGACTTTAACATCAATTAACATCAACATTAAAAATAAAAAAAATAAACCTTCGACCGTAGCGTTTGTAACACTCATTAATTTTAATAGGTCGCTATGAAAATGTTTTCTTTATAAAGAAAAAAAGTGTTTCGTCGGCGCCTACAAGGTTTCTGAAATTAGACGAAGATTGTTGAAGAATTTGGAGTATAAATTACTGATTAGATTAACTAATTCGATTAATTAAGATCAGTTTAGTTAATTTTAGACAATTTCATACCTTAGACACAGCTATCCTTAGACATTTCATACAAACAGGAACAAAGAGGATAGCAGATGAATACTTAGTGAGTGTGAGGGAGAGAGGACTACACTACTGTTTATTGAGAGAGGGTGAGGTCAAAGCAGTCAGACGTTATATAGGGTGTAACAAAACACCCCAGTATTATTTAAAGGAGTTGTTAAAATCGTCAAACTAAACAACTTTCACTTTAGAGACGATGTCGAAAAAAACTGTCCCATACATTTGAGCCGAGTTTCTGCAGATTTGTATGAAACAGTTGATTTTTAAAATTTTCCGGGTGTTGGTTCCGTAGTGAAAATTGTTCAGTTTGATTGTCTTTTATAACTAGGGCGTTTTGTTACCCCCTGTAGATAGATAGATATAAAAAAGACCGGAAAATGGATCTGTTCCTGATTCGTCTGACTTCAGTCTCACCGAAACTCTTATGCCTTTTACATAAGATAGAAAATAGCTTGATTCCACGCACCATGGGCTACCATAAGGCTCAGTTCACACCATTCTCTCAGCCCATTGGTGTAAACGATTCCTATTGTTTCCGCTGAACGCCGCTAATTCTCTCTAAAGGTCGTTAAGAGGAACAGCACCCGCATTTTTATTTTTATTTTGTTGTTTTATTACGGTTTACTTTACAGTTATTTCGCATGCTAAAAAGGTCAATTTTAATCTGTAGCTTCGGTACTTTATTATTCGAAAGCTTTTATAGAAGTTACAGAAAGAACACAGAATGTTGGTAGTCGTAGCCACGGACCTGAAAAAAGACGGACGTAATCTCGTCTTATCACGAGTGAAGCACCCATTTATATTTGTGTGCGTGCTGACGAACTGTCGCGCGGTACATACTGGTGGCGGGTTGTTGGACCTGCGCCTAGAGCTGGTGCATCTGTGTGAGTGTAGGTCACTTGTAGAACAAACGAATATGTAGGACCTTGCATGCTTCACATCTTTTTAGTGTCACATTACGTCGTAAAAAGAGCTCGGTATCATGTTGCGGAGAGGTATGGACTCTCAATCATGAGGTCCGGATTCGAATCCGCACGGACCACATGCCACGTACCAATGACTTTTTCTAACTTATAATCGTATTACCGACTGCTCTCAAACGGTGAAGGAAAATATCGTGAGGAAACCTGCATATGCAGAAGAAGAAATTCTGATTCATATGTGAAGTCTACCAATACGCATTGGGCACGCGTGGTGGACTAACGCCCAAACACCCTCCTAGAGGGTAGGCCTTTGCCTTGCAGTGGGACGTATATAGGCTGATGATGATGTTGTCTGTCACTGCCCTCGTCCATCAGCCATCATTCCACCTGGCCAAGTATCCCACCCACCTCCACTTCAGAGTCCAAATCCGCTTGCCGATATCAACCACCTTTGTGAATAAAAATACGACTTTACGAATAAATATAAAAAGAAACAAATTACAAATATAACACAGATCAGGTACATAGTGCCTTTTATAGTAGACTAGCTGTTGCCCGCGACTCCGTCTGCGTGGATCTTAAAAAAGTATCCTATGTGTTAATCCAGAACATATTCTATCTGTGTGCCAAATTTCATCCAAATCCGTTCAGCCGTTTTTGCGTGATTGCGTCACAAACATCGAAACATCTAAACATCGTCACAAACTTTCGCATTTATAATATTAGTGAGATGATTTCTGAAAAAAGACAAAAACATACTTGGCTGCATGGGCTATGCTCCCTTTGCCTTTCCGTAAGGAAAAAGAAACAATAACTACAACAAGAAACTAATTACGTATTTTTTTTACAATAGTTGTTTTTGTTTTTCAGTTTAGCTGTAGGCCATGAATAAATGAACTGGCAGACGAGCAAAAAACAGCGAGCATTATGTAAAAAGTCTTAAAGTATAAAAGAGTTAAAAAAAGGTCTTACATAAAAACGAGCATCCCCAAAGCACTTAGTTTGAACATGAAAAAAGCCAATACAATCAAGCGCAGAATAAATATCAGTGTACCTCAGAGACCATACCATACGGAAAGCTTTCAACCAATTTAGTTCCACTATTATTTGTTAAGTACATACCTCTTCATTTTACTGCCTAGGTTGCTTATATCCACTGGATGCTATAGTTGATTACCTTCGATCAACAATATACAACTAGATAACAGGTCGCATACAAAATCAAAGAGAAATTCTGTCCTCGTGAATATACAACATTTTTTGTTAACGAACCGAGAAAACAGTCCGAATACATTATAATTTCGACCTCAAAGCAACCATAATTCCTAGTAATTTTTGAAGGAACACTGCGGCATTGCGAGACGTGCTTACGTTGGCTTTGTTCGAACGCAACTAATTCAGAATAAGACCTCACTCCAATAGTGAGGCTTTATTTGCCGGGACATGTTTTGAGCGCTGACGCGTTATCTAGTTGGATATTGTTGATCTAAGTTGATTACACACCGAGGGCAGGAAAGAAAGAAAGGTCTCAGATCTCATGTAATTCGGTATGTCAAGTTTTTTTTTGGAGGGCTGAATTGAAAACCATTTCGAGATAATTGTCTCAATAATCATATTTTCTATGTCAGAGATTTTAAAATGAAAGGATTACAGATATTTTTAATAAAATAACGTCGTTTTTCGGTCCGTGCAGTGACGTCACTGGCATACCTCTGAACTCCTTGGTAAACATAAAATCAACTAAAAATAACCGGCCATTAAGAAAAAAAAATACTTTCACAATGTCAGAATTTGACATTTGATGTTGCCGTATCTTTTTCCAGCATAGAGTTAGAAAGAGGAGGCAGGTTTTAATTTTTTTAAATACAGCTGTATGTAGTTTTTCTCCATGGAGTTCGAATTATTTTCTGTCCACCATTTTTGCACTTAGAGATTACAGATCAAAATAATTTAAAAATTAAATTTATATTGATAAACTCGATGAATCGCAATAAGAATGAAATAGGTATCTTAAAATTATGTCTTCTGTCCGTAAAAAATATAAAAATGAAGACAAAAAAAAACTTGATATACCGAATTGTGTGATCTGAGGTTTTCCTATTTACTGCTCGAGGTTAGTATACTATTTTTCTCCTCGATGGAGGTGGGAAGCGGCAAATTCGGGACATAAATTGACTCTTTCCGGCCGGAGGGGGAGAAAAGATATATACTACTAGTTTTTAATTACCAGCAAAGTTGTAAGGTTGTAGGTAGATGATGAAACTTAACAACTCTCCCAAGGAACACGAGTAGAAAAAGAAAAAATGTTTTGGAAATTCCGTATTTCATTATTGCGAACCAAGAGTTTCTGGCCGCATCTTCTCGACATCAAACGTAAAGTCAAAAATGACGTCAGAAAGCTATCCATGAGATATTATTTTGAATAAAACATTTTGAGTTTGAGTTTGAATCAGCCGATAGATTTTCTATGAAAGGTCAAAAAAAAAATCTATTTTTGACCAATGATCCCAAGGGAAAATTGTCATTATCTCTGTACACCCTTAATAATAAAAAAAAGGTAATTAGGCATATCTAACCGAACTTTTGTATTACTAACGCTCCACAGTGTTTTAAGAAGTGGGTTTTGGTGACGTCCACGTTTTATTCAAGAAATCGATAGTTTTTCTAATTCTGAGTGCAAGAGTAAAACTCCGGCTTCGATACGACTTATAGTTTTTTTTATAATAAATGACAAAAAATCCGAAATCCGGATTCCGTAAAACATATAACGAATTATTAAAAAAGAACTGAAATACTTTTTTTTGTTTTGATTAAATCTTATAGTTGTGTACAAGACAATACACCTTTCCACAAATTTTGGACATTTTACTGCTAATAGGTAACGAAATATGACCATTTTTCATATTTCAGTTTTCATGTTTTTACTCGACCATAAGACCGTATTAGGATGAGATTTCTACACCGAACGGTTGTTCATACCCTCCTTTATAGGTAGTATGTAAATCACAACCTAATTCCGTTTTATGTAGAAGTTATTAATAATTTTCTATTTTCTTCAGGGTTGTCACTTACTCATATCCGGTAATACGTTATATTTTTGAATACCTAAGTCGTTTATATTTTTATCCAGATAAATAATTGCGAGTTACAAAAACCAATTTTGTGTTATATCATCGCCATTGACACGTAGTCTAGGAAAAATACGGTTTGAGATTGCATTATAGACACTTTATTACATTGTGTTTTTTTTTTTTTTTTTTATAATATATCTTGGACAGTGTCACACAAATTATCTAGGCACATTTAAAGTTCCAGAATCTAGCCTGGACTTGTATTATGATAACTAGACAACGATATATAAGGTCTAACAAAATAAGGTGAAACTATTTTAAGGGGATGATCGGACCATCAAACTGAACAACTTTCTCTATGGGACCAATATCGAAATCAACAGAAAAAAAAATCTGCTGTTTAAAAATAAAAAATAATAATATCTACCACTGGATTTGGCCCTGTTCTGCTGTGAACGAGTGTGGCGAAGCGGGCGTGCGAGGCGAGGTCACTGAACCTACGCGCCGGGGCCCCGCGAGCTGAGTTGACTATGCAGTTGGGGACGTGAGACGTCTAAGTTCAGATGTTTAGGTAGATAATGAACGTAGCATTTTGCTTAAAAAATGTAATCCAAATGGTATGGTAAGTAGGTACTTTGACTTACATTCAATTTTGTACATATCCACACCTTTCTCAATGAACTTTATTGCACGTCTTTGGATGTGTCTTTGCACTTATTGATTAAAACGTCTCAATCGTATTAATAACATCACGTGTGCGGTCACTATCCGTTGTCGGAGCTCACTGGTGGTTCTGTTTTGGCATACATGGAAATCAAGTGGCGTAAGGTCAGGTCTGGAGAGCGATTTTTGAATCTCATTCGGTGAGCTCAGCAGTTGAAAATGTCAAAATAACTATGGAGATACGCATCTTTCTACTGCTGATTTGACTTTCAAAAATCATACTTCTGGAGTGAGATTTTTTAAAATCAAATCAGCAGCAGAAAGATGCGTATCTCCATAGTTAGGTATTTTGACATTTTCAACTGCTGAGCTCACCGAATGAGATTCAAAAATCGCTCTCCAGGTCACTCAATACCTCTGCCTATTCACCGAAATCCTTATGTATCGTCCAAGTAGCTAGGTCCGTACACTTGTCACTAGTTGTCACGTTCATGATGGTAAAGCATATCACGTAATGACGTAACCTTGCAAGAGGTTGAGTGAGGCGCGCGCAAAACGTATCGACCGGTCGGCGTGCGCGAGCGCTCGCTCGCTACTGAAGATGTCAAAGCAAGGTGAAAGGTCGCAACGCAACGCAAGCAAGGGCGGGAGTGGGGGCCGGGCGCGTTGAGTTCAAAGGAAGCCGCCGCGTGCGTGCGGCGTGCAAAGTAAACAAAACACAGGTCCCTATTCAGGGATGATAGCAAAATATTTAGTAGATCAGTGTAAATATTATTTATAAAAAAATTGATTTCGACATTGGTCCCATAGAGAAAGTTGTTCAGTTTGATGGTCTGATCATCCCCTTAAAATAGTTTCACCTTATTTTGTTAGACCTTATAGAATACATATATAGATACAAACATCCATGACTCGGGTACAAATATTAATATTCGTCATACAAATATTTGTCCCTTACGGGATTCGAACCCGCGACCCCCGGCACAGCAGGCAAGTTCACTACAGACTGTGCTGTCGGGCCGTCCGATTATTATTTTTATACGTAAAACGAATTGAACAAAGCAGTCCTGTACAAAATCACCAGTTACAATATTTTTGTTCGTACAAAAATTTAATGTTTTGTAAATGTCTTAATTATCTAATAATACACAATACAAAATCAGGGATATATTTCTATTCCTAGCTATATTCCAAATTATCATCTAAAGTGCCATTAATGCAACCTACTCCATACAAAAATCCGTAGATTTCCCCGACTAACGCTTATGTAATGATTTAGCAGATATTTGTTGCTAACTCAAAATCAATCATTTTTACGCCCAAAAATTTAGTGTAGATTTAAATCATTATCATAATCATAATAATTTATTGCCATTAATCTTGTCTATCGTACTCTCGAAAATTTAATATCTATTAACTAGAATATTATTAACTATTAATGTCGAATTGTAGTAACCGCAGAAGCAGAACGACGACCCTTGAACAAAACTATTATTAAGACTTCGTTATTAAAAATTAGTTTAATAACTTGTTGTCAGCCTCTGACCATCAATTTGTCTATGTTGAAATATAACTGTTATTTAGCTGTTAGTTCTCCAAAGAGGAAATAAACAAATAATAAATAACTAAAACCCAACTACTGAAAAATCACGCTCTAAAAAGTATGAAACAAGAAAATATTATCATCTGAAATTTTGTTGTGTATTTTGTATACCTACATATTATTATTATAACAATTTCAGATCAGAATGTTTTCATGTTTCATAATTTTTAGAGCGATATTTTTCAGTATTCGAGTTTTAGTTTTTGATCTTACTTTTTATTTAAATAATTTTGGGTATTTTGGTTTATTACAATATACATCTTTGAAAGTCACATAATAATATCCTATAACCAGTGGACGATAAAGACGCTTCCAACGATACCTCATTTGTCAAATTATGATAAGTAGTTTAGAAGTTACGAGGAAACCGATGGATATACATACATACATAAACATAGTCTGTTTTTACGGCACTAACAGAGTATAATTTGCTTATGTAGAATACAGCTATTAATAAAAATGTTAACAAAAAAAAAGTAGAAATTACAACATAAACTTATAGAAAAGATGATTAAAATATTGTATAATCAGACACTTCTAAGAAGCAAGCAAGAATGTTGAATTAGTGTTTCATACAAAACCTAAAAATTTTAATATTTAATTTGAAGTTACATGACAACCGGAAGCCCGGAAATTCCGGACAAACCTAAAATTAATAATAACTTCTACATAAAACGGAACTAGGCTGTGATTTTATTAGAACCTATAAAGGAGGGTATAAACAATTTTTCGGTGTAGAAATCTCATCCTAATACGGTCTTATGGTCGAGTAAAAACATGAAAACTGAAATACGAAAAATGCTCATATTTCATTACCTATTCGCAGTAAAATGTTAAAAATTTGTGGAAAGGTGTATTGTCTTGTACACAATTATAAAGTTTAATCAAAACAAAAAAAAGTATTTCAGTTCTTTTTTTATGAATTTTTTCCTCTTTTTATGACCCAGATTTTGGGAAACTTTGACATTATTTATAAAAAAAACTATAAGTCGTATCGAAGCCGGAGTTTTACTATTGCACTCAGAATTAGAAAAACTATCGATTTCTTGAATAAAACGTGGACGTCACCAAATCCCACTTCTTAAAACACTCTCTGGATCATGTTGACTAAATTTTTTTTTTTTTTCATTTATATCGGTGCAAACTGTATTTCTTTAGGGTACTTATTAGGTACTATTTAGGTACCTTTGCCATGAATTGAGTTTGGGACACTTTTAACCACCAGTTTTAAACAAATCCGCACTGGGCCCGCGTTACCTGGACTGATCCTCTGTTACCCTTGCTTGTGAGAGGAATTATATGCCTTTAGAAATATAGTAACATAGAGTACGGAATTCTAAACGCCGCCGGCAGATTCCGTGCTCTGTGGATAGTATCCATTGGGTATATTCAAGTTTAATTATAATACTTGAAGTATGGTCTCTAAAGTAGTTTGAAACAAGTTGTACCGTATATTTAGGGATGCTCAGAAACTGGCTATAAATAAACTACCATATGGAAAAACGTTTAGTACAAAGAAGCCGTTTTAATGGTTACCTATCGTACTTTCGAAAAAGAGTTTTCCGAATTTCAGTTCTCCGAAATCGTTACACTTTTTATTGTTTCCCTTTTTTTTTGTTTCCCCGAAATATTATTCGCCATATTTTGAGGAGCCAGATTTTTTATTGTCCTTTTTTTCTTTTAACCAATGAATCAAAATTCTGTAACACAGTTTTCCAAAGTAATGTAAGTCAGATAATTTACTTTTTCGAATATTGGTTTTTCCGTACAGTCACTTTTCCGCAGAAATATTTAACCTAACCTTTCCTAGAATTTTAAAAAAACCAGATTATTTTTCTCAGGCAGAGGGCGTCCACCCCACTGCACCTTCAACATACATATAAGCAAACAAGCAAGCATGCAGCAAGCAAGGTAGCATGCAGCAAGCAAGCAAGCATGCAGCGAGCAAGCAAACATGCAGCAAGCAAGCAAGCATGCAGCAAGCATTTTGATGCTCCGCTCGCTTCGCTCGCTCCGCTAAGTGTCTTACATGTTCTAACCTAACCTAACCTACAATTTTAAAACCACCAGTTTGTTTTTCTCAGTCAGGGGGCTTCCGCCCCCCGAACCCCCCTCGCGGGGGGCGCAGCCCCCCTGCACCCCCCAACATGCATACAAGCAAGCAAGCAACATGCAAGCAAACATGCAGCAAGCAAGCAAGCATGCAGCAAGCAAGTAAGCATGCAGCAAGCATTTTGATGCTCTGCTCGCTTCGCCCGCTAAGTGTTTTACCACCAAAACCACCAGTTTGTATTTCTCAGGCAGGGGGTTTCCGCCCCCCGCACCCCCCAACATGCATGCATGCATGCTAGCAAGCATGTTGGTGCTATAATCCTGTTATCATGTATCTACTAGGTAATTATTACAGAAAACTTTACTGTGTTGTGTCCTAGTCATACTATGGAAGAAGTTGCTTCTACATTTTAAAACTTCGAACGCAGAAGACCGTTGTCAAAAGAAAAAAAATGATTATGAAATTCTGATTTTAAATTTTCTGGAAAATGATACTTCTGTCAAGTCTTTATAAGGAGTAACAAATGTATGTGTAACAAAATATCTGTCACTAGAAACTTCTATAAACCGTTTTCGAACAATTGAAATTCGGTCAGTGAAATTTCGAAAGTAAGATAGGTTACCCGTTTTAATAGTAAAACATTTTGATAGTCATTAAGATTTTTTTCGCTTTGTTTCTTTTCTCCGGTGGACAAACACCCTTACAGTATAAAAATAACAATAAAAATGTATCTTTTTATTGGAACTGGCAATCAAAATACTTTATAGTTTACGACGATCTTTTACTTGAACTAAATTGAGTAATGATATTGAGTACGCTAGCCCAAAATAATCCACCTTTATCCCGGCTTTGTCTGTGTAGAATTAGCTTCGTTTTTAGAATACAAAGTATCAAAGATTATGATATTGACAAAGTATCATAGGTCCGGCAAAGACTGGAAGCGTCTCTTGCTGTGTATTTTTTGCATAGCCATGTTTTTTGAAATAAATTTCAACGCACAATCTATTCCAATTTCATGGAGATTGACGTCCCGCTACTGTGCAAAAGGACATGGGTTCAAATCCTGCAAGGGGGTATATGAGTATGGTGTATACGGTAATTTTGTACCTAAGTCAATGTTTGTATTTAACTATATATTATGTAAAAAACATGGCTGTAACATGTTTATAATCAATAATATATATTATGTGTTATACATTTTTGTCTAGACATCATAATAAAAGTCTAATTTTGGTACTTTAAATAGGGCTAGAATAATCTGAGTGACAAAGTATTCTAAACCTATTTAAAATATATTTATGTTATTAATGATATTATTAGACTTGAGGTTAAAATAACAAACTTACTATAAAAAAACAATACAAGTTTAATGACCCCATCCCGTGACTTCATCTAATACATACTAGTATATGGTACTCTGTGGTATCAAGTACGTTAATCTGATCACCTACTAATTCGTATAATCAGAAATCTCGCTGAGAAAACGCAAGAAGAAGCATCTAGCTACAGAACTAGCTAAATAAAAAGAATGATTTCTCCAACAATAAAACCTTACGACGACTATAAAGTATCGGTATTGGTAGATATTTCACTCCGACCGTGTCTTCTGTACAGTACAACTCGCTTCATTGCATTTAATATTGAGACCAGAATCGTATTGTATTGCTTGCGATATAGAAGCTCTGCTTTATTTCTGTTCAACTCTGGATTTAGGACATTTCTCTAAATGAAGTTGTGTTACGTATGGAAAGAATAAACGAAAGTTGACTGACGAACAAAAAAAAGGGGTGATTGTACCCATTGATACTGAACAACTTTTCCAAAGAAACATATAGGAAATTCTTAAAAAAAAATTGGACTTCCCATCTAAATGCAGTCAGCTGGTCGAACTTTTGTATCTTCTTATCGAGTGGGCTGCAAGCCCTGGTGTCAGAGATTATTCAAACCGCCTTACGGCCTCTGACGTGGTTTTTATGTTACGACAACTACCACCAGAGATTAGTAGCCGGGACCAATGGCTTAACATGCCATCCGAAGCACGGAATCATAATTTTTTTCAGACAATCAGGTGATTCAGCCTGCAATGTCCTAACCAACTGGTTAAAAACGCACAAAGTTTACATATCACTAGGTAAGTGTCCCCCGTGGGAATCGAACCCACGAGCAAGACCACAAGAGCCCAATGCTCTTAACCATTAGACAACGGAGGCTGTGATGATGATGATTAAAAAACATCACTTCCTTCTAGCACAGTCGGGTAAAAATTTAAATATGTTTTCGATAGTAGGTATACCTACTACCGATGGTGAATCCCGCTTTTGTATAACACTAAAATTTCACGGCATATAACAGATTCAGTAAAGTGTCAGTATCAGTAAAACGAAAGTTAGATACAGAACTAGCACGGTCCCGCTCGGACGGCTCTCTCGAGTATTGAGATAGTTCGTGCATTGTTACCGCTTTGATCTAACTACTCGTACTTCACGTACGGAGTTATGTATTGGGAATGTTTCAAACTGAATTGAATACTCGACTGGAAATTATTTTAGAACGTATCGTTTAATACCTATCTACTTCAAAAAAATATTCTTATTTTGTGATCGAAGTGGGAATCGAACTCAACAACATAAATTATTATTGGTAATACTCATAGAGTAACGGTATTACCACTATTTGAGCGTGTAATTTCTCTGTGGTAATACCGATGGATACAAAATATCATGGCTATCATATAAATGAAATAAGTCGTATCGTATCTCAGTGTAGATAAAGTTAATTATTCTATTTGTATTTTAGTTCAAATCGCTGCTTAATTAATCCTTAGATATTATACAGGGTGTTTCATAAGTAACACTAAATATTTAAAACTCTAAAGGGGGTTGTTTAGACTGTCAAACTGAACAACTTTCTCTACGGGACCAACATCGAAATCGCAAAAAAAAAAATTTGATATCCCATACATATTTTAGCTCTAGTCGATTTGTAGAGTATGGAACATCAATTTTTTTTTTCACGATTTCGATATTGGTCCCATAGTGAAAGTGGTTCAGTTTGATGGTCTACACCACCCCCTTAAAGGTTTATTTGTATTTTTGTAACACCTTGTATACCTACTAACATTCTTGTTTTTTTTTTTTTGACTTCGACGCAGATAGTCCAAAAAAACCGCAGTAATCAAAAGAATAGTCCAGAATGAGACCGCTTGATACCTATCTTACGTTAATAAAAATATATATTTTGTTTGGCGTCAAGGGTTGCCAGCCTAGCAGTCTCGAAGTACTCGGTCCCTTCCCTGACAGCTTTTCGCCACTCAGGTCTCAACTGCACCAGTTTATCCCAAAAGTTCGATGCTATGCCGCTTTCTACCAGCTGTCGCTTCAGGACATCTTTGTATCGCAAATACTGGCCCCCTGGCTTCCGCTTTCCAGTAGAGATCTCCGAGTAGAAGACAGACCTCGTTGGACGGGAGTCATCCATACGAACACGGTGTTCACACCATCGCAGACCTAAGACCCGTCACAAAACAACATACAATTACACGTACAACTCGACTGGGCAACTGTACTGTGCTGCGTGTAACAGGGTCTTTAAGACAAAACTCGGATGCTCCAGTCACATTCGAGCTCACGCCAGGAACCAATGAGGGTCGCCGTCGACGGATACGTCGTGGAGGACATAATCAACATCATATTTTGTTATATTTTTCTCTCCAAATATATTTTTTTATACTTGTAAATCCAGATGTTAAAACATTAAAGTCGAAAAAAATACTAACAAAAAAAAATGCGCCCAAAAATGAGCAACTCAAAGAAAATCCTCGAAGTAATTTCTTAAGGCAACAATAGAACATAAAACGTTAGCCTCGACACCGCCATTGTGTCTGACGTCTTCACAATGCGAACCCTCTGGAGCCTTAATGAAGTAGGTACCCACCAGAGATGAAAAGATACATTTTTTGGTCATCTTCCTGAATTTTGAACAAGTATTTCTATTGAATTACGCTCATAAGCTTTTTATATCTTTTACATTGTTGCACAAAGGACATCATATAAAAAGCTTATGAGCTGATGATGAAAAACTTATTTTTCGAACCTAAGTGCGTTCGCACACGATGACGCACTGACGGAGCGGCAGATGTCAGTCCATAGAACCACACCCGGTGCGTCAAAGCGTCACCGTGTGTGCTTCTACGTGCGGTTTCATACAACTCCTTGCTTCACAAATGACGGACTGACGTTTGCTGCTCCATCAGTGCGTCAACGTGTGTGAACGCACTAAATAAAACCAACAGACATAATAATCACGGTTTGGGGAGGTTCATCTAAGACTAAACTATTAAAACTTGAAAGAGCTCAAAGAGCCGTGTTGAAGGTGAGCTTCTTCCTACCGTTTCGTTTCCCTACAAGAGACCTTTACCTGCTGTCTGACGTCCTTACTGTGAGGCAACTCTTTGTACTCAACACTGTTCTAAAACAGCACTCCCTGCTTAACTTTGATCCCTTAATTAACGCAAACAAGCGACTGAAACACATAGTCTGCCACTCTACGGATTCATGGTCTACGACCATGGCCGGTAGGTTTTTTGGCTTTCTAGGAGGGTATATCTATAATAATATTAATAAAAATGTTGAAATTTATCCGCTTACTAAATTTAACTGCAAAAAAGTTACTACTACCTGGTTAAAGTCTCTTAGTTATGATGACACCGAAAATCTCCTAATTGTCCCATGCTAACTCCTAATTTTATATAAATCTACACCTGCAAAAGTTGATAATCTAATTATTATAAAAATTTTCTATCAATTAATGTCGTTTGTATCACCCATTCAAGCACAAACACACACATCCACACCAAAATCATCACCCCCATACACCCCCACACTTACCCATACACGCACGCACACACACACAACTCACACTAGTTTCTAAGAATTCAAACCTTAATTAAGAGGTACTTTTTTCACCTGGTCCAGAGGCGGAGAGGCTGGTAATCTGTAATACATATTGCTTGGTACGGATACCAGTCTCTCACAAAGATAAAATTAAAATTATAATGTACATCTTACCTTATCACTGTATTTATTATCTGTGTGAGAGAAAAATAAAGAACTT
Source organism: Agonopterix heracliana (assembly GCA_963693445.1). Classification (NCBI taxonomy): domain Eukaryota; kingdom Metazoa; phylum Arthropoda; class Insecta; order Lepidoptera; family Depressariidae; genus Agonopterix; species Agonopterix heracliana. The sequence continues at coordinate 14,144,559 of OY856328.1, forward strand.
TTTGTATTTTGTATTGTATTGTAATAAATGTATAGACGGACAAGTTGTAGACACTTTTTGGAGTTGCGTGGCTAGAAAATATGGCGCATCCACGTGGGTCCGCCATTTTGTACGCAAATGTATTTTAGTGCATAAAACAATCTTTGAAATTAAGATACTCACAAAACTCAATCAATATTGGCAGAAATGCAGTGCCAAGCACAAGCAAAACGCCATTAATTTATAAATAAGAAGATACTTTTTGGTGCAAGCCATCCTTTATGATTCAGGATGGATTAAGGCATAAGGATTAACATTCCCATGTTAAACAAGTCCTCTGTAAAAAAGGCTACTATAAACTCGATGATTATATGAATGACCAAAATGTCTGGTCTTGACAATGTTACACTATGTAATTCAATATTATATTTGTAAGTGTACTTTGTATGTTTTGTTTTTAAAAGTTGTGTATTGTAGAGTTTCTGGCCGCATCTTCTCTACAACGGAACACCTTCCGACGCGGTGGTAGAGTTAAAAATGACGTCAGAAAGCTATCCATGTGATATTATTTTGAAAAACATTTTGATTTGATTTGATTCAAGTCACGAGAGCTGGTTAGTCTTTTGCCCACGAAAATACTGCTATAGAAACCCATTATCTTTTAGTCACCTCTTGTCCTTCGACATTTACAGAACACTATAGGATTGTCTATTTGAAGCCAAAATCACATGGCTTTTAAATCTAAGATAAACAATAACTCATCAGCTGTTATTTTGACAAAACAATCTACATACGGAGGAAACAGAATGGCCATCAATCAATCACAACCTGCTCTCGAACTTGCTCAACCAGGTCAACTGGCGCGCTGCCAACTAGTACCGATCGATGCTACTACTGTTTACGTAATAGATAGCATGTGTGCGGAGTAGCAGAGCTGTGGGAGAGATGACTAAGCAATGCTGCGTCGTAGTAAGTAAGAGATCACGGTAAAGCTTCTGATCATCCCAGAAGGAAAAATGGTTGCTTCACTCACGTGGAGAGCCTAGGTGGAGCACGGGCCCTGACCCGTCGTGACTTGTGTATAACATTGCATACTCGTATTGCTGTATAAATACCTGTCTCTTGAGCATCAGACTATGACAGAATAATAGCGGTTGCTGGCGATTTCGTCAACTTCCATTATGCTGAGTCATAGACCTTTCTGTCTCTAAACTTAAATTAATATTTTGCTATGTTTCTTGTGTAATTTTGTGTATTGCTGTTTTGAGACAAATAAAAAACTTTTATTTTATTTATTTATTTATTACTTACAAGATAAGAGTAAAATGTCTACTTATAACGCCCCGGTTAGGGCATTCTGTTCAGATATTAACATGGTGGCTCCATCTAAAATCTCTGATGCCAAAATGGTGTACCTTTTTATTATTTACGGTAGTAGTCCTTCCTCCGGCCACCTCTTCTTCAGAGCATGCCCAGGATAGAAATAGGCTAATAATTAAGAAAAAAGTTGTTTTAGTTTTATTTAAGTTGGAAAGTGTTATGTTTTTCATTGTTTTGTAGAGGCTCTACGTTGAGGCACGATCGGGCTGATACAGGCTCAGGGTTAGAAGCGCCCACGCATCAGCATAAGCATATGCTCACGACTATATTCCCCGAGGGGGTAGTCAGAGATATTCTCAAACCTCAGAACATCCACGTTTCACCAGTAGTACCGAAACTCTGACCAGTGTGACGGGGGGTGAGCCCGTCGCCACTTATAATGGACAGTGGGTACAATACACGCCTCGAAATTGAAGCATGCAGGTTTTCTCACGATGTTTTCCTTCACCAAAAAGCCAGTGGTGTAACAAATCGTACATAAATCGCAGCGCCCACGCAAATAAATAAAAAAAATGCTATTTACAATCCGCATTGGGCACGCGTGGTCAAAAACCCCCAACAACAAACAACAACGCCCAAACACCCTCCTAGAGGGTAGGTAGGCCTGTATCCTGCAGTGGGAAGTAATATAGGCTGATGATGATGGTGTCTATTTACACCTTCTTTTATTTTTGAGTCGAAAGCATCACAGAACATAGGATGACATTGAATTGGCATCAATTGAAATCTCCGTCTCAGTCAATAGTGTTGTCACGAACTGAACTATCGATAGCATCTGTAGTCTTGCAATCGATTATCGCATATCAATGAACAACACTATACAGAGAGCTTTTGGCTCTCAACAACGCAAAACTCCTCGTATTGATGTAAACACAGTAAGGTAACATGAATGCGGCTAGACGTGATGTAATAACGTACTCGAGAACTTGTCTCGACAGGTCAGCTGGCGTGATGCCAGCTCCAGACGATCGATGTGAACTGTAGGATTGTCAGAATACGTCGAGAGGATTGCGATGGATAGAAGGTATTCAAGTAAGAGCAATGCCGTGAGAATTTAGAATGCAGATGGGAAAAATGCATGAATGTAATCAATGATATTATACCAAAAAGAAGCAGATATGTTACTAGCGCAAGTACAAGTCGTTTATTCACACGACAAAAAGAAACAGGATAAAAAAACCAGATGATTGTTACACAAATATTTCAAAAACGCACATGCAATTTACCTAATGACTATATCAGCATTTCCATCAATGGTTGCTTTACAAGCTAATAAAATGTTATTCAATGTTACTTCCGCGGGGTACATTCAAACATGAAAATGCCCAAAGTATTACTATGTCACTATTCCAACAAAAGAATCAATTCTAGACTATCAAAAAGCCCAAATCCAGCAAGCTGTCACAATATCTGGGCACGGTAATGGACCAGGCGTGGTGACGACAGGCCCCTTATAGGAGATTAATTGCCTTCGCCCTCCCTTCATCTGGCCTCACGCTCGCATGGGCCGGATTTAGAAATGAGGCCCTAACCCCTAATGGTACAGGAGCCACCTTGGATGGTTTCCTAGGATTGGTCATCCAGTGGGAACTGCCAGGCTGAAGGGCAGCAAATCAAGTCTTAATCTCAGCAGATATGTTTCAATCGGTAACTCAATGAGGTAATTTTGTGGTGAAAAATACTGAACTGTACAAAAAAACGATCTGCTGAGATGCGCCACGTCGTCGGACCAATTTTTTTAGGCTTGCTAAGTGTTTAATTTAACAGCAGATTAATCTGATCCGGTAAAAAAATCAGGTGAAAAACGTCTCACATAGTTGTTGACTTGAAACGTATAACTTTAGAGTGATTCGTAACATACTTTTGGAAGAAATATGATTAGACCGAAGAAACAATTTTTACACACGTGTGAAGTCGACCAATCCCAATCGGGCATGCATCGTTGACTAAATACTTATAAACTCTAGCATAGCATTAGGCTTGTTGGCTTTAGATAGTTTTTATTAGAGTCATAATATTCAATCATGGATGATGATTATGAAGACAGGCTAATTATGATATTTGTATTGACCCGTAATGGAAACCAAGAGGCGTCAAAAAGGGGCGTATTATTGTTTAACAAATTTTCTAAACATGTTATAAAAATACCTTTAGATTAGTTTTTCACGGGGCCCTAGAGCGTAGAAAGCCCTGAATGCGTTCCTGCGCCGTGATCCGACTAAAATCACAAATTGTTTCGACGATTGGCCAGTAACGGGCGAAAGCACGTATAAGCTTTGTTGTGTGCAATGACATTTGCATTTCGTGATTGGTTCTGTATCGAAGTTGTTTGAGATTGCGATGTTACTGTACTTTGGGTTTGGTCATTATTTGGATCCTGCTGGGTTTGCTGGGTGCTGGCTTTCAGAGGTAAGAGTGGGTTGTTTACAAGGCAGATGGGCTGATAACATTCAAAGGCTTGCATTTATTCAGGGAGGTAATATCCTACAGGTAGAATTTATCCTGACATGTCTCTTTTGCCTCTTCCACAGTTATAAGCCGTTTCATATATGCTCATCAGTTTTGGGTACATTTTGATCTGGATTTTTTTAAGTACGTCTTTTATTCTGTTTTGTAGCTGTATGTTTTTGGTGTGCAAAAAAATAATATTTATGTTATGTTAAGTACGCTGCCAATTGCAATGTAGAGTAAATATTTAAGATTTTCCAACCTTTTTATATGGAAAAATTGTTTTCAAATGTATGGAATAGCTGAAATTTTTTTTGCAATTTCATTGTTAGTTCGCTTGAAAGTTTCTCAGTTTGAAGGAAGGTAGAACCCACTCAAGTCACTAAAGTATGTAACGCATTTTATGGATACACACAGGTAAATACTGTATACGTATTGTGCATACATTCATACATACATCAATTTCCTACATGTTTGAACTCAGATAATTCTCAAATTGATCAAAACCACGAAATCCGAACGAAATTTATAAAGTTACAAAATTCTCCCGTACAAGAAATTCCACACAAAGTACAGTCAGCAGCAAAAGTTGATGACCACGTCGTCTTTTCTTAAGTATATGAGAATAAGGTTCAGAAGTGTCCAACTTTGGTTGCCGACGGTACATAAACTCCCAGCATTGATATGAAAATGAGGCGGGTTCGAGACGGCGTGTTCGGGATACTTTCCCTTTTGATGCCTAATTTGAGATCTCTTCATACTTCAGCTACTCAGAGATTTTGCCCTTTGTAACGTAGATATTTTGAATTACTTTTATTTGCCGTCATAAATTTTGGCTACGCCGTAGTAAACTGCTACGCCGTAGTAGCTCGTAGCTCTTAAAATGTTGCAGGGTATAAATACAAAACTGAGATATTTTTCAGAGTTGAAAATAAATGAAAAAATTTTGTTTAGGGTCCGTCTTAACTATTTAAGGCTGTTACTTTAGAACCTAGATAGTTTTTCATAGAATATGGGTTATTGCGGAAGATTGGTAACAAATATTAAAAAGTTGAAAATAAAAAGGGGTTCTCAACAAGAAACTAGATTTTATCGACATTTTTTCTTCTCGCTCTATTGTAAAAACGGTCATACATACAAGCGTCAAACTTTGTGTGATTATAGAACAAACTTTACAGTATAACAAAAAATTATAAAAACCGGCAAAGTGAGAGTCGGTCACGCGCTACAGGTCCCGGAGAAAAAAAAGTATATTTTCCAAATTATAATGTTGTGTGGTGGTGTGGTACGCAACCGTTGGTGCGCGAGTAGCCCAACTCACACTTGACCGGTTTTTATGTTGTTTTACCTTCAAAGGTGACAGTAAAAGATGCTTTACCTGTAACAAATAGAACAATACATTTGTTAGAAATTGTTGTGTCATATAAAATAAGTATTCCAAAGTACCGTGCCGTGTAAAGTGCCGTACCGTAGTTCGTAAGTACCGTAGTAGTGTGTTAGTCTATTGGGCCTCTAGCGTGAGCTTATTTTTGTACTCGTATTGATGATGATCGTATTTGTGATTTTGTAATCACTTTCTAGGGGGTCATTCAAACTATTAAACTGAACAACTTTCATAATGGCAGCAAACACGAGACCGAAAAAAACTGTTTTCATTCTAAACTGCAATTCTAAATTCGACTTAAATGTATGAAACCACAGACTCTTTGTTAATAAAAGTTGTTCAGTTTGATGGTATGTAGCACTAAGACAGATTCTTATGGAATTTATCTGTTTTTCAGATAGTTAAATTATAGTATGTAGTATATCAAGGTTTCTGACCACCCCAAAGGGGAGTACTATTAGTAAGTTAATGTTGTACATAGTTACAACTAGGTTTCATACTAACCTACCTACATAACACAATTGACACCGTATGTAATGGTCATAAGGTTCAATTCAGCACATACAACAGTTATTTACGAGTGACAAATGAAGGCAGTAGTCGACCAACTGAGTGATGGCCTCACGTAATGAGAACTGCAGATTTATTGCCTTTAACTACATGTCTAGCCATTTACAGGCATGGAGCTTATGCTCACGACTATGTTACCTTTGGGGGGAGTTGTATACGGAGTGTAATAAAAACGGTGTAACTCTTCAATGTGGGTGAGGCGCCAAACAAATTATGTATCTGTGCGTGTATATGTATAGGTTTAGGGGCCAGTGCTGGTTCAATTTTTTTTTGACGTTTTGGTATCTTGACATAAAACTTTTTATTTATAATTATGGACTTCTTGCTTGTACTTTAGCACCGCATTTCCGCCAATGTCAAGTAGTTTGAGGGAGTGTCTATCCAATCTCGAGGATTGTTTTTGAGTAAGAACAACTGAGAAGGATTTTGGAGCCTCGTGGCAGGCTGAAACGCGAACCGCGCGAACACCACGCGAGAGACAAGTGTTCGGGGCAAACCCTGCAACGTGACTCCGACGTATAACTGTATCAAAGCATACAACATAACTTGAGCTTATCAAAGAGTGGCACAAAAAAAGACCCAGAACGGAGGTCATTGCCCCTCTCCCTTATCCTGTAACCTAAGTCCTTGACTAAACAACAAAAGTAATAACACAATATATTATTACTTTCAACAAGAAACATTCCATAATCTAAAGAATACCTACACATATCTAATCCAATCCTCTTTTCCATGAACTAACGAAACATGTGAACAAAACAAACAACAATGAACCTTACACTTTTGTAACAGAGGTCAATAGAGCCACCAGTAATAATTTAATTTGTAAAACATTTATCAGCTTGTGTTGCTGTTCCAAACGTGAAATAATATTTTACACAGACATACGTACAGGACATAAACAGTATTGTGTGTCCTACATCATATAGGTCAAGTGAATTTGGTATTATGTAAAAAACGGCCAAAGGCGAGTCAGGCTACCCGCGCACTGAGGGTTCCATACCACCACACAATATACAGGGTCCTTCTTAATATGCTGACACTTTTTTAAGGGGATGTTAAGACCATCAAACTGAACAACTTTCTCTATGGGACCATCATCGAAATCGCGAAAAAAAAATCTGTTGTCCCATACATTTTTCTCGAGTAGGTTTGCAGTTTTGTATGGAAGAGGCAGATTTTTTTTTCGCGATTTCGATGTTGGTCCCATAGAGAAAGTTGTTCAGTTTGACGGTCTGATCATCCTCTTAAAAAAGTGTCAGCATATTAAGTTGGACCCTATATTTACCAAAAAATATGGTTTCATCGGGACTGAAATGTATGTATGTATGTCGTGGATGTTCTGATATTTCAGAATATCTCTGACTTCCCCCTCGGGGAATGTAGTCGTGAGCATAATATGCTATGCTATGCTTAAATGTATTGTGAGCAGACGGTATTGCCAGGCGGCGGCGTTTAGTAATGGGGTCCCTTCGGTATCCTTTGGTTAGAGAACCCTAAAAATCCCATAGAGAAAGTCATTCGAAATGCGAATACAGTCAAACTTGATAATCTGTAAAAAAATACGGACCGAGTATTGCACTAAAAAGATGTGAAGCATGCAAGGTAATACAATCTCGTTTGTTCTACAAGGGACCTACACTCACACAGATGCACTAGCTCTAGGCGCAGGTCCGACAACCCGTCACCTTATGTACCGCGTGACAGCACACACACAAAAGAAATGGGTGCTTCACTCATGATTAGATGACGTTACGTCTGGTTCTTCTTTTTAGTCTGTGGTGACAACGTCGTAGATATTTATTATTTACTTTCACAAGAATTAATAAATAACGTACTGAATTCAAAAGAAATAGGGACAAGGAAAAAATACGCGGTGCGGCGCAAAGGCGATTACAATTGTATAGGAAATTCAACTTTATTGTAACCCAATAAGGTACTCATGAATACAGCTTGTAACTGGTATAATACAAAGTAAAGTGTACCTTATTACAAGCAAGGAAAGTTCTATGTACTTTGCTAAAATATACAATGTATTTTTAGCAACATATTTTATTAACACAGAACAGACTTTTATAACTTCATTTTTTGTATTTTTAGTTATAAATTCAACGTTGACAGCTCATTGTGATTTATTGTTGTATTTAATATGAATTTACTGTGAAAATCGGTATTATTTATTTTGCAAGTAACCTTTATTTAACGACTTAAAAAAAGGCCAAGTGCGTGTCGGACCACGCATAAAGTGAAGAATTCCGTAGTCGAGAATGAATATTGACGGTGAAAATCAACATAAATCAGCCATATTATGTCCCACTACAGAGTACCTTCAGGCTTTCCCTCAGGGACGAAGTATAGGCGTTAGTCCACCACGCGTGCCCAATACGGATTGGTAACTTTCTTCTTCAGCGTATGCAGGTTTCCTCACGACGTTTTCCTCCACCATTTGAGCAGTCGGCATTACGTACACACGGCGACAGATCAGCCTACCCATAGTTGAACTCTATGTTCATGGACATAAGGTCGAACTATGGGTAGGATGATCTGTCGCCGTGCGTACATGAGTTAGAAAAACGCATTGGAACATGGCATGTCATCCGTGCGTATTCGAACACGGAGCCTCATGGTTGATTGTCCATACCAACGCTTTGTAACGATAGCAGATGTACGAAAGAGATATATGGAGCTAAAGTGAGTGGAAGTGTCGGCAGAGGGCGCCCTCGTAGGACGTATTCTGATCAAATCAGTTGCGTCCTACAAAAAGGGGAGGTGCGGAGCACTCGAAATCGACGGGCATGTATGAAGAGATGTATGGATGTGAATGAAGCAAAAGAGATTTGTAAGGATCGTAGTAGATGGCGCGCTCTGGTCTCTGCCTACCCCGTTGGGAAAGAGGCGTGACGTTATAGATAGATAGATAGACCAACGCTTTCTAATTAGAATTCATCATCGTATCAGCCGATGGATGTCCACTGCTGGACATAGGCCTCCCCCAAGGATCGCCACAACGACCGATCCTGCGCTGCCAACAATGTGTTCTCGCTGCCTTCACCGGGTCGTCGGGCCATCTGGGGGCCTACCCACGCTGCGCTTAACAGTACGCGGTCGCTACTCGAGAACTCTTCGGCCCCATCGGCCATCGGTTCTACAAGCAATGAAGGGCACACTGCCGCTATAGTTAACGATTCTTTGCGCTATGTAGCATAGCATAGCATATGCTCACGACTATATTCCCCGAGGGGGTAGTCAGAGATATTCTGAAACCACAGAACATCCACGTTTCACCAGTCGTACCGAAACTCTGTCCAGTGTGACAGGGGGTGAGCCCGTCGCCACTTACAATGGACAGTGGGTACAATACATGCCTCGAAATTGAAGCATGCAGGTTTCGCTATGTAAGCAATGATAATTAAACATATTTAATTTGAAAAAGATATAGTCGTACAAACTAAACGTGGTAACCTCACACAGGTTGTTACCTTACCCATACTAACGCTGCGCCACACAAAGCACTCCCCCCCCCCCCCCCCCCTCACTCCACCTGCACCCCGGGGCACTAGGCTCTAATTAGTAGGAAAAACTACCTAATGATGTCCTTCCCTTTGTTATTTTATGCGAGTTTGGTTATGTTTTCTGAGGTAATGTCTTTTCGGTTGGGTTTTGTTTAATTTATACTTGGTCTCTCCAGAGATAATAGATTTTCCCAGGTCCCAGTAGTTGTTGGTCAGTTATCAAACCCATACCTATCTAATTAAGCAGAATTTTTGCATTTTCTACTAGTTTCTGTTTTGAATACAGTGTAAACTCTATACAAGGTGTTACAAAAATACAAATAAACCTTTAAGGGGGTGGTGTAGACCATCAAACTGAACAACTTTCAGTATGGGACCAACATCGAAATCGCGAAAAAAAAAATTATGTTCTATACTCAAAAGTTCTATACAAAATAGAAAAATTCGCATTATTTTACACTTCTATAAAATGTATTACTAATAAAGTATAATTTACAAAAACATATCGCTGCTTATAAACGAAAGGGCCACAAGTCAAAAAATCTGTTTTTACAGGAGAGCCAATCAAAAATTTCATTTTCATTTTTCATCTCTTTTTTAGTACTTTTTCTCTTTAATGCCTAAGTATGATATATGCTTAGGTGCGTATTTTGAATCTCTACCTCTCTTCTATTGCTACTTTGTGATAAGTATCACACAGAGATGACTAAGGACACAAAAGTCCCTTTCGCACATAAAATTTTGCCCGTATATCAATGAATATTTTGATAAAACGACACAAGTGGTCAAAATAAAAACATATTTTGTAAACAATCTACTTACCTTTTTTAAATTTATAGTAAATCTTACTATTAAAAAGAATTGGTTTCAAACCGCATTAAATGGCATATATAAACTTTAAAATATATCGAAAACTATACTTCTAAAGAGAAAAAAAGGTGTTGTAGCACTATAGAAGAAAATAATTTGCAAAATTAAAGGCTTCTAAAACCTCAAAAGGTATCTCAATGGATATATTTTACTTTTCTTGAAGATCGATGGATAGACCTAGGCTTTTTCCTATGACTCTTCGGCCAGTAGGTCGACGCAATCATGTTCTGCTGGCATGCCGGTCCTTTATTCCGGTCCGGTCATTTTTTTATGTTGTTTTGTTTGCGGAAATTAGTTTTCTCCTCTATAGTATTCGTATGTGTTATGGTGCAGCCCATAAACCTCAATTAGACACTCTTTGAAAGACATTATCTCCAATTTGAAGTGTCCAGTGGGTCGCCCGTCGCCCTATGCATCTCTAGATTTTGGTACGTAGTGGAAGTTGACCCAGGAGAGCTTCAAGCCAGCTTCTAGCGAGAGTTTATACAAGATCGGGAAGTGGCTGCATCTATTCTACAATGAAACTTTCCAACGCAATGGCAGAGTAAAAAAATGACGTCAGAAAGTTATTTTTGTCATATTTTTTGAATAAACAATTTTGAGTATTTTTTTGTGTCATTTTTTAGAGGCCAAACTCCACTTTTGGTCACTGAACCGGCAAAGTTTGTTCCTAAAATTGTTGATCCAAGTTCTAAGCTACCACTATGGCTATAGTATCATCAAAGTCCGTTTAGAAGTTGTTACTCAAAAAATAAAACTATCTATATTACTCGTATCCTACGTATTCTTTATAACTAGTAACTTGTATTTAGAACATTATCCATTTTAGAAAAATACCAAGTTTACCTACAATTTTACGACAATGACTGTACCTATAGAATAGATATAGACTACTAATTCATAAACTTGACGCGATGACAAATAAAATTCTGCGTTACGTCTTTAAAAATACCAACGTACGCACAGAAACTTAATAAGAAAACGGACGTTTCGCAAAATAAACCACTTTAGTTTAAAATCATAATGTCATTTCAAGGTCTTTTTAATTGCGAAACGGACACAATCACTAATATGGCACCTTTGCATAAAAGAAGGATATTTATCTTATTTATAATTTTTATGCGAAACAGACGTAATCCCAAATATGGCCCTTTCGTTTATAAAATTTAACTAAAAAACGGGAATTTTTTTGCGATGTGGCTGTTTAGCACATAAGTTGCGTGAGATTACACCGACCAGCAGGTTGCAACTCGAAATATGGCCGTTTTGCTCAGAACTTAACCAACCAAACGCAAAAATGCTAAAAGGGCGTTTGCGTAATTTTTTGATTTAGAGTCCAAAATCGATGGGTGTCTTTGACAAATATGAAAATATAGGTTGATTTGGCAACATTTTTTAAATAAAACCGATTTTGGAAATTTTTGATTTGTGGCCCTTTCGTTTTGAAGCAGCGATATTATGACGCCTAATTTCACATAAAAACAATAACATTCACATTCACTTACTCACCAGGTTCACAGTTTTAAATTTTGTGAGCAACTAAGAATATGGTTACGAAAAGACAACCCATAATAACCTAACGACAGTCTACCAATCGAGCTAAACATGTGCAAGGCTCATAATAACAAACAAAAGAACGCATTTCTAAAAATCTCCGGTAATTCCGTAAGTACGATGCCGACAGTCGAGGTAAACACGTGCTAGACAATAAAGCAACAAACTAAAAAAACAATAGAAATTACGCAGCTGCGTCTTATCAGTTTCGGCAAATTAGATTTTTAAAACCGACTAAAAAGTAATGTTTATTGTAGTATTGTTGACGCTACAGACCGGTCTGTGATCGACGGTATTTAAAGTTACATAGAGGGTACTAATGTATGGGTAACAAGGTAAACCAACCAAAGTCCAGTAATTTCGACGTTTTCGGGAGTTTGACGTTTAATCGGGTGACGTTTAATAGAGTTTACAGTGTATTTGCCGTATAATGTAAAGATATTAAATGTTAAATACAGGGTGTAATTGACAAATTGGCAAATACTGAAATGGTCCAGACCATCAAACTGAACCACTTTCACTGTGAAGCCACCCTCAGGTAACGAATTATCTGTTGTTTCATAAAGAACAAACGTGTAGGTACCACTGTTTTGTATGGAGCAGCGGATTTTTCCAAAACAAAAAAAAATATTTTCTTTAACTACTATTTTTGGGTTACTGTTATCTGTCTTCATGTCAAAATTCGATTCAATAGGTGCTAAAATGAGCGAGTTATTGAGGCGGATACAGAAAGACAGACAAAATGGATGAAAGTTTAGGGGTTCCTTGTTTGACTACGGAACCCTAAAAAACATTTTGCCAAACTATACATGATTGTTATTTCACCTATTCTGAAATAAATCACATAGGTACTACTATTATTATAGAGTATAGCCCTATTACTATAATACTGCGTAAACAAAATAAATAAACAAAGGGTGTACTCAGAGATAACCTTCATACATTACTGGTCTAAACTAATAAATTAGTAAAACAAATAGAGCGAACTCTGCAATGGAGGCCGATCATTGGAACGATACAGATTTAGACTAGGGTTGTTACCGGAACGGATATGGATATTATTTTACACGTTAAACACCTGTACAACGGTACTAAGTAAGTAACGCATTTAATTTTTATAAATAATGTGCCTGTGCCTCCATCAACTTAACTTACGGCTATAATTACCATACTGCGGTTTATATTACATTGTTTGTTTGTTTTCAACAAATCCTGTACCTATATTATAAGTTAATAAAGGTCAGTCATTACATTTTCGATTTAAGCGAACGTTCCGTCTTTTCGGATATCCAATAATTCCAGTATCGGATACGGATATTTTTATAGGACTTCAATGCATCTCTAAGTAAAACGCAAACGAAGCGTGAAGGTAATGAGAGGCGATTTATCTGCCCTGACCGCTGACCCGTGCAGTCAGCTATTTTCGACTTTATTGTCTGATAATGTAGAGTTTATTATACAGTGGATGCTTTCATTGCTTTCTGATGGAAGAGAAATATTGAGAGAATATTGGAAAATAGCTGATTGTTGTTTGATAATAGCATTTTTACTTTTTATCTTTACGTATTTACTAAAGTTTCAATGGCAGAACAAAGAAATGATTTGGTATTTTGTTCATTAATTACTTTTTTTAAAAGACCTTTGCCCAACAGTAGGATTATATACTGGGTCTTTATTCTTCTTTTTCTTCTTCTTATTGTGTCGACTTTAAACTTTGAACAATGTCGCTAAATAGTACCTTGCCAGGAGTGGGCAACCGATACTGCACCGTCGCTAGCGGTCATGAGCTCCTCCTGCGTGCAGGTGTTAGGCCCCGCAGGGCACGATGTGAGATGGGCCATCGTTTGTGGAGCTCCAAACAAGCAACTCACATTTTGCGCATCTGAGAATCCCCACCTGAAAATGTTGTCCTTACTGCGACCGACCCGGTTTCGAAGTCAGTTTAACGACTTCCAGGTCGCCCAAGGCAAGTCATGTCCAGGCGGGAGGCTCTCAGACGGCGGCACAAATGGAGTTGGGAGGGACACTTTTTGTCGCCAAAGAGTACACCTCGCTTGCGCTGGGCCAGTATTCAGTGGATCGACACACTTCATAAAGCTGCGTCGGCTTGGCAGCCTTTGCGGCGCAGGAATGAAACCGTACATGGGATGTCGTTTATTGAAAGACTCTATACAGGGTGTAACAAAACACCCTAACAATATTTAAAGTAAAGGTTCAGACCATACATTGAACAACTTTTACTATGGGAGCAAACCTGTAAGCGCAAAAAAGAAAATCTGCTGTTCCATACTACTGCAATACCTACTCGACTCAAATGTATGGATCAGCTGATTTGCTCCCATAGTAGAAGTAGTTCAGTTTGACGGGCAGAGTATGTGATTTAAAGGTTAATGATACTTTTCCTTACACCCTGTATAACTATAACGTAGAATTCACATACACATTCCGCATATTAGAAGGTTTCAAGAATCATCCTATTATTTTGCTCACAAAAACACTGCATTTGAAACCATACGCCACATAGAATAGAGCATAATTCAACTTTCAAGTTATTTACGTCACATAGAAAAGATCAAAGCTTCGACCTGGATCGCAGCATTTGATTCAATAAGTTGAAGAAGACAGACGCAAATAGAATCGCTTCGTTTCGAGGCTTTTTAAGCACAAGGTTTCAAGGCATTTTCCTCTGAGTTCTCAGACATTGATGAATTACTCGGCGGTCTCTCGTTTTACTAAAAGTATAAATGTGTTTTATCTTTTCTTACGATTTTGTAAGCAGCAGATTGTGTAGCTATCTAGTGTTAGAATGGACTACCCGATTTCTACCCTGTATCTTACAAGGCGACTAAGAGATTTATGAATTCTTATGTAGTGTTTATGCTAGCTTTTTTAGAGTTTAGGCTAGCCACCTTTCTCCAATTGACAAATCATTCCATCCTGAAACTTATATTGCTAAATGTGAGCATGGTTACAACTTTTTTTTTTTAGAAATGAATACATTTATTGATACTTAACAGATAATTTAAATAGGTACATATTATATGGTAATTATTATGGTATGGTATGGTATTATGTATAAGGTATTATGTATAAGACATATTATTTTGTATGAAATGATGTCAAACTATCTGTCGGATAAGCTAACAACAACTTACCCAGAAGTGGTGAAACAGGCCCTTAACCTAAAGACACAAAACTTGTACCTAATATAATTATACCTTATACATTACTAATTAAATAGAAAGTTGGTAGTTGCAGTGATGTTTCTGACCACCCCAAAATGGGTTACCGTCGTGAGTTTTTGTATGTACTCGTATAGTATGATTTTGAGTTTCCGCCACGACACTCGGAATCTTTAAAGACAGACTTCTTTTGCGAATTTCCTATAGGTTTCTTGGGAAAGTTGTTCAGTATCATGAGTTTAATCACCCCTTAAAGTAATGCAACGGTTTATCCTACCATCTTGCAGTATGGAAAACGTGACTTGACTCAAAATGAAAGTAAAATTTTTTAAATGTTATTTAGTCCCATTTTGGATGTTGTTCAGTTTGATGCTCTGAAATACCCCCTTCAGTACATACGCACATAACGCATTAAAGTCTACAGTCTGTCTATTAGATTCGTTATCTGATGCCTTTTCAATATTCATAATATTAGTGTCACATAAAATGTATCTGGAACTGATGAGCATATACATTACAGTTGACTGCTCCGTGGTCTAATGGTTAAGAGCATTGGGCTCTTGACACGGAGGTCGTGGGTTCGAATCCCACGGGGGACACCTAGTGATAATTATGTCACTTTGTGCGTTTGTACCCTGATGTATGGGAGTGAATGTTGGGTATGGACTAAAAGGAATGAAAGTCGAGTGAAATCAGTTGAAATGCGCTCCTTACGAAGTATGTGTGGTATTACTTTGGTTAATCGAATCAAGAACTGTGTGATAAGGGATTGGTGTAAGTTGAAGGATGATATAGTAACAAGGATTGAAAGGTATATGCTTAGATGGTTGGTTCACGTAGAGAGAATGAATGAAAGAAGACTAACGAATGAAATTTATCAAGCAAAGGTGAGCGGAGAGGCCGTCCGAGGAAAACATACTATGATTAAAAATTCAAATCATTGATCTTTTCCGAAAAAGACAAGTGCGTAGCACCCTCAATCGACGGAAGTGCATGAAGAGATGTGTGAATGTGAATGAAGCTAAAGAGGTGTGTCAGGATCGTAGAGTGTGGCGTTATGTTTGTATGTATGTATGTATGTGCGTTTTTCCCCAGTTGGTGAGGACATTGCAGGTTGTATCACCTGATTGTCTAACAGATCGTTCCGTGCTTCGGATCGCACGTTAAGCCGTTGGTACTGGCTACTATATCTGGTAGTAGCAGTCGTTACATAAAAAACACATCAAATGCCGTGGATTGAAAAAACTCGGAAGGCTTGCAGCCCACAGGATAAGAAGAAGAATAAGTTCTATGTCTTCGATCAACAATATCCAACTAGATAACGCGTCAGCGCTCAAAAAATGTCCCGGCAAATAACGCCTCACTATTGGAGTGAGGTCTTATTTTGAATTAGTTCCGTTCGAACAAAGCCAACGTAAGCACGTCTCGCAATGCCACAGTGTTCACACTAGGAAGAGGTCGAAATTATAATGTGTTAGGACTGTTTTCTCAGTTTGTTAACAAAAAATGTTGTATATTTACGAGGACAGAATTTCTCTTTGATTTTGTATGCGACCCGTTATCTAGTTGTATATTGTTGATCGAAGTTCTATGTACATTATATTTCGCCTTAACTACCTTCATATTTATTTAATTGGATAAGCAAACCATGTAAAAATGAAATAATAGTAATTACCATACTAATCTAAACAAACAGGAAGTTATCCTAACTTTATCACCGCCACAGAAACGTATATGGACCATGAAGAATGACATCTGTTACAAAGAAACCTCTCACAATAATAGAGGGCATCTGGCTCAGGGACGGCGATAATTTGCGCCCAACGCTTCGGGCCTTTTTATTTCTCGTCCAAATGTAAGAATGTACAAAGTCAGCATTTAGTCGTTTAGGGGTAGCACATCTGTGAAGCCTTATTAAATGTAACTTTGTCTTAATTAAGTTTAGGGTCAGGAGTAATTATTCTTCTAACTAAACACTATAAAAGCCTTCTTATTCTACACTTAAAAAGTTACGTTTTTTTCCCCTCCGAACGGAAAGCGTAAATTTTCGTCCAGCTGCACTAACTAAACGAAGTTGCCTCTTTATTCCACCTCTGTTGAGGAGAAAAATAGTATACTAACCTAAGGCAGTAAATAAGAAAGACTCAGATCACATGTTTGTTGCGTGTTGGTGCAACAATTACATGAGATCTGAGACCTTTCACTGAAAAATATGTTTTGTTAAATACAACCAAACTTTAGTGACTACCGAACTGTTTTGTAAAACATAATCAAACATTTGATTAAAACAGCTAAACAATTGGCTATTTATAACCAAATGTTTGATGTTTTACAAAACAATTCGGTAGTCACTAAAGTTCAGTTCCATTTAACAAACATTTAGTTAAAGATTTCTTTGAGAGTTCTTACTTTCCTGCAGTCGGCGTGTAATCTACTATAAGTCTAAACTCCCACAATGCCTAAAGACTAAGGTGTACAACCAAATGTGTTCTGCCCACACTTAGGTACTTATGGTGCGGAAGCATGGCAAAACATGGACCAAATAAAAGTCGCAGAAAAAGCCATGGAGCGTACCATGTTAGGCATGTCGCTTGTGGACCATGTATCCAACGTATAAATCCGTTATGACGTTGAAGACCTGATTACAAAGTTGAAGTGGAGATGGGCAGGACATTTGGCTACAAGAGAAGACGGCTGGTGGAGCAAGGCAATATCGGAATTTCGGCCAAGAGAAAATTGGTGGTCCGTGGGTAGACCACCAAAGCGTTGGTCACACGACATTGTTAGGGTTGTGGATCAGACATGGATCAGATTGGCACAGGATTGTGAGGACTGAGTTGTGGCGCAGTAAAAAGGAGGCCTGTTCTTAAGGGCAGTATCCTGGGACCGACACTCTTCATTGTCTATCTAAATGACGTCATCGGTTTGTTTGAGAGAGACCAAAATGTTGAGATGTTTATGGAGGTGCTACTTGGGAATGTTCCTCCATTGAAAAGGGAAGATATAGAAGATAGTATGGAGCATATTTCTGAGAGCGACGGTAGCACCATCTGTTAGCTTCTTTGCTATAACTTGTGGGTGTTGACATCTATGGTAAGTCCCCACATGTTGTTGCAGAGATGCATTTTCCTCCTTCCTTTAAAATCTTTCGAATTCAGCGTCAACCCAAGCGAAACTAAAGCAAACGCAATACCTACAAGTATCACGTATTTTGGGTACAAAATGAATGAATAGATAAGTACATTACAAATCTTCATTCAATGTAAGATATTGATAACATCTTGAATTTTAGACAAAGTACCTATCTTTCGATTAGCGTTAACGACAGAAGAAAACATGAAATTGTATGGACTTGACGAATGGTGACGCTAGCAAACGTCAAAATTTTTCGATCGCCCTTAGATATTTTGACATTCTATTGGCGTCGACGCTAGTAGAAACGGACAACATGAATGGACTTGACGTATGGTGGCGAAAGCAAACGTCAAAGTTTTTCGAACACCAATGCAAATCCATACATTCTGTCATTTTCTACTAGCGTCTACGCCAATAGAAATGTTACTTTGTCCATAGGCCCTGATCGTTGAAAACTAAACATCTCCAAGTCTCATTTCCTAAGTGTCAAAACATAAAGTAGAGAACAATTGTCATGTAACTCCTTTCCACCCTCTAAGTTTAGGGGGGAAGGGGGCTAACTCCACTGCGAGTAATTAATCTTACAAACGGACACTTCAACACTAGTTCCAAACTTTGGTGCACTGGTTACGGATGTAGGGTTGCTGATGTTTGATTTTTAGTAATATCCGTTATTTCTTTCTTAGTCTTTATGTATACCATGTCTATCTATCCGATAGACTGCTATTGCTTTTCCGTTTTGTAAACAATTTAACGCTTTATTAAACTCTTCTCTAAAAAACTATTAACTGAAAAGAGAAAAACAAGCTCTATAATCGCTAATCAGCTATAACAACAGTAAGCAAATATATTAGGTAGTTATCGCAAACGGGGACAAAGAAGAATAGGTGCCTTCCTTGTTTGGTTTGGTTTGTCCCCGCCTGCAATACCTACCTAATATATTTGCTTACTGTTGTTATAGCTGATTAGCGATTATAGAGCTTGTTTTTCTCTTTTCAGTTAATAGTTTTTTAGAGATTATTTGTTTTTGCTAATTTTTGTGCTGAAAGACCTCTGACACCAACCGATTCGTATTTTCAGGGTGGTCAGAAGCTCTACTTCTTCTGCTTTTTAAGTTATTAGCATATGCTTACGACAATATTCCCCGAGGGGGTAGTCAGAGATAATCTGAAACCTCAGAACATCCAAGTTTCACCATTAGTACCTACCGAAACTCTGTCCAGCGTGACGTGAGCTCGTTGCCACTTATAATGGACAGTAGGTACAAAACATACCTCAAAATTGAAGCATACAGAACATACAGCATACAGTCGAATGTTATTATTTTACACTAGCGACCCGCCCCGGCTTCGCACGGGTACAATGCACATATAAACTTTCCTCTTGAATCACTCTACCCATTAAAAAAAACCGCATCAAAATCCGTAGCGTAGTTTTAAAGATCTAAGCATACATAGGGACAGACAGACAGCGGGAAGCGACTTTGTTTTATACTATGTAGTTATATATGCCATGTTAGCTTAATCAAATTAAAGATTGAAAAAGTCGGGCGGCGAGCGGGATTCGAACCCACGACCTGCCTATCCGGGGCATGCTCTACTCCAACAGAGCTGTCGTCGCCCCGCAAGCCACGGCGAAATATTCAATCTAGATATTATCGTCTTAAAGGGATCTGGGATCAGGGATCTGTTCTTTAATTTGATACAGCATACAGGTTTCCTCACGATGTTTTCCTTCACACGAAAAGCCAGTTGTGTTACAAATCGTACATAAATTCCGAAAAACTCATCGGTACGAGTCGTCCTGCACGGGGATCGAACCATCGCCTCCTGCACGGCTAACAAGGTAACTCGCCACTGGACCACCACGGCACTAAGTTATTTATAATTATAATATAAAGACCAGCTCGCGATGCCAACCAAGCTCTCTGATAGTCATAAATAGATTGAAGCTATGATATTGATGAATTTTATCCTTCGCTGTCCACCTCATTAGCTCGCATAGCTTTAGTAAAAAGCCAGCCTTATCATAGAATACATCCAAAGTCAATAAAAAACTGTTCACATTATTAAAAAAGAGAAATATGCACTTTTGATGAAAATATTCGGAATTTGTAAATACAGTTTCATTAAATAACAAATACATGTTATATGGACGGTGCTGAAATTGCATCAATACTCAATAGTTGGATTTTATTGCTATCCAATTTTTAGATAGCCGGAATTTTTGAATTGAAAAAAAATATTACGTAGGTATCTACGAATAAGAATGTATAGAAGTGTAAATGAAGCTCAAAAAGTGGCACCAAAAAAAGTGTACCGTGTTCTAAATTTGTTCTTTAAAAACTGTACCTAGCCGCCAAAACTCATACAACATGTAATTTTTCATTGGGTGCCAAAAATTATTTCGATTTTGTTTAGAGTTGCTTTTCTATAGTTATTCTTATTCGTAGGTAGGTATTCAAATATTTGAGAATGCCTACGATTAAAAAATTTATATGGAAAAAAAAATGTTTTGTCTCAATTGGCCTAAGTAAAGTACCGAGTGAAGAAGGATTACCTACCGTCACAGAGACAAAAGGTCAAGGCTCAGTATTTGTGCTAGCACGCACTTTCCTTTTAATAGAATATGACCTACTCCCCGTGACCCAGCAGAAAAAGTTGACGGGTGCAGTATGAAAATGTCAAATTTCTATCAAAAGGTTATTGACAAAATCATAGCTGAAATGGCAACCCTATAAGATGCCGAATTCAAACGACCCCCCAGTTATACCCGAATGTTTCTCAAAGTAGACTTTCAGTAATTGGTCGGTTAATATCAGCATTCTCGAGTGCCCTGAAGTCCCTGCCCGGCGACTTAAACGTCTGCTCGTGATATACTCTCATTTTGAATTCGGAACGCTGGGAACTTTGGAATATCTCTGTTAATGTGATAGCCGCTTATGTTAGCTGTTAGTTTGGATAAGTTTTAAATTTAGATACTTCGTCGAAACTATTAAGGGTGTGCAGAAGAACCTTTGAAACTATTTGCACTGAAAAACAGCACTGGTGAGTGTGCTTTATCACTCGTTCAGACGACCCGCGCCCGCTCCGCTCCGCGCCCGCCACGCGCTCTTCCCGCGCTCGCCCCGCATCCTAAAAATGCATTTGTTGCAATTTGAGTCTTATGACATGATAATAAATCTCGGTTTGTGCACCGGTGCGGGGCGGGTGCGGGGCGGGCGCGGGTACTCCAATACGAGATAGACGGGTAATACAATACGAGATTTATTATCGTGTCATAAGACCCAAATTGCAAGCAATGCATTTCAAGGCGGGTAAGACGCGGGTGCCGATGCGCGTGGCGGGCGCGGAACGGGCGCGAGTCGTCAGATAACATAAAATTGTAAAACTTTTAATGCTGTGACTTTAAAATCAAATTTAATATCATTTCTGAAATATTGTTTTTTTATTTTAAACAACTTTAAAAAAAAATAAAGAATAATAAACGAAGATTTTGTATACCTACAAAACTGAATACGTTTAAACAATTAATTTAGTTAGCTGGTGTTTAAAGTGATCGGTACCTCGTTTAAAATTTCTCTCGTAATCTGCATAATTATACACTTTTATTTTATTCTGTTCACATCTCTGAAATCAAAAACCCTATTTCATAAAATAAGCAATTTCTCTCAACAGAAAAAACCTAGTGGTTGTACATTTTAAATGCTGAAAAATTCGTTTTATAGCACAAAAAGCTACTTCTATAAATAAGACGAAAAAACGTGTCTAATAAAAACGGGAAACGTGAAAAATGAACAAAATAAAGTTAAATACAAAAACATGAGCTAAAAGATACATTTAAAATGCACTCCACGTGTTTAAATAAAAACCTTTAAGTAGAGAAATAAACAATCCGATAGGAAAATAGACAAAACGAGGGACATGCACGATTCTGTTTGCACAAGTCTTCGGATCCAATAACAGCGACGTATTCAAATATGGACTCTGTTCTTTCTGCGCTGACGTTCAAATTTGTAAAGCAAAAGAGCAGCCAGTTTCCACTGAAATGCAGGGTTGGCAGTTTGAAAATAAATCCGACTTCAGAGTCGTTTATATTGATCTAGAGCAGAATCATGTCCGAATCAGCGAAGACTATTAGAGATGGAAAATATGTTGCTTTTAGTCAGGTAGGTTCACATTCTTGTTTCTTGAAAAACATGGCTTCTGTACAGTATTTGGTTTAAAGTCTCTCTCTTCATGGCTTGTTAATTCCATTATGGTCTTAGATAAAGTATAATGTCTAGATTGCCAACTTTCTTAGGTTGATGATATTGAGGCCTCATACAAATTATCTCTGTGTGCATGTATATGTATAGGATTTAGCGGCCTTACCTGCATGGATGGCTAGCATGGCAGCAAGAAATGCTTTGATCGAAGGGCAGCGTAATATAGCGCTACTACGCCTTCGCTCTCTTTCTTTTTATACACGAAAGAATGAGATAAAGGGCGTGTTATAGCCGTAATCACGTGCAACATGTTACGCCTTCTGGTTGTTATTTTTCTCGGTCGTCGTTTCGTCGGTTCGTTCGAAGATACACAATTAAAAAAAAAAAAATCTACTTCTACAATAAAAAAAACTCTTGGCCGGATTTTTTTTAGTACTTAATAGGTATTTTAAAAATTGTATGCGTTTTTTTTAATCGGCTGTCTGTAAATCCCTACGAATAAGAATAACTATAGAAGAGTAACTCTAAACAAAATCTAAATAATTTTTGACACCCCATGAAAAATGACATAATTATTGTATGAGTTTTTGCGGCTAGGTACAGTTTTTAAAGAACAAATTTAGAACACGGTACACTTTTTTTGGTGCCACTTTTTGAGCTTCATTTACACTTCTATACATTCTTATTCGTAGGTAAATCCCCCCTCCCCCTTTTCTTTTTCAGCAAAGTCACATTTTCTACGAAAATTCATACAAAGCATACTCGAGATAAAAGTCCCAACAAAAGGACCTTCGAGGAGTAGATGTGATCGCATAAATCGTTATTTATCCGCAAGCTGTGAGCCTCATGCCGGAAGTTGATCATAATTCGCGGCTTCCACGTGTCTTCCGGTCCCTAGATTACGGTCTCCCGGTAAATCATGTTGGGGTTGCTAGAGCTTAAAATAAAAAATATTAAAATGGTGGAATATTATACATTCTATAGCGGCATCCGCAATTTCCTATGCACTGACCACTGATTTTAAATACTCACTAGTGTTTTCCCGTGACTTCGTCCGCACAAATTATATACCAGATTTTAAGTCAGATCATAAGCTATCAAACAAAAAAAGTTTCATCAAAATCGGTTCAGTAGTTTTTGCGTGATGTGCGAACAAACAAACAAACAAACAATTTTGTCAATAGATGGCGCTGCACGTCTGATGAACGTGAATTCTATTTGATTTTATATGAAGGAAACCGCTACTTTTTTGTTCCTCATGATTTTACGGTTTTATAATAGTTATATAACATTTAGGTTTAATTTATCGCAATTCATTCATTAAAAGAATAACTATTAATGAATGAATTGCGATAAATTAAACCTAAATATTATATATAATCCAAACTAAGCCCTACATTGCTTTTGTGAAAATCGGTTCAGTAGTTTTTGAGTGATGCGTGTACAAACAAACAGATAAACATAAAAAAGTTGTCCCACCAAGTTTGACACTTGATAAAAACTAGTTTCTTGTATGAGGACCCCCTTATTTTTTTATTTTTTAAAACGTTATTATTTGTTAGCAAATCCGCCATAATAACGCACATTCTGTGAAAATTTAAACTGTCTAGCTATAAAGGTTCAATAGTTACAGCCCGAAATAAGTAGGACAGACAGACAGACGGATGGACGGACAACATAGGCTTAGTAATAGGGTCCTGTTTTCACCCTTTGGGTACAGAACCCTAAATAACTAGGAATTAGTACACGTGACAGAAAGATTGCGGCGTGACATTTAGATTATCTTCGTATTTTTCTTTTCTTTTTGTACAATACATTCCGAAAATTACATAGTATAAATTTGTATGGATGTGGTCGTTAGTTATTTTATTTGTTTCTTGTTATTCGAATCAAGAGTAATTTTAACTTTACAAATAAAACGTCAAAATATAACTTTAAAGTGACTAATGAAATAGTCTGGAAACTTTGAAATCTGTTTTTAGGTACAACATTCTGATTCTATATACAAAACCGCAAAATACAAATTAAACTTCAAAGTGTGTGTCGAAATGTAAAAACGAAAATATTTAATTACATTTTTCAAGAGTAATTTCACATACCTGTTTTTAAATCAACCTAAAATCTCCTACAAATCGAGGTACCGTACTTAATTATAATCTTGCAACACCTTACAATCGTACTATCAAATAATGTATAATTTTCATAAATAACATTTCAATAATAACCTAAAATCTCCCAGATATCGGGGTAATCTTAATCTAGCAACATGCTGCAATCAAGCTATGGAATAATTCACATTTTTGCTAACACTCTTATTTTTATTATCTCCTACAACATTGATGTAATAATAATCTGGCGACACCTTACAATTAGACTATCGAATAATTCTAACTTTTCTTCTACGTAATTTATTTTTTATAGGCTCCTTCTTATTATACGGATGAGGAGATGATTTGACCATCAAATTGAACAACTTTCTGTAAGGGACCAAGGTGAAAATTTGAAAAAATCTGCTGTTCCAATTCGCCAAGACGCCTATGTATTCTATACAACACTTTGTCTTTCTATATGTGTTCGAAAAACCATCCATCCGAAATTAAATCAGCCACCCAAAAAAACACTAAAATTTATGGGACAGCAGATTTTTGTTTTGTATTTTTTATTTTGGTCTCATAAAAAAGTTTTTCTGTTTAATGGTCTGATTCCTAAGTCCTTAAAAATCCAGAAGACACCTAAAATCTCCAACATTTAGGGGTAATTATAATCTTGGAACACTATAACTCCCCTCTTTAACCCCTCAATGTTAGATAACCAGAGCTTTCCGCAGCAGCCCTTGAGATTAGGGCTGGTTATATATTTCCACGTTTATTATTTGGTCTGCTGCCCCGCGCCGCATCGGCATCGGGATCCCAGATGATTGGTTTGGGATTTTGAGGTTATGAACATATTTTTTCGGTGGAATTGTTCGTATTGTTATCATGATATTGTTTGCTTTATGTTTCGTACGTAATAGCTTTTGGATGCCTTCGGGTATCAAGGCCAAATAAACTGGAAGCTGAAAGGTAAATATTAAATATAGGACATTGTTACATAGATGATCCAGTCCCATTTAAAGTACCAAAATACCAAGTCTAGTAGTTACAGACAAGGATATAATAATCCCCATCCCTTAATATTATAAATGTGAATGTAAGTTTGTTTGTTACGCTTTCACGCAAAAACAACTTACCGATTTTAAAAATTATTTCACCATTAGAATGCTACAACATCCCTGAGTAACATAGGCTATATAAAACGGTCAAGTGTGTCGGGAAAAACTAATTCTCAGGTGCGAAGTTCGCCGGATCAGCTATTATGTAACAATTGTTGTTGTGTATAAACTAACAAAACTGTGATCTCAGTTGGTTAAAGATAATAAAGTTTTCTTCCCTCCGGGCGGAAAGCGTCAACTTTCATCCCGTTGCGCTAAACGAAGTTGCCGCTTTCCACCTCCGTCGAAGAGAAAAATAGTAGACACACTTTGGGCAGTAAATAAGAAAGCCTCAGATCACATGATCACGTGATCTGAGACCTTTCTTACATTCTTGCCCTCAGTGTGTTATCTACTATCTATTCTATTCTATTCTATAATTAAACAGGGTGTAAGTGCCTTGACAAATACTGAAACGGTTATTTCAGACCATGAAATCAGTCTACTATGTCATGCGAATATCTTCCAGCTACCAAACCGCATCATCCAGAAAGAGCGTTTGCTTTTCAATTTGTCGCTACACGGTGACGTAAAAACTACTGATGGGCAAATAGCAATCTCGTTCACGTATTTCACGTCAATGGAAAGCAAGTGATGTTTGAAAATAATTATATTACACCGTGCGACCCAACCTCGAGAAAAGCAAAACATAACTGTTACAAACTATTACAAGTTTTGTAGGGTCATACATAGGGGTCGTCAACTCTGCCATAAATGATCTCTGGAATTGGCTCTCTAATAGCCATGTTTTTTTCTTATTGCTGTCTCCCGTTTGCAATTGAGGGAAGTCAGATATTTCTTTTTCCTACTCCTCCTATCTTCTTTGATTAATTCAATGCGGGTTCGAAGACAGATTAGAGTCATCCCGGGCTCGCTGGACGTCATTGTCGAGCGTTGTGAATGGCCGCCGCTGTTGATTCTGGTTAACACAAAGTACAGAGGTGGGAATGTGTAACCAATCCATTACCATTCCAGAAAAATATACTGGGTGGCAATGAACGAGGGACTTTCCCGAAAATTTCATATTCTATAGAATTTGTACAAAATTCGGCTTCAAGGAAATATGTTAAAATTTTCAACCGTTTTAAAGTTACAGCTTATTAAAGTTTGACGTAAATAGTAACGATGTTCGACCATAACTTATATTTCGCTTGCGTCGCCAGACCGGACGGACGGACGGCGGCGTAGGTGCGCTTGTCGCGAATCAATTCGCGAATCCAAAAATATTAAGCATATACCATACACACAGTGTGGGTGTAGCTTAATTCATGTTTACGTTTATGTTACTGTCAAATGAGAAACTATTTTTTATTCACTTACCTGCAATGAAGTTGTCTTGCGGGGGAGACGAACAGAACGAGTCGAAACGTCGAGCAGTGCGCACAAGTGTTTTTCTCGAACCCCTTTGGTGAGTGTTTCAGCTAATTTGTGCTTTTTACTTACCTGTATGTTTACCCGTTATTCTAATAATGAGGTGTGGGAACAGCCCAGCCATTCAGTGCTTTGTCTGGAAACGTTAGCGGTGGAATCAGATCCACGCACGGCATCAGTAACTATCAGCAGAGAGTGTGGTATATCAGAATACCTACACGCGGCGAGGTTAAACAGGCTCCTCGTCGTCAGGTCAGAACAGCTGGCTTCTTGTGTGGTGAGGGGTGGCTATAAGGGGTTGGTTGGAGGTCGCTGTCGAGGGAACAACCCTCAACCCAGAGTGTGGGTTAAACAGATTAGATTAGACATGAGATGCGTCTGTATGTAGGTACAACGTGCAGCACGGACGTATGACGCTATGTTCATAAACCTATCAGTTTATTCGCTACCGCAGAATTATTGTGGTTTGCGACAGCGCTCGAGGCGCATTACAGGGTTGGCAGCATGATCAAAAATGATTTATTTTAACATTTGAGTGTATGTCTGTATCCAATATTACCTAATCATTACAAAACGATTATACTTCATTAATATTTCGCAATATTTTCGGGAAAGTCCCTCGTTCAGTGCAACCCAGTATATTCAACTTACCTCCATTACAAACAGGAGTAGCAATACATTTTCTATTATAAAAGAACAATTTAAAAAACCCACATCCCTAATAAATTAGTACACACGACGCCGACAGTTAAAAGGAAACAGAAGAATTATACATAAGTAGATATTAACCCTCCTGTCGGTTGCAAACAAGGATAATGTTCCACCAAAATAAGCCAAGAGTACGCGAGAGGTTAAAGGGATTAACTGAATAAACAGAACGATAATGAACCACAGAATACAATACAACACAGAGGGTGAAATATAGAAAAGTGGATGTACAGGGTGTAACCAAACACCTAAGTTATCCCTTATATACCTGCTTCAGACCATCAAACTGAACAACTTTCACTATGAAGCCAACTTCGAAATAAAGCAGCTGTTCCATACAAAACTGCAGTACCGAATTTACTAAAATGTATGCTGACAGACATGGGACAGCTGATTTATTTTTCGCTATTTCGAATTTGGTTCCATAGTGAAAGTTGTTCAGTGTCATGGTCTGAAGCAACCCCTTACTAGGGTGTTTTTTTACGCCCTGTACAATAATATAGTATTGTACAATTAAAAGTTATAACTGAAATATTTCTAAAGCTGGGGTCCGAATGTTATGGCTTAATTTGACTAGTATAGCATAGGATAGCATATGCTCACGACTATATTCCCCGAGGACCCCCTCAGTCAGAGTTATTCTGAAACCTCAGAACATCCACGTTTCACCAGTAGTACCGAAACTCTGTCCAGTGTGGCGGTGGGTGAGCCCGTCGCCACTTATAATGGACAGTGGGTACAAGACACGCCTCGAAATTGAAGCGAAAAGCCAGTGGTGTAACAAATCGTACATAAATTCCGAAAAACTCATTGGTACGAGTCGGTTTGGAGGGAGATCGAACCATCGCCTCCTGCACGGCAGGCAAGGTTACTCGCCACTGGATCACCACTGCTTATTTCACTAGTGTGGGCTAATATTTATAAACTGGTTACGTAGTTGGTTAATATTTGTGGATTACAGACAGTTTCTTCTCATCTTTATTGAATTACTATGATAATAAATATTGTATCTCATATCCTCTTTGTATTTTCATAACTTGTTTACAAATATAAGCAAATCAACACCAATAATATCACTCAAAGGAAAAATTCCCACACAAAATATAAAAGTTTACATTTCTGGCAAACAGCGTCAAATAAAAACGCGCAAGTGAAAGAAGTGGACCTACAGGTACTCTCTATTTTACGAGTAAAATGTATAAACGGACTAAAGTAAGGGAAGTACGTAAATTACAACATTACACCGACTGCCGGCAAACTGAAACTGGTAAGTGTTTACATCCCGCATCGCTTAGAGGAATTCTACGGAAGGCCACTTTCCTGGCGGACCTTTTATTCCTATTCATACAGACTAAGGCTTCTAACATACTGTTAGTTCATTCTTAGTTAAAATACAGTTTCGTTTTTATTAGAAGCTTTATTTTCGCACTTAGTGTATCGCTGTTCAGTAATATAGCTGTTTGGATCACAACTATCAGTATGGCGAAAACTTGACTGCAATAAAGTGCGTCGCGATTCAGTTAATCGCAACGATATATTATAGTTATATCATAGGTTATAATATATAGGGTCCAACTTAATATGCTGACACTTTTTTAAGAGGATGATTTGACCGTCAAACTGAACAACTTTCTCTTCGGGACCAACATCAAAATCGCGAAAAAAAATCGGCTTACAAAACTGCAAACCTACTCGAGCCAAATGTATGGGACAGCTGATTTTTTTTCGCAATTTCGATGTTGGTCCCATAGAGAAAGTTGTTCAGTTTGATGGTCTGAACATCCCCTTAAAAAAGTGTCACCATATTAAGAAGGACCCTGTATATAGTTCTACATACAGAACGGTCACTCCCCGCCCCTTCTTACTTCATTCATCAACGTCACGTCTACTTTTAAATCTAATTTCTAGATTTTCATTAATACTTAGTTTGTTTGTTACATACTACACGTGTAGCTATTATAAGCGAGTTAAAATGAAATGATATAGTCTTGCCTGTAATTATCTATCAGGTTAGATATAGTTAGGCCTCCCTTACAGAGATCGTAATCATTAAGATAATATTATTCCGAGAGCGAAATAAGAGTTTCAATGCTAGGATTAATTTAAGATTTGTATGGAAATCTTTGAGGCACTGTAACTTGAAAACTATACATTTTAACGAAAATCTGAGTCCATACGAGCATAGAAATTTGTTTTTAGATTGTTTTTGCAAAATTTCATTGACTTTAATTGGTTAGCATTGAAAATATCACCATAGTACGTTTGTATGGAGCGCGCTCCGAATTATGCGAATTTCTTTACCCAGCCCCTAACAGTGGAACGTTGAACATTCCACTTTAAAAAAGAATGCTTTGCGTATTGTAGAAAGTTGCCGCTATAAACACAATTGACAAATTGAAACTATTGCTGTGTTCGAGCCCTAACCCGTTTTTATTCAAGGAGAAGAGAATAAAATAAATTGTTCACATTCCATCACACTTTTCCGGCGCAGAAGACGTGAGCGTAATTGAAAAATAAACCTTTTTGCTATCGAGACAGCCTTGCATTCCGTATAAAATATTCACTTTGTAATCTGTACTGGGAGGGGAACGCATGTGTGCTTTGGCTTAAATGCCGAAATAAATGATTATTTTCTTTTGTCAACAAAATTTCGTTACAGCTTTGTTAAAAAATTCTTGCTTCGATCTTCCATTATTATATTTTTTTACCAGAAAGCAATTACTTATTGCAAAATTTCTGATAAATTAAGGAAAATTTCGACAAAGGACCACAGATTAATAATAAGTTACTACGTAAACTCAAGGGCTGGCGCTTTCCTCGCTCAACGGATCAGCATAGCAATTCAGCGAGGAAATGAGGCCAGCGTTTTCGGTACCACAAGTGTCCTCCTCCTTGTGGGAGGCCACAAGGACCGAACCCGCACCACATCCTAGGTTAGTTTAGTT
Organism: Agonopterix heracliana; assembly: GCA_963693445.1. NCBI lineage: Eukaryota > Metazoa > Arthropoda > Insecta > Lepidoptera > Depressariidae > Agonopterix > Agonopterix heracliana. Next base: position 14,175,054 of record OY856328.1, read on the forward strand.
TTAAGTCACTTTATTTGTAAAACTTCAAACTTCAAAGACTTTATTGCGACACGCAAATAAGTAATATAAAGGTAGTAAACAGTATTTTAGATAGAGCTCCGTGATCTGCTGATCTGTAATTTAATGTAATGTCACTATGTTATTTATGTGTCACCGTAACATTGTAAAACACTTTAGTTTATTCGCGAGATTGTAAACTGTCGAAAGATTGTGAACCATAACATCCTGCTTACAATTTAACGCATTATTTTTCGATAGATTACGATCTAAGTGAGACCGTTAAATCACAAACACTGTTCGAAGGCTGTCCCTGATTGGTCAGTCTTATAGTAGCTCGTTCTGTGTCCACAGAGTTAGGAATCAAACACATGTGTCCGACTAATAAAATAAATGCTTTTCGGGTGGACTAGGTAGACAGTTAGCAATTTGTTTCGTTCCTTTGACACGTCATTTCATACTGAAATATAACTAAGCTAACACAGTGAACCTTATTTCGACATTGGTCCCATAGATAAAGTTGTTCAGTTTGATGGTCTAACCATCCCCTTAAAAACTGTCAGCATACTAAGAAGGACCCTAAATACAACAAAAACAGTTTCTTAAATCATTGCTAAAATTGTCCTAACCTAAAAAGTTCCACCATACCTTAAACATAGAGGTAGGAATAGAGGAACATACAGCTGAGAGAGCGAGATGTACCTAGCGGCACCACTGTATAATAGAAAGAGATACGTGACGCGAATCAATAGAACCGTTTTTTAGTCACTAATCAATTTTTACTATTCGGTTTTCGTGAATAATTGGAAATCTAAAGTGAAATCGTAGACAATTTTGTGAAATATACTGACACTACTTCATTAATTTATCCAAGATTTTACGTTAGACTCAGAATTATAGACAGTATTCGAATTTTTGCCTGCGAATAGTCTCCAAAAAACATACAAAAACTGTGTCATTTGACAACTCATGTCACTGACTCTATTCCTGTAAGGTATAATAACTTTATGACCTTAACAGAAAATTTATAACCAAATCAGAATAGGAGAGACAAAGACCTACAAGTTTGAGCTTTCAATGTGCAAACTGGAGCGGGGATTGTCTGAACGCGGATGTTTGATTCTGTTTAAACCAACAAGTGTATAATCGACAAGTATACACCGGCCGTCGTTGAATAGAAACAGTCGATGCCTCGATACTGACTTGTGTATACAGATGATATCGTCGCTGTCGGCGAACAAAGCCTACAGCCCTACAGACAGGCATATCTGTAAATTGGATCAGGGGGTTCTGTTTTATGCAGTATTGTTAAGACAGCAAAGAGTAAGCAATCAAGTGAAAAATTACAAATCATGATGCTATTCGACTTCGTGTTGATGAAAAGCTTTTTATTTTTACTTAAATTACACCAACCGTTGGTGTAATTGTAACAAAGAGTCGGCATTACCCATTATACAAGGTGTTACAAAAATACAAATAAACATTTAAGGTTTAGACCATCAACCTGAACAACTTTCACTATGGGACCAATATCGAAATCGCGAAAAAAAAAAATTATGTTCTATACTCTACAAATCGACTAGAGCTAAAATATGTATCAGAGTTGTTCAGTTTATGGTTTGATCATCCCTTTAAAAAAGGGTCAACATATTTCATGTATGCGTCCCAAGGCAAATAGCTCTCAAGGACGGACGCATGCAGAATGAGGATTGGTGGACTATTAGGTACAGCTACAATACGCCTCAGATCGTATTAAAACAGTTTCATGACTGACTGAGGAATGGGCCGTGAACCAAAGCCGAAAGCTCTGGTCGGATACACCAGAACTGAACCATGCAAAAGAACTTGTGTCTGGCTTTTCAAGCAGACTTACCTCGGAAGCCATCAATTCAAACCGCAGCGACTTAAGGCTCGTACGAGCCTTAACAGGACACTGCAAGCACAGACAGACATGAACAAACATCTACACAAAATGAGGCTCGCAGAGTCACCGGCTTGCAGATTCTGCTGTGAAGCAGAGGAAACGCCCATACACCTCCTCTGCGATTGCCAAGTGCTTATTCACAGCAGGAGTCGCCATCTGGGTGGTTTCGTGATAACACCCACTGACATTAGGGACCTCCCCTCCAAGAACATAACACGGTTCATAAAGGTCGTGGGCCTCTGAGGTCAAGGGTGAATTTAAATTCTACACAGGATTTAGTGGAGCAATAAGAAAGTAGACTTACGGGGTGTAAACATTTCAATGAAAAATCGTGCAAATCGATATACATAAGAATTTCCCTGTTTGTATCCAAATCTAGGCGGGGACAAGGAAGTCATTAACGTAATTCGTGATACTTTTCTTAATTATTTTGCAGCAAAAGTTGAAGAATTCACAATGTTGGTTTAACTTTTTGCAACAAAAATCAAGCATCAAATTCAGTTCACAGAGTTTATAATGCTTATAAATGAAGCCAAATAAAAGTGCGCAGTTCACGTCTACTCCAAAGAAAATGATTATTATGCGAGTTGATAAGTTTCAGTTTCTAACGAAGTACGTACAAGTGCGAAAGTTGCTTGTGACTCTCGACTTTCATGCAAGAAATACTCAGAAATGTAGCGGAAACTTCGTGATCAAAGGCGAACTAAAGGAAAGTCGGATTTTTGATAAAAACTTTAAAAATTAATTGCAGTAAAATACATTGCCCACGTGACGAAATGTATTCGTTTCAAATAGTTGCGCAACTAACTAATATAATGAGTATAATCAAAGAACAAATACAAAGAGAATGATAGCTAAAATTATACACAAAACAGGGGGAATATCATTCTTTCCAATGAAATGGAAATTATCCTTTTCTGCAGTGGGATTTCTTATAAAATTCAAATTCGTATTTAATAATAATAATAATTTATATTTATTTCAGACCGTAGTCCATAGAAAAGATTAGTAACAGTTTGTCTTAGAACTATGTTAGTAAATTAAATTATATATTAAATCACAGCATTATTTAAATTTTAAATTTACACTACAAACATAGGAACATTAGAACATAAGAAACAACAATAAATAACACCTAGACCAGCGCACGTACATGAGTTCTGGTCCAGTGTCTCAGCATTGGACCATCAACTCTTTCCCCCAATGCCTTCAGGAGACCATTGGCGCTGCCCCTCACGCGACGCATCAGGGAGGCTACCCTACTGCGCAATATGGCATGGTACCCATTCACTTGCGCCTCCGCAAACATTTGTGATGCGCTACAAAAACGTGGGTGCCCCAATAGTATCCTGAATGCATTTTTGTATTGTACTCGCAGATCGCTAACAGCCTTCTGCGTATAGTTAACCCAGAGGGCGCACGAGTAAAAAGATTGACATTATAATTAATTATTATAAATTATAAGCCCGAAAAAGAGTGATTTTTACATCACTCGTGCATCGCGCAAACCTGCGGGCCAACATATTACATCTAACCGTTAGAGATATTTACCAGTTTTGTATGCGAAACGGGATTGGGCAGTCTTTTAAACCCATTTACTCATGTTATTGGATTATTGACAGTCTAATAGTATAGGCATTTATAATTTTTTTTTAAATCGAGAATGTCTAAAACAATTGTTTTCAGACTAAAAGGTGTCTGAAGGTTGTTCAATAAAGCTAAACAAAATAAACAAATAATGAGGTTTAATTTATTCAAATTCTTTGAGCGATTAAATAAAGGTATCGAAAACATTGTTTAGAAAACATTCTGTTTTTGTTTCGAAAGGTATTTGTTTGGGATTTTGTTTTTATCTAAAAGTCGAATTAATTAAATTCAATAAGGTAAACTCCATGAAATATTTTAATTCTATGGAAGACATTTTTATAAATTAATTCAGTGAATAAATAATTAAGACAACAATTTTCTTCAGTCGTATAGCTGATTATTATTCTAATAACAGGCTTCACGTTTCTTTGATTTATAAATGTAGGTAGGTAGCTAAAAAGGGTCTAGCATGACGCGTGTTACGCATTATGATAGAAAGGTAAGGCATGACTTTTTATGATGCAGATCAATTTACAAAGGTAAATCCTGACCAGGAATATAAAAAACCTGGTTTGGGGGCGCTGCAATCGACTGTCACCTTTAATGTTAGTGTTCCAAGTATAAAAATTAGTTCCAAAGATTTTCCGCAACATGGCGAGGTTTTTTATATTTCTGGTCAGGCTATACCTACAATTATGTTATGTAATATTGTAGCGGAATCTAGGATTCCAGATCTAAATGCACGAAGAGCAAGTTTAGATTGCGCCCCGTGCATGAAAAATAAAACAAGCATTTCATAGTTTATTCTTTTATTGTAATAGGAGCACACATAAAGTAATTGTATTTCAATAACGCGACACACACGCACTTTCACTGGCGAAGACCTGGACGCGCTGGACACGCGGGATGGACGCGCCTACTACGCGCGCGCTCATCCCACGGCGAGTTGTCGCGGGCATAGGATCGTAGTAGACCTAAGCTCGTTCTACAGTCTGCGAACAAGGCAGACAAGTCTATAATTCTGCTGTGCAATAACTTACTATCGCTTGAAAATATGTTCCCTGATCTTTATTGTGCACGGGTTCGCCTTAAGGAAATTGTGAAATAAACTATTGTAAGCCTCCGCCTTAAAAGGTCCATAGAGAGCTACGATATTTTATTATAAACCTAAAATGTCCATAGCGAGTAGAATAATTTATAATTGACATTGTTTCCTAGCAACGTAATTTATAAATAATTGCAATTTATTTTATTTTCTGAAAATTGTTATAATAATAATTTATTGTATTAGCGAACAAGCACAATCTGGAATATTGCCTAAAGAAGCCCGATGAATTGACAAAAATGGCGTCGAGATTTGCCAATGATTATGTTATGTCACGGCGAACGAAAAAACGGAAAATCACGGATAAAGGATTTGCAGAATTACCTGATTTATGGATTGCAGTGTCCGCTGCAGCCTCCCTGATCGCCGCGTTGATGATAGGACACTCCATCAGGAGTATAAGAAGACTTTTCACTCGCCCGAAAACTTTCGACGCGGTTATAAGAATACTGCTATCTACTAAGGTTCTAGTTATAAATCTACATTTGCCAACGGGAGGCTACACGTCCGTACAGGTTAAAGAGATCCTTGAAACTGCGTCAAAAACGTCGATTGTTTAATTCCATTCGAAAATTCAAATATTTGAAAATGTATGAGAAAACTGTTGAAGGCCAGTCATTAAAGAAAATATCGATCTTCTTGCTAAGTAAAATCGACTGACAAGGAGATGGAATTACCCGGCTGGCCACGTAAACACGGCTGGCCACTGAAATAAAATAATGAAAAAATAAACCAAAGAATCTCGAACTCCATATGAAATTTCAAACTCGAACCGAGCTTTCTTTATGAATTTTTGGAAAGCCAAGGTCAGTCCTGCGGTGGTTCCCACAAAAGAACCTTACGTAGTATAAAGACCTGGCCAGGGTCACAGCAAGACCCTGGCCCCTGCCCCGGTCTCAATAAGTACCGCGTAAACCAAGATCTCGCAAGTCCCGGCATCAACACCTCCAGCGCCGCGGCCGTCCAGCTGCTCGTCTCCGGCTGCGGGCACCCTGCTGCTCCTTCACGTCCTGCCGCGAGTTACCTCACCCCAGGAGGGGTGCGGTCGCCGAAGTTACCCCCCACTGAAGGTGCGGTGGGGGCTCCGATCCTAAGGCCTAGGGCCCACTTTCGAAAAAATACCCAAAATTGACAGTTTCGAGTGTTTTTTAATTTAGTAGTTATGTTTAGCCCCTTATCTGTTTTTATACTTTTCACCCACTTGCTCTCCGTGCATTAAAGTCTTTTATCATTTACCTCTACTCTTCTATCTTTTTATTTAACGTCGTCCCGAGATAGGAGGGAAGTTTCACCCCTCGTACCTCGTAACGCGACAATATAATCAATCAATTATACTTTATTTGAAGATGATGATGTGATTTTGAAAGTTCGTGAAATCCTCAGTGTCAAAGTTGCCAAAATAATGTCAAAATCCTTAGACTAAAGTAACAGTCTAAGGTCAAAATCAACAAAATTTGACCCCTGTAGACCTCGCATGCCACCCCCGAGAAAACGATAAAAATCGAGATGGTGCTTCCATCCTTATTATTTTACGTATGAAAGAGCGCGAATACGTTTTTCTCGTTTATACGCTTTGTCGTGGGTGGCATGCTAGCCGTGTTGGTCATCATCGATTTCCTTTAATGCAGACATCAAGAAACATAATAACGAGTAAAACGAAAATAATTACGATTTCATTCAAATCGATAAACCAGTTAAAACCCGACCAGAAATATAAAAAACCTCGCCATGTTGCGGAAAATCATTGGAACAAATTTTTGTACTTGGAAGTCTGTCATTAAAGGTTATAGTCGATTGCAGCTCCCCCAATCTAGGTTTTTTATATTCCGGGTCAGGCTTTACGTCAAAAACTTACCACAACAATAACTTAATCAAACGTCTTCTCTGCCCCAAATAGGAAACTTCTTGCATAATCATTATGAACTTTATTGCTATAGATGCAGATGCGGTATCCGGCTGAATGCAGGATAATTTCAGAGGTTCCGTTTTAGAGGCTCTATTAGTTCCGGGTATCGGAGTCAAACTTGCAGTTATGGAGTTATTAAGCAAATATTTGGATATAGTAAGAATTTCAAGATTCTCTCTAGTTCAGTTGCAGTTTGTTGTGCAGTGCATCTGAGATTAAGTTTATTAAGCCGTACTAGAAGCATTTGCTTCAAATGTGAAAATACTACTGTAGTAACACTATATTTTACTTTCACTGTATGATTATTCGTCATTCTTCTTTATTCTTTTACAGTGGCAACCACTGAACCCATTTTAAAACTTATTTGAGTGAGTTATTTTTCACCCCTCTGGAAAGCGTCAACTTTCGTCCCGCTGCGCTAAACGAAGTTGCTGCTTTTTATTCACTAGTTAAACTAATGGTGAATATGTGAGTATAAATGCAAAAAATCTGAAACTGAGAAAAATGTTTAAAAATGCATGAAAATACGTCATCTTTGTGACGATTTTCTGTCGAGTGAAGTAATTCCAATGGTGTATTCAGTTTATGATTTCACTAGATAAATTATCCAAAAATTCGGAGGTATGACTTTAGTTTTAGTAAATGGTATAAATCTAGTCGTAAAATGAAAAATAAAAGACGCCTCCAAGGTATTCCCACCTACTATTACGCCTTAACGCCCATCCTCCTGAGGGCCCTGCAGTAGAACGTTGATGATGATGACATTTACATAGGTAGTTATTATTACCATGTCAATTTCGACCTTACCTTATGACAATAGGTAAACTAATTATGATTTATGATTAATTACGTACGTTATTATGACAACTGACACCGGCGCCAAGCTAGCCAAGCTAGCCAAGATTGGATGACGTTGACGCTGCCGCCAGATTTCCAATAACGCGTTGATTGTACTTTTTTAGCCCTGCCAGATTGGGGTTTGCGTGGTGCCATTTTTTGACCGGAATGCGAGTATATATCGCTCATCTAGTACTACAAAGACGTAACTGTCATTTTACGGAGCGTCTCAAGCAACTGACCAATGTGGCGTTGTTACACTCAGGGAGAGTCAATTTTTGTACCGGTGCAACAAAGACAGTGGCGCATTTGTTGAACAATAAAAATAACTTTGTAACACCATACTTATTGAACATTTTGGAATATTCTGGCATCATTTGGTAGTACTTACTAGATGAGCGTATATGCGAGTAGCATATGCCGTACACTAGGTCGTAATTGCCCCAGGCAATGACTTTCCATACACAGCCCCAGGAGAACTTATATATGGCTTATTTAAAAAATAAGCACACTTTTCAGTGTTTGCCATTTATTTTCTCCCCTTTTCTCATGTATCGTTATTAGGAACGGATACGGGGACGATAAATCTCATAAAATATTCAAAGAGTTCGAAGAAGTAATAATGATGGCACTTGCCAGTCTCGAGACGACACACGCGCTCGTAAAACGCGGTCGTTAGCGAGCGCGAGACTTTTAACAACTTATTTCTGTTGATTCTCTACCACGTACCTATGTATCTAACCGAAAAATCACAAAATTATGATCATAAAACTAAAATTCTCTGGTTTTTCTAAACGTGGAAAACTTTAAGGTTTATCGACTGACGATTGGTGACTGAACAGGTGATTTGGGGACACCATTGTGAAAGAGCTCGGTGGTGCGTTGCGGAGAGGTATGGACTCTCAATCATGAGGTCCGGGTTCGAATCCGCACGGACAAAATGCCACGTAACAATGAGTTATTCTAACTTATGTACGTATTATAGACTGCTCTCAAACGGTGAAGGAAAACATCGTGAGGAAACCTGCATAATATGTGAAGTCTACCAATCCGCATTGGGCACGCGTGGTGGACTAACGCCCGAACGCCCTCCTAGAGGGTAGGCCTGTGCCCTGCAGTGGGACGTATGTAGGCTGATGATGATGATTGTGAAATCGAGTCGCTTTTAAGAGGTAAAGCAGTCTTAGGGTAAACAGTTGCATTAATTTTCAGGGGTGATTATAACCATGATACTGATCAACTTTCCCTAAGCTATTATATAATCTGTGCCCTAAGAAACCTATAGGAAATACGCGAAAAAAACATGGACTTTCCATACTAAATGAAATCAAAATTTTTTTTTGCTTTTTTCCTATTTGTTTCTTATGGAAAGTTTTTCAGTATGTTGAGTACAACCACCCCTTAAAGTAAAGCATCGTTGCTTTACTTTAAGGGGTGATTGTACCCAACATACGTACTGTTTACCTTAACACCCTGTATAGTTAAAGATGTTCAGTTTGATGGTCTAAATACAAAACTTATCTTTATTTGCACACCAAAAACTTAAAATAGCAATACTAAAGACGATGGCGGTCTTATCACTAACAGCGATTTTTGAACTACCGTAAAATGGGGTTACATTGATTTATTTTGAAATTCGAATGCTTATATTTCTTTCAGTTTTAACTCTAAAAATAAATAAAAAATACCGTATTACCGACTTAGCATATAGACTTATTTGCCATAATAGAAAAAAAATTTGGACTTATATTTTCGGAAAAAAAAAAATTTTCTGGCTTATCAACTCTATACTCAAAATGGGGTCGGTTTGATTGCCCCCATTTTTTTAAGTGGCTCTCAAAGTAGTCCTTTACAGGAGCCAAAATCAATAATCAAAATTTGACTCCACTCAATACATTTTAAATAACGAGTCTTCTAAGTTCAGTGGGGTGTGTTTGATTACAGGGGTTAAATAGATACTATTTTTTAAACAGTAAATATCATCAATTATACTAATGCAATTTTATGTTATTAATAAAAATAATTAATGAAGACTATAGACATAAAATATCTTCAACGTTTGTTGGTGTAATTCGATATTTATAGTGTTTTTTTACAACCTGTAATACGTCCCTGGGCACAGGCCTCCCCTCAGGCAGAAACACGGTGAACATGAAAAGCAAAAAATGTATCTTAACGAAATAAGCGGATTTGTTTCGCGGATTTATAAACAAGACAAAGAAAATACCCCTTTTTGCGATCGGAAGTTAAAAGAACAAACGTAGTAACTGACAGGGCGCACAATTTCCGAAACTAAGGATAAACCCTCACTAAACTGAACAAAATAGAGAGTATGGCATGTACAGTCTATGCCAGATAATTGGGAAAACGAAGTTAGCTCGAAGAAAACTTATTAGTAGTAAAGTCTTACTTTATTAAGTTTACTTTTCTTGTAGTCTTATAGCCCATAAACGTCTCAATACCGGGCACAAGTTTTCCCTAAAGAAAGGTGAATGGTGAATCCACCACGCGTGCCCAATGCCGATTATTAGTATTCATATACGGCATCAGAATTTCTTGATCAAAGTATACGCATGATTAATTCCACACAATGTTTTCCTTCACTGTTTGGGAACTGCCTCCGTGGTCTAATGGTTAGAGCTAGCAACAGCCTTTAATAACAACTTTATTAATATTGTTAAAAATCAGTCTTCAGCTATATCAGTGAGAAACGCACTGACTGAACATGCATCTAGTATGTTCATTGAACCAGTCTCAACCGAAGAAATAGTAGTTATAATAAAATCTCTTAAAAACACCAACTCAGTCGGCTATGATGAGCTACCTACAAATATCCTAAAGTTAATCGCTCACGCTATAGCACCTGTACTTTGCCACATCATCAACTTATCATTTATGCATGGTATATTCCCCAAAAAACTAAAATATTCTATTGTTAAACCACTTTACAAGAAAGGATCGAAAAAGGAAATGGATAACTACAGACCCATTACTCTTGTTCCAGTACTTTCTAAAATAGTCGAAAGGGCAATGCTCAATAGGCTTAATAAATTCATTAATAAATTTAAAATCTTACATCCAGCTCAAAACGGGTTTGTGAAAGGAAAGTCAACTGCTTTGGCAATTTTCAAACTAATTAAATCTGTCACTGAGTCTATAGATCATGGTAATCCGATTGTAGCATTGTTTTTGACATGAGCAAGGCGTTTGATTTTGTTCATCATGGTAGACTTCTTAGCAAACTGTCCAAATACGGTATTAGAGGTACTGCTAACGATTGGTTCAACAGTTATCTTAGCAATCGAGTACAATGTACAGAGATATCAAATGCTGGAAAAGATTCAGTTAAAGTCAAAATAAAGTCAGAGTACAGACTGAATGGGTATGGAGTGCCTCAAGGAAGTATTCTGGGACCTATTTTATTTTTGATGTATATAAATGACTTACCTGATGCCATTGCATATGAATCTATATTATTTGCTGATGACATTACTATAATTATAAAAGGTGACAATTTACAATTGAATGAATTCGAATCGGAAATAAATGATACCGTAGGTAAAGTTGTAACGTGGCTTGAAGAAAACAATCTGAAAGTTAACATTAATAAAACTAAAATGATACAATTCCGTACACAGCAAGCTACGTCAGTTAACTTCAACATTAAATATGACGAAAATAAGATCGAAGAAGTTGCAGAAACAACGTTCTTGGGAGTAGTAGTAGACCAACACTGCAACTGGAAGTCACACATTGATTTCATATGTGGAAGACTAAACAGATTTGTGTATGCCTTGCGTCGCCTTGCTGAAGTATCTTCGATAGAGACGGCTCTTACCGCATATCACGGTTACGTTGCGTCAGTTTTGCAATATGGTTTGCTGTTATGGGGCAATAGCACCGATTTTCAAAGAGCATTTTTAATTCAAAAAAAGTGTGTCAGATCGATGTGTGCAGCACATTATCAAGATTCATGCAGGCCATTATTTAGAAGCCTAAAAATTTTACCACTTGCATGCCTGTACATAAAGCAGTTATGCATGTTTGTGAAGCAGCATCCAACATATTTTTTGACCAGAAAGGATGTATGCGTTAGGCAGTTAAGGAAAAAGCTGGATAATACTCTACACATACCCTACTGTAGGCTAGCTCTCGTTAAAAAAAACGCATTTTTCATGGCAATCACAATTTATAATAAACTTCCTGATGACTTAAAAAACTTGACGGTAACACAATTTAAACGAAACCTCCAATTGTGGCTCTTGAGTAATTGTTTTTATTCTGTAAATGAGTTTCTCGATCACAATCAATGATTTTATTGATGGAAGCTATTATTATATAGGTAAAAATTTTTAATATTTTATAACATGACATTTAATTGGTCATATTTTTAATGATAATGTTGACAATTACTACTAATAAATTTAATTATTCGAAATATTGTATCTGCAAACTGCATGTAAAATTGTGACTTTCGTTTGTAAATTGCACGTATTTACTATATGATTGTTCTATGTTCTGTTCTGTTCTCTTTATTATAAAACCAAATCAAGTATGTAATATAATCCTGTATGTAATCCTGTAACTTGTTAACACAATATTTGTACGCCATGAGGGCAGATTTTTGTTGTCTCTGTGAGAACTTATTACCTACATCCTAAGTACTACCAAAAGTCTTATAAATAAACTAGTCTTTTGCTCGGTGCCGCGGGCTTGCAGCCCGCGGAGGTCTGAGTCGCCGCGAATGGGGGGGGTGCCTGCACCTATAGTTTCAGTTGTCTGATTAACCTTTCGGTCGGGAAAAGGAAAAGAGGGGGAGGGGAGCGAGGCTGCAGTTTAGCTCATGGCGATGGTGTTGGAGTTAAAAATTTTGCTGAAAAAAGGGGAAGGGAAGGGTGAGAAAGTGACTGAAGACCCTGACGTTGGGGGGGTGGAAGCGCCACCCCTCAATAAGTAAGGGGTGGGGCGGGCCGTATTGCCTGGAAGCCTGGTGGACCTGGTCTCCGGGGTCAACCTGCCTGCCAAACGAGACCGCAGGCCGAGCGTGCCGCTCGTCCTGCGGCTCGCTTGGCGGCAGATTGACCCCGGAGACCAGGTCCACCAGGTTCCAGGTGGGCCGCTTCGGAGCTTCGCTCCTACGCGTAGCTCGGCCTTTGGCCTCGCGCTCGGCTCGGCCTGCGGCCTCGCAAAAATTACACGGGAGAAGGGAGACGGATAGTTACGGCGGTGTCCAGGCAGTATAACTAACCCTTGGACGCTTCGGCGCACGCGCCTACGCGGAGCTCGGCCTTCGGCCTCGCCTTTTTTCGCTTAGCTCGGCCTTCGGCCTCGCTAACTTGGCTCGGCCTGCGGCCTCGCGTTTAATTAGTTGGGCGAAGTAAAACGGGTGGGAATCACATTGGACGCTTCGGCGCACGCGCCTACGCGGAGCTCGGCCTTCGGCCTCGCCATCGATCGCTTAGCTCGGCCTTGCGGCCTCGCTAACTTGGCTCGGCCTTCGGCCTCGCGTTTAGGTACTTAACACCTCGGCCTTCGGCCTCGGTCACCTGGCTCGCCCTTCGGGCTCGCCCAATATGAACATTCGTATGGCGACCCTAGTGAAAGTTGAAGATAAAAAAAAATGGATTTCATATTTGAAGCCAGCGACCCCTAAAACCCCCGGATACAAATTTTCAGTCGATTCGGAGAAAGTTGAAAAAATACCATAAACTTTTTTTTTTTTTTTTTATTTTTTTTGGTGTCTTCAAAATTTGCTCATGTTTCTCTATGACATTTGTTTGGGGTCCATACCCCTATCTGTCATACTTTCCGCTGGCCGTTGACCACATCGAGGAGGAGTCGACCTTCGGTGGAAGTCGAGGTTTTCCCGGGGCCTCGGGGTCATCCTCTATACGATCCCCAAATGTCAGATCTGTACCCTGCCAGGAACCCGGAGAACATGATCTGTCACTTGGTCATCGGTAAGTCATCGGTCTTTAATGAGTGGGGTTTCAGCTTTATATATTATAACTAGTCTTTTGCTCGGTGCCGCGGGCTTGCAGCCCGCGGAGGTCTGAGTCGCCGCGAATGGGGGGGGGTGTGGACCTATAGTTTCAGTTGTCTGATGTTACCTTTCGGTCGGGAAAAGGAAAAGAGGGGGAGGGGACTAATTTTGCAGTTTTGCTCATGGCGTTTGGTAGTGGAGTTGTAAATTTTGCTGAAAAAAGGGGAAGGGAAGGGTGAGAAAGTGACAGAAGACGCTGACGTTGGGGGGGTGGAAGCGCCACCCCTCAATAAATAAGGGGTGGGGCGGGCCGTATCGCCTGGAAGCCTGGTGGACCTGGTCTCCGGGGTCAAACTGCCTGCCAAACGAGGCCGCAGGCCGAGCGTGCCGCTCGTCCTGCGGCTCGCTTGGCGGCAGATTGACCCCGGAGACCAGGTCCACCAGGTTCCAGGGGGGCCGCTTCGGAGCTTCGCTCCTACGCGTAGCTCGGCCTTCGGCCTCGCGCTCGGCTCGGCCTGCGGCCTCGCAAAAATTACACGGGAGAAGGGAGACGGATCATTACGGCGTCGTTCAGGCAGTATAACTAACCCTTGGACGCTTCGGCGCACGCGCCTACGCGGAGCTCGGCCTTCGGCCTCGCCTTTTTTCGCTTAGCTCGGCCTTCGGCCTCGCTAACTTGGCTCGCCCTTCGGGCTCGCGTTAAGTTAGTTGGGCGAAGTAAAACGGGTGGGAATCACTTTGGACGCTTCGGCGCACGCGCCTACGCGGAGCTCGGCCTTCGGCCTCGCGTTCGTTCGCTTAGCTCGGCCTTACGGCCTCGCTAACTTGGCTCGGCCTTCGGCCTCGCATTTAGGTACTTAACACCTCGGCCTTCGGCCTCGGTCACCTGGCTCGCCCTTCGGGCTCGCCCAAGATGAACATTCGTATGGCGACCCTAGTGAAAGTTGAAGATGGAAAAAAATGGATTTCATATTTGGAATGTGGGACCCCAAAAACCCCCGGATACAAATTTTCAGTCGATTCGGAGAAAGTTAAAAAACGACCATAAACAATTTTTATTTTTTTTTTATTTTTTTTATGTCATCCACATAGCTCACCTCGGTCGCTATGACATTTGTTCAATCACCCTGTATCTATCTACCGCCATTAAAAAGTTACAGGCGTTTGAAATTTGTATGGAGTTCCTCAGAAAATCCCTTTTTCGAACTTTTTTCATCGCCTGTAGAATCTGCCCATGCTTCTCTATGACATTTGTTTGGGGTCCATATCCCTATCTGTCATACTTTCCGCTGGCCGTTGACCACATCGAGGAGGAGTCGACCTTCGGAGGAAGTCGAAGTTTTCCCTGGGCCTCCAGGATGTCCCGAGTACGAAACGCTAATGCTTTTCCTCGGTCTGGGGGGGGAACCTGGAGAACATGATCTGTCACTTGGTCATCGGTAAGTGGGGTTTGAGCTTTATATATTATAACTAGTCTTTTGCTCGGTGCCGCGGGCTTGCAGCCCGCGGAGGTCTGAGTCGCCGCGAATGGGGGGGGTGTGCAGTCTATAGTTTCAGTTGTCTGATTAACCTTTCGGTCGGGAAAAGGAAAAGAGGGGGAGGGGAGCGAGGCTGCAGTTTAGCTCATGGCGTTTGGTGTTGGAGTTTAAAATTTTGCTGAAAAAAGGGGAAGGGAAGGGAGAGAAAGTGACTGAAGACGCTGACGTTGGGGGGGTGGAAGCGCCACCCCTCAATAAGTAAGGGGTGGGGCGGGCCGTACCGCCTGGAAGCCTGGTGGACCTGGTCTCCGGGGTCAATCTGCCTGCCAAACGAGGCCGCAGGCCGAGCGTGCCGCTCGTCCTGCGGCTCGCTTGGCGGCAGATTGACCCCGGAGACCAGGTCCACCAGGTTCCAGGTGGGCCGCTTCGGAGCTTCGCTCCTACGCGTAGCTCGGCCTTCGGCCTCGCGCTCGGCTCGGCCTGCGGCCTCGCAAAAATTACACGGGAGAAGGAAGACTGATCGTTACGGCGTCGTTCAGGCAGTATAACTAACCCTTGGACGCTTCGGCGCACGCGCCTACGCGGAGCTCGGCCTTCGGCCTCGCCTTTTTTCGCTTAGCTCGGCCTCCGGCCTCGCTAACTTGGCTCGGCCTGCGGCCTCGCGTTTAATTAGTTGGGCGAAGTAAAACGGTTGGGAATCACATTGGACGCTTCGGCGCACGCGCCTACGCGGAGCTCGGCCTTCGGCCTCGCCATCGATCGCTTAGCTCGGCCTTACGGCCTCGCTAACTTGGCTCGGCCTTCGGCCTCGCGTTAAGGTACTTAACACCTCGGCCTTCGGCCTCGGTCACCTGGCTCGCCCTTCGGGCTCGCCCAAGATGAACATTCGTATGGCGACCCTAGTGAAAGTTGAAGATAGAAAAAAATGGTTTTCATATTTGACATTAGCGACCCCTAAAATCCCCGGATACAAATTTTCAGTCGATTCGGAGAAAGTTAAAAAACGACCATAAACAATTTTTATTTTTTTTTTATTTTTTTTACGTCATCCACATAGCTCACCTCGGTCGCTATGACATTTGTTCAATCACCCTGTATCTATCTACCGCCATTAAAAAGTTACAGGCGTTTGAAATTTGTATGGAGTTCCTCAGAAAATCCCTTTTTCGAATTTTTTTCATCGCCTGTAGAATCTGCCCATGCTTCTCTATGACATTTGTTTGGGGTCCATATCCCTATCTGTCATACTTTCCGCTGGCCGTTGACCACATCGAGGAGGAGTCGACCTTCCGAGGAAGTTGAAGTTTTCCCTGGGCCTCCAGGATGTCCCGAGTACGAAACGCTAATGCTTTTCCTCGGTCTGGGGGGGGAACCTGGAGAACATGATCTGTCACTTGGTAGGTAGGTAGGTAGGTAAGTCAGTCAGTGGGGTTTGAGCTTTATATATTATAACTAGTCTTTTGCTCGGTGCCGCGGGCTTGCAGCCCGCGGAGGTCTGAGTCGCCGCGAATGGGGGGGTGCTGGCCTCTATAGTTTTCGTGTCTGATTTTACCTTTCGGTCGGGAAAAGGAAAAGAGGGGGAGGGGAGTAATTTTGCAGTTTTGCTCATGGTGTAAGGTAGTGGAGTTGTAAATTTTGCTGAAAAAAGGGGAAGGGAAGGGAGAGAAAGTGACAGAGGACCCTGACGTTTGGGGGGTGGAAGCGCCACCCCTCAATCAAATTTGGGTGGGGCGGGCAGTATCGCCTGGAAGCCTGGTGGACCTGGTCTCCGGGGTCAACCTGCCTGCCAAACGAGACCGCAGGCCGAGCGTGCCGCTCGTCCTGCGGCTCGCTTGGCGGCAGATTGACCCCGGAGACCAGGTCCACCAGGTTCCAGGTGGGCCGCTTCGGAGCTTCGCTCCTACGCGTAGCTCGGCCTTCGGCCTCGCGCTCGGCTCGGCCTGCGGCCTCGCAAAAATTACACGGGAGAAGGGAGACGGATCGTTACGGCGGTGTCCAGGCAGTATAACTAATCCTTGGACGCTTCGGCGCACGCGCCTACGCGGAGCTCGGCCTTCGGCCTCGCCTTTTTTCGCTTAGCTCGGCCTTCGGCCTCGCTAACTTGGCTCGGCCTGCGGCCTCGCGTTTATTTAGTTGGGCGAAGTAAAACGGGTGGGAATCACATTGGACGCTTCGGCGCACGCGCCTACGCGGAGCTCGGCCTTCGGCCTCGCCATCGATCGCTTAGCTCGGCCTTGCGGCCTCGCTAACTTGGCTCGGCCTTCGGCCTCGCATTTAGGTACTTAACACCTCGGCCTTCGGCCTCGGTCACCTGGCTCGCCCTTCGGGCTCGCCCAAGATGAACATTCGTATGGCGACCCTAGTGAAAGTTGAAGATAGAAAAAAATGGATTTCATATTTGAAGCCAGCGACCCCTAAAACCCCCGGATACAAATTTTCAGTCCATTCGGAGAAAGTTGAAAAATGACCATAAACAATTTTTTTTTTTTTTACGTCGTCCACATAGCTGACCTCGGTCGCTATGCCATTTGTTCAATCACCCTGTATCTATCTACCGCCGTTCAAAAGTTACAGGCGTTTGAAATTTGTATGGGATTCCTCAGAAAATCCCTTTTTCGAATTTTTTTCATCGGCTGTAGAATCTGCCCATGTTTCTCTATGACATTTGTTTGGAGCCCATACCCCTGTCTGTCATACTTTCCGCTGGCCGTTGACCACATCGAGGAGGAGTCGACCTTCGGAGGAAGTCGAAGTTTTCCCTGGGCCTCCAGGATGTCCCGAGTACGAAACGCTAATGCTTTTCCTCGGTCTGGGGGGGGAACCTGGAGAACATGATCTGTCACTGGGTCATCGGTCTTTAATGAGTGGGGTTTCAGCTTTATATATTATAACTAGTCTTTTGCTCGGTGCCGCGGGCTTGCAGCCCGCGGAGGTCTGAGTCGCCGCGAATGGGGGGGGGTGTTGAGGCTATAGTTTCAGTTGTCTGATATACCTTTCGGTCGGGAAAAGGAAAAGAGGGGGAGGGGAGCGAGGCTGCAGTTTAGCTCATGGCGATGGTGTTGGAGTTTAAAATTTTGCTGAAAAAAGGGGAAGGGAAGGGAGAGAAAGCGACAGAGGATGTTGACGTTTGGGGGGTGGAAGCGCCACCCCTCAATAAGTTGGGGGTGGGGCGGGCCGTACCGCCTGGAAGCCTGGTGGACCTGGTCTCCGGGGTCAATCTGCCTGCCAAACGAGGCCGCAGGCCGAGCGTGCCGCTCGTCCTGCGGCTCGCTTGGCGGCAGATTGACCCCGGAGACCAGGTCCACCAGGTTCCAGGTGGGCCGCTTCGGAGCTTCGCTCCTACGCGTAGCTCGGCCTTCGGCCTCGCGCTCGGCTCGGCCTGCGGCCTCGCAAAAATTACACGGGAGAAGGGAGACGGATCGTTACGGCGATGTCCAGGCAGTATAACTAACCCTTGGACGCTTCGGCGCACGCGCCTACGCGGAGCTCGGCCTTCGGCCTCGCCTTTTTTCGCTTAGCTCGGCCTTCGGCCTCGCTAACTTGGCTCGCCCTTCGGGCTCGCGTTTAGTTAGTTGGGCGAAGTAAAACGGGTGGGAATCACTTTGGACGCTTCGGCGCACGCGCCTACGCGGAGCTCGGCCTTCGGCCTCGCCATCGATCGCTTAGCTCGGCCTTACGGCCTCGCTAACTTGGCTCGGCCTTCGGCCTCGCGTTTAGGTACTTAACACCTCGGCCTTCGGCCTCGGTCACCTGGCTCGCCCTTCGGGCTCGCCCAAGATGAACATTCGTATGGCGACCCTAGTGAAAGTTGAAGATAGAAAAAAATGGATTTCATATTTGAAGCCAGCGACCCCTAAAACCCCCGGATACAAATTTTCAGTCCATTCGGAGAAAGTTGAAAAATGACCATAAACAATTTTTTTTTTTTTACGTCATCCACATAGCTGACCTCGGTCGCTATGACATTTGTTCAATCACCCTGTATCTATCTACCGCCGTTCAAAAGTTACAGGCGTTTGAAATTTGTATGGGATTCCTCAGAAAATCCCCTTTTTGACATTTTTTCATCGGCTGTAGAATCTGCCCATGTTTCTCTATGACATTTGGTTGGGGCCCATACCCCTATCTGTCGTGGTTTCCGCTGGCCGTTGACCACATCGAGGAGGAGTCGACCTTCGGAGGAAGTTGAAGTTTTCCCTGGGCCTCGGGGTCATCCTCTATACGATCCCCAAATGTCAGATCTGTACCCTGGCGGGAACCCGGAGAACTTGATCTCTGGGTCATCGGTAGGTCTTTAATCAGTGAGTGGGGTTTGAGCTTTATATAATATAATAACTAGTCTTTTGCTCGGTGCCGCGGGCTTGCAGCCCGCGGAGGTCTGAGTCGCCGCGAATGGGGGGGGGGGTGTTGAGGCTATAGTTGTCGTGTCTGATTTTACCTTTCGGTCGGGAAAAGGAAAAGAGGGGGAGGGGAGAGGAGTTGCAGTTTGCTCATGGCGTAAGGTGTCGGAGTTTAAAATTTTGCTGAAACAAGGGGAAGGGAAGGGAGAGAAAGTGACAGAGGATGTTGACGTTTGGGGGGTGGAGGCGCCACCCCTCAATCAAATTTGGGTGGGGCGGGCCGTATCGCCTGGAAGCCTGGTGGACCTGGTCTCCGGGGTCAATCTGCCTGCCAAACGAGACCGCAGGCCGAGCGTGCCGCTCGTCCTGCGGCTCGCTTGGCGGCAGTTTGACCCCGGAGACCAGGTCCACCAGGTTCCAGGTGGGCCGCTTCGGAGCTTCGCTCCTACGCGTAGCTCGGCCTTCGGCCTCGCGCTCGGCTCGGCCTACGGCCTCGCAAAAATTACACGGGAGAAGGGAGTCGGATCATTACGGCGTCGTTCAGGCAGTATAACTAACCCTTGGACGCTTCGGCGCACGCGCCTACGCGGAGCTCGGCCTTCGGCCTCGCCTTTTTTCGCTTAGCTCGGCCTTCGGCCTCGCTAACTTGGCTCGCCCTTCGGGCTCGCGTTAAGTTAGTTGGGCGAAGTAAAACGGGTGGGAATCACTTTGGACGCTTCGGCGCACGCGCCTACGCGGAGCTCGGCCTTCGGCCTCGCGTTCGTTCGCTTAGCTCGGCCTTGCGGCCTCGCTAACTTGGCTCGGCCTTCGGCCTCGCGTTTAGGTACTTAACACCTCGGCCTACGGCCTCGGTCACCTGGCTCGCCCTTCGGGCTCGCCCAATATGACCATTCGTATGGCGACCCTAGTGAAAGTTGAAGATAGAAAAAAATGGATTTCATATTTGAAGCCAGCGACCCCTAAAACCCCCGGATACAAATTTTCAGTCTATTCGGAGAATGTTGAAAAATGACCATAGACAATTTTTTTTTTTTTTACGTCATCCATATAGCTGACCTCGGTCGCTATGACATTTGTTCAATCACCCTGTATCTATCTACCGCCATTAAAAAGTTACAGGCGTTTGAAATTTGTATGGAGTTCCTCAGAAAATCCCTTTTTCGAATTTTTTTCATCGGCTGTAGAATCTGCCCATGCTTCTCTATGACATTTGTTTGGGGCCCATACCCCTGTCTGTCATACTTTCCGCTGGCCGTTGACCACATCGAGGAGGAGTCGACCTTCGGAGGAAGTCGAAGTTTTCCCTGGGCCTCCAGGATGTCCCGAGTACGAAACGCTAATGCTTTTCCTCGGTCTGGGGGGGGAACCTGGAGAACTTGATCTCTGGGTCATCGGTAAGTGAGTGGGGTTTCAGCTTTATATATTATAACTAGTCTTTTGCTCGGTGCCGCGGGCTTGCAGCCCGCGGAGGTCTGAGTCGCCGCGAATGGGGGGGTGCTGGCCTCTATAGTTTTCGCGTCTGATTTTACCTTTCGGTCGGGAAAAGGAAAAGAGGGGGAGGGGAGAGGAGTTGCAGTTTGCTCATGGCGATGGTGTTGGAGTTTAAAATTTTGCTGAAAAAAGGGGAGGGGAAGGGAGAGAAAGTGACTGAAGACGCTGACGTTGGGGGGGTGGAAGCGCCACCCCTCAATCTAATTTGGGTGGGGCGGGCCGTATCGCCTGGAAGCCTGGTGGACCTGGTCTCCGGGGTCAATCTGCCTGCCAAACGAGGCCGCAGGCCGAGCTGCCGCTCGTCCTGCGGCTCGCTTGGCGGCAGATTGACCCCGGAGACCAGGTCCACCAGGATCCAGGGGGGCCGCTTCGGAGCTTCGCTCCTACGCGTAGCTCGGCCTTCGGCCTCGCGCTCGGCTCGGCCTGCGGCCTCGCAAAAATTACACGGGAGAAGGAAGACTGATCGTTACGGCGTCGTTCAGGCAGTATAACTAACCCTTGGACGCTTCGGCGCACGCGCCTACGCGGAGCTCGGCCTTCGGCCTCGCTTTTTTTCGCTTAGCTCGGCCTTCGGCCTCGCTAACTTGGCTCGGCCTGCGGCCTCGCGTTTAATTAGTTGGGCGAAGTAAAACGGGTGGGAATCACATTGGACGCTTCGGCGCACGCGCCTACGCGGAGCTCGGCCTTAGGCCTCGCCATCGATCGCTTAGCTCGGCCTTACGGCCTCGCTAACTTGGCTCGGCCTTCGGCCTCGCGTTTAGGTACTTGCACACCTCGGCCTTCGGCCTCGGTCACCTGGCTCGCCCTTCGGGCTCGCCCAATATGAACATTCGTATGGCGACCCTAGTGAAAGTTGAAGATTAAAAAAAATGGATTTCATATTTGAAGTCAGCGACCCCTAAAACCCCCGGATACAAATTTTCAGTCCATTCGGAGAATGTTGAAAAATGACCATAAACAATTTTTTTTTTTTTTTACGTCATCCACATAGCTGACCTCGGTCGCTATGAAATTTGTTCAATCACCCTGTATCTATCTACCGCCATTAAAAAGTTACAGGCGTTTGAAATTTGTATGGAGTTCCTCAGAAAATCCCTTTTTCGAATATTTTTCATCGGCTGTAGAATCTGCCCATGCTTCTCTATGACATTTGTTTGGGGCCCATACCCCAGTCTGTCATACTTTCCGCTGGCCGTTGACCACATCGAGGAGGAGTCGACCTTCGGAGGAAGTTGAAGTTTTCCCTGGGCCTCGGGGTCATCCTCTATATGATCCCCAAATGTCAGATCTGTACCCTGGCGGGAACCTGTAGAACTTGATCTCTGGGTCATCGGTAGGTAAGTAGGTAAGTAAGTCTTTAATGAGTGGGGTTCGAGCTTTATATATTATAACTAGTCTTTTGCTCGGTGCCGCGGGCTTGCAGCCCGCGGAGGTCTGAGTCGCCGCGAATGGGGGGGGGTGTGCAGTCTATAGTTTCAGTTGTCTGATTAACCTTTCGGTCGGGAAAAGGAAAAGAGGGGGAGGGGAGAAATTTTGCAGTTTTGCTCATGGCGTTTGGTAGTGGAGTTGTAAATTTTGCTGAAAAAAGGGGAAGGGAAGGGAGAGAAAGTGACAGAGGATGTTGACGTTTGGGGGGTGGAAGCGCCACCCCTCAATAAGTTGGGGGTGGGGCGGGACGTACCACCTGGAAGCCTGGTGGACCTGGTCTCCGGGGTCAATCTGCCTGCCAAACGAGGCCGCAGGCCGAGCGTGCCGCTCGTCCTGCGGCTCGCTTGGCGGCAGATTGACCCCGGAGACCAGGTCCACCAGGTTCCAGGTGGGCCGCTTCGGAGCTTCGCTCCTACGCGTAGCTCGGCCTTCGGCCTCGCGCTCGGCTCGGCCTACGGCCTCGCAAAAATTACACGGGAGAAGGGAGCCGGATCGTAACGGCGGTGTCCAGGCAGTATAACTAACCCTTGGACGCTTCGGCGCACGCGCCTACGCGGAGCTCGGCCTTCGGCCTCGCCTTTTTTCGCTTAGCTCGGCCTTCGGCCTCGCTAACTTGGCTCGGCCTACGGCCTCGCGTTTAGTTAGTTAGGGCGAGGAGAACGGGTGGGAATCACAATGGACGCTTCGGCGCACGCGCCTACGCGGAGCTCGGCCTTCGGCCTCGCCATCGATCGCTTAGCTCGGCCTTGCGGCCTCGCTAACTTGGCTCGGCCTTCGGCCTCGCGTTTAGGTACTTGCACACCTCGGCCTTCGGCCTCGGTCACCTGGCTCGCCCTTCGGGCTCGCCCAATATGAACATTCGTATGGCGACCCCATCGAAAGTTGAAGATGGAAAAAAATGGATTTCATATTTGGAATGTGGGACCCCAAAAACCCCCGGATACAAATTTTCAGTCGATTCGGAGAAAGTTAAAAAACGACCATAAACAATTTTTTATTTTTTTTTATTTTTTTTACGTCATCCACATAGCTCACCTCGGTCGCTATGACATTTGTTCAATCACCCTGTATCTAACTACCGCCATTAAAAAGTTACAGGCGTTTGAAATTTGTATGGGGTTCCTCAGAAAATCCCCTTTTTTGACATTTTTTCATCGGCTGTAGAATCTGCCCATGTTTCTCTATGACATTTGTTTGGGGCCCATACCCCTGTCTGTCGTGGTTTCCGCTGGCCGTTGACCACATCGAGGAGGAGTCGACCTTCGGAGGAAGTCGAAGTTTTCCCTGGGCCTCCAGGATGTCCCGAGTACGAAACGCTAATGCTTTTCCTCGGTCTGGGGGGGGAACCTGGAGAACTTGATCTGTCATTGGTAAATCAGTGGGGTTTCAGCTTTATATAGTATAACTAGTCTTTTGCTCGGTGCCGCGGGCTTGCAGCCCGCGGAGGTCTGAGTCGCCGCGAATGGGGGGGGGTGTTGAGGCTATAGTTTCAGTTGTCTGATTAACCTTTCGGTCGGGAAAAGGAAAAGAGGGGGAGGGGAGCGAGGCTGCAGTTTAGCTCATGGCGTAAGGTATTGGAGTTTAAAATTTTGCTGAAAAAAGGGGAAGGGAAGGGAGAGAAAGTGACAGAGGATGTTGACGTTTGGGGGGTGGAAGCGCCACCCCTCAATCAAATTTGGGTGGGGCGGGCCGTATCGCCTGGAAGCCTGGTGGACCTGGTCTCCGGGGTCAATCTGCCTGCCAAACGAGGCCGCAGGCCGAGCGTGCCGCTCGTCCTGCGGCTCGCTTGGCGGCAGATTGACCCCGGAGACCAGGTCCACCAGGTTCCAGGTGGGCCGCTTCGGAGCTTCGCTCCTACGCGTAGCTCGGCCTTCGGCCTCGCGCTCGGCTCGGCCTGCGGCCTCGCAAAAATTACACGGGAGAAGGGAGACGGATCATTACGGCGTCGTTCAGGCAGTATAACTAACCCTTGGACGCTTCGGCGCACGCGCCTACGCGGAGCTCGGCCTTCGGCCTCGCCTTTTTTCGCTTAGCTCGGCCTTCGGCCTCGCTAACTTGGCTCGCCCTTCGGGCTCGCGTTTAGTTAGTTGGGCGAAGTAAAACGGGTGGGAATCACTTTGGACGCTTCGGCGCACGCGCCTACGCGGAGCTCGGCCTTCGGCCTCGCCATCGATCGCTTAGCTCGGCCTTGCGGCCTCGCTAACTTGGCTCGGCCTTCGGCCTCGCGTTTAGGTACTTACACACCTCGGCCTTCGGCCTCGGTCACCTGGCTCGCCCTTCGGGCTCGCCCAAGATGAACATTCGTATGGCGACCCTAGTGAAAGTTGAAGATAAAAAAAAATGGTTTTCATATTTGACATTAGCGACCCCTAAAACCCCCGGATACAAATTTTCAGTCGATTCGGAGAAAGTTAAAAAACGACCATAAACAATTTTTTATTTTTTTTTATTTTTTTTAAGTCATCCACATAGCTCACCTCGGTCGCTATGACATTTGTTCAATCACCCTGTATCTATCTCCCGCCATTAAAAAGTTACAGGCGTTTGAAGTTTGTATGGGGTTCCTCAGAAAATCCCCTTTTTTGACATTTTTTCATCGGCTGTAGAATCTGCCCATGTTTCTCTATGACATTTGTTTGGGGCCTATACCCCTGTCTGTCGTGGTTTCCGCTGGCCGTTGACCACATCGAGGAGGAGTCGACCTTCGAAGGAAGTCAAAGTTTTCCCTGGGCCTCGGGGTCATCCTCTATACGATCCCCAAATGTCAGATCTGTACCCTGGCGGGAACCCGGAGAACTTGATCTGTCACCCAATGAGTGGGGTTCGAGCTTTATAGTATTATAACTAGTCTTTTGCTCGGTGCCGCGGGCT